>JACXSJ010000623.1:8951-150324 GCA_014851325.1 Pentalonia nigronervosa | reverse complement strand
AAGTTAGATGTAACACTCAAATAGATTGAATTAATCATACTATTATAATAATTAATAATATTATAATTATTGATTTTATTTTAAATACCTAAGCATTGTTTTATTATTATAATATAGTACCTACTTTATTTATTGTCAAACAAACATAAATGATATGGCATTCTTTCCACAAAAATACTATTTATTAAATATTTAAATACATCAAGGGATTCCACATGAATACATATCAGTATTGCAATTATTTATTTTTATCAATATTCATTTTTAAATTATGTTTTCTTTTTAATTAGGTTTATCTAATAGTCGTAAAGCTAGGACCATTTAAAATTATATTTGTTTGGATATAATACCATTAGTATTAGAGTTTATGGTTCTTTTTTATTCTAGTTTTTTGATAACATATTATTTAATAGGGTCCACTGTAATCATATTTCCGGTATCTACTGATAGTTTTTATTTCCAATTAAAATTGTACATTACGTGATAATATTGATTAAGTCTTATCTTATAATGATTAATATAAGCACATTTTCTTATAAGAAACTAATTATATTTATATTGTATTTTTCTATGTTCGTGTTGTGGTTAGATACGCAAAAACTCGATAAACACATTTGATTGACACGTATAAAAATTTTTTCGGTATAATTCAATAAAAAAAAACATAATATAATAAGTAAATCGTTATTGTGAGTCCTGACTCCTAGCAAGCGTTATCTTTCTGCCCATTATTTTTCTTCCGTACGAGAATACTATATGTTCAAATTTAGAAGACGGTATTCTATACATATTATATACTATGCTAAATTGACGAGCCCTATTTATTCTTTGTTTGTAGTTTACATCGCGTCCATTTAACACCCTCATCCTCACTCGTCTTTTCCAAGACCCAATATTATAATATCTAACGGCGGGTCTTTAGGTACCAAGGTTTTAAATTAAATTCACCGTGAACATCTACAATAATATATATAAATACGATTATCAGAAATTCGAATTACAAGAATGGCGGCATTTAAGAAGTCCGCCCTTTTTCTTACCCGAATTCCTGTGAAGTGTATTATGTACCTGTTAGAGTATGTATATACGGTAAGCACATAATTTATTGTGCGTTGCTATACTATTATGTTAGGATTATTTGAACACCCCAAAACCTGTTTTGAGGGTTTTACTTTTTCCATATGCCATATTTATGGCGGTAAACGCGTATATTACATTCGTACAAAAATAAAAACGTCGAAAATTTCTTTATGCATATGCATCTATTTATATTTCACGAGAGGACGTGCCGCCGCCCGACAAATGGCAGAGTGTCGAATGCAAATGCACAGAATCGGCGCGTTCTCCCAATTTTTTTTACTAAAAAATCAAATGGATAATTTTTTTTTTTGATATTTAAATATAAGTAATACAAGTACAATCAGTTAGGTATAAATTATGTTTATCTATATATGTATACATATAATACCTATTATGTTTTTGTTTATTATACTATTATCTATATGGTTATTTATAATATTGTTGGTACATATAAAGAAGGCGCTCACGGGGGGGGGGGGGGCTTCAATATTAGACGTTTGATAATCCCTAAGATTTGTCCCTACGTGCTAATGTTTTATTGTCTTATAAATCTTATAAATACGATCGAAAATATTTTGTAGTTTTTTTCTTGACTATGCAAGTGTTTTTCTTCGTATTCTATAATATATTCTATAATATATTATAGTGAACCAACTTTGTTTGATTCAACTATTTATATTACAATAACTTTATAGCAGTATAGTATAGTGTAGGTTGTAGTTATAGAGTTGAGTAGGGAGTATTATTGAACATGGAACGTTCATACAATATTAAGTATATTACATATTTTTATAATAATCTCTCGAATGCGCACAGATATTGTGGAAAAATGGTCACGAGACTGCATACACATTATAATTGTATTATTGTTTGTTATAATACTGCGCACTCTACCACCGCACTCACTCAGACCTGTGAAACGCCGATAAGACCCAGCGATAAAATATGTCTTTGGTCCAATCCCCGCTGTGCCCACCCACGGACTACAGTCTATCCCCACCTAAGTATCACCAGTGCCGTCAACGGCCGAATTTTTGTAGTTTGGACCGATCCCCGCGCCCTCCGTAGCGCTACGTCGTCCCGGTATTAACTACGATTGAGGTCCCCGCATTCGTACTCCACCGTCGACCATTCATACATACATACATAAATACTTAAATACATACATACTTACTTCGGTTCTGTCCGTCGGCTGCCGTCGTCATAGCAATCTGCTTGTGTACTCGAGTAGTATGCCGGGCTTACGTTTATTATTATGTGACACATAGTTAGTGTTTGATTGTGCATCAATCAGATCAGTCGGTCTTTGACGTATTCACAGAATTTCCAGAAAATCGTCTTCGATCGAATATTTTCTTTTTATTGAATCTGACTTTTGAATTAAACATATATTACGTTAAGTGATGTCTCCGTGATTTCAACGAGCTATTAATCAATCTTAGACGTGGTCCCGATCTTGGTCTCGATCGCATGTTAATAATCTCCGACTCGAGCGTTGCCGACGAACCAGCTGCCACCTTAATCACCACATCGCTATCTGCCTTTTTTGCCATTCACGCCGGTGTTGCTGTCAGACCAGTCACCGACGGATTCATCATTATCATCCATTATGCAAATGTCACCAACAAAATTGACTTCACAATCATCTATATCACAGTGTTCGAAAAAACAATCGACTTCTCGATGCCAAATAACACCAAGTGATTGCTTGATTACACCCCCAACGCCATCACGTATTTTTCCATTGAATAAATCTCGGAAAGCATCATTACCACGCGTTTCGGTATGTGCGCAATCCTAAATGCCAACACCACCAATTATACCACTGAAATTGCATATAAACGAATCTTATACTACCACAATCACTCCTAGCACCCGCTCTATCATATTTAAAAACTTTTTCCTCATCTCATATATTTAGAAACCCGATAATTTTACCTCCTATTTTCAAAGTTGTAGATTCCTCCTCTCCCAATCTATATTACATGATGAAATTGATTTACTTGCATATGTAAATAATTTAAATGTTGACGTCTTTAATTAATTTGCGAATTTATTGTTTCAGCAAACCTACGGAGGTACACCAAACGACAGTGACAGCGACATTAATCTACTGAGTAGCCCCAGTCACCGTGAACGTAGTTCATCACCGCCATACCTGCCATCATACAATTCACCACGTCAGTTGTCGTCTACCATAAACAGCACTAACTCTAAACAAAATTCCCAACGTCAAGCCAGGAGTAGGAATAGGATATCTCCATTCTTCCGGATTAGATCTAACTACAGGAGCAGAAGCCCCATTATTCGCCAGAGATCGCCAGTGGTTTTATCCCACATTGATACGCACGGTAGAAGTAACTTAAACATTCACCAATATCCAAACGACAATTCCAATAACATAAAAAACATTCGAAATCCGTCTAGTGCTAAAAGTGTAACTGAGGATAACATCCAGAGCATTAGTTTATCACACACTAACTCCTCGTCCAGCTTACTTACTGGGGGTCCAGTTACAGCAGTGACCAACAAGGAAACAAAATATATCACTATTGATAATAACTGGCAAACCAAAAATATTTTGAGCATACATTCCACTTCGACTAACAGTTACGTTAAGACTACCACTACCACAAATTCTAATATTGAAGGTACGGTTAAGTCCAATTCACTTGAGTTGGAGAAAAAGGCTGATATAGATGATAACATCGATAATCTTATTAATGAACTACAAGAATCAGTTCAAATCAGTCGTAAGACCTTCAACAATTATAAAAGTTTTATCAAATCAAGTTTCGAGCAAATGACTGAACAGTGTGACAAATTAAGCAACTGTTTGAACGATTTTTAATCAATTTTAAACTAACCACTATAACCTATCAGCAGATCACTCCAACCACAAACCCTAACCAAACCAACTACCAGACTTTCGTCACCAAAATCTAAAGTCACAGAAACATTAAAATGGATAACCCAGCAGCAGTGTTGACGGATGACGTGGAGGATTGGAGTTCACGGGCGCCATCGATGGGCAGCAAACAGCCCCAGGCACATATTCGGTTAAACGGCGATTCCGATGGCATTTACAGTACCAATATCCCCAATAATTCATCAGAGATACAATCACCACCATCCCGCCAAAAACAACAATATCAACAGCAAACACCACAAGAACACTACAAGCGCAATGCGTCCACTTATTCAATAGACATTCCAGCAACCCTTGGACTGATGGTGACGAACGGCAACCCTGCCGCCAATGGAGGATCAACTACATCGTCTACGTAAGTATATATTTTACAATTGTTGATTATAACAATATTTTAGCTGTATTTTAGTAACTATAGTATGAATTAAGCATACAATATAAAGTATTATCATTATGTGTAGTAGATATAGTAGGTATAGTAAATATGTATAGTAGGTTGATTGCTGCTAAATTTTGAACTTGGTGTAAAATAAAAACAATTTCTGATTAATAAGCATTTGACGTGAAATAAAAGTGCGTTATATATTATAATTACAATATGTACAATGCACGTGTATTGTGTACTTTTAACAGTATTTACACGATTACACACCATCAACTGTATTGTAAACCAGTAAAAACAATTTGTTTTGATAAAAAACTTATAATTGATTAAATAGCTGAAATACGTTATATTTATTCTTTGAGAAATTATGTTTCCGGATTTTTTAGAAAATTTGAGTATCTAATGTTGAATAGGTTAGGTATCAATAAATTTAGCAATTCCAATACGAGTGGGTTATCGATCAAATTTCAACCGATCAATATCATAGTTCGAAAATCTTGTTAAACGGAAACTGTACTTGCGTACATAATATCTTATGTTATAACGTTGGGTTATAGCTTGCGTTTTTCATTTGCCACAGCAATCGTGTTATTATATATTATTCAATCACAAAAACTCGTGGAATTGTAATATAATACAGCAGGTAGTGCATGTTTTTCTGTTGATCATGCGCCGTCATCTACAAGGTCTCATTCTGCAGTTCTCCTCACGCCATCGTTTGTAGGGCGGCGAATTCCGCGATTTCGAGGGATGTGATTAGTCGCGGCGGGTGGTTACCCCCGACCATTGCTACACCGCCACTACCTGTTTCGTCCGTTCACATTGTGCACAGGTCGTGCATTCCATTAAGGACTGTTGACAACATATTTTTTCTATTCATCCTCACGTTTTCTCGGGCACAAAACCCAAAAGGTCCGTTGGGTATACTATTATTCCACCGATGAAAGATAATAATATGGGGAATGTTATAAAGTATCATTATATTCACGCAGGTAATGCATATCAGAGATACTTGTAACGAATTTCATATATACTCCACTGAATTGTCGCAAAACTCGTCCCGCAAGTCGCAATATACGTTATCGTGTCCGAATTCGAATCACTGGCGATTAAATCAACTCAAAACCGCGATGAACACGTCCGAATTAGAGAGCATAATACGTTATGTTAAATCGGCGCATAGGTGTGTAGGCTCGCGATTCGTCAATCGTCTGCGACGTACTTGTTACTTATTGCATTCCGGCGACGACGGCAGCGGTACATTTACGCGCATTCCGATTATTCGAAAAATGCACATAACACGAACAAGCACACGCCGGCCGCGTTGTATTATAATATTCGACATATTTTCTTTGGGCCGCGAAATCATCACGCGAATCACTCGGCAATGCGACGAGTTTAATCGCGAATGAATTCTCTCGCGTACTTTCTAATGGGTACATAATATTATCATTATTATTATTATCTCCTAGGTCGTACGAACGAGAGACAGTGTTAATTTATTTTGTAACTTGTGAGGAGTGTATGCTCGCGTTATAATCTCGTAAACGCATAATTATTTTAATATATGCATTATACCTATATAGGTATATGGTATATGATATATATATATATATATATATATATATATGCTTTGCACAATCATAATATTATTGCCGCGTGCACATAGGAACTTCACAATTTACGGGCAGGTACCTATACCGCAGCTATATGTATGTTAAATAAACCATTAAATACGTGTACACGACGGCGACGTTTTACAGTGATTTTGATAATTATAATTACTCGTTTTAGGTCCACGCGAGAACTGCGCGAAAACATGCGACATTATAATTTATAATATTATATTTCTCGGAGACATGTGACATTCTTTCGCGCTCCCGTGTGCGTTTTTCACACAACTAATGCATTGCATATAATATATCCACATATATACATAACTATATGGTCACAAAACTTCGCACGTACTCACACTACACGTTACCGTACTCATATTGAGTATAGGTTGACCATTTTTATAAACCCCCCCCTCCCCCCGGGACAAACAGTGTTGTATCGGGACGTATGGTCACCCTAGTTTAGTACTTATTCGCTTAGCGATAATAGTTTCGTATTCATCTTTTAACCAGCTGCCGTCTCGACTCGTCGGTGCAAGATGCATACCTGTAGGGCTGACTTGAGGAAGTCGGAGCCCAGGTCTTGAGTCTCGAGCTTTCTGCTTTTATTTGGCACTTCACGTTCAAAAAATAAAAATAGGAAAATTGGCTTCAAAAATTATTTTTGCACCCTGGGCCTTGCAAATCTTCAGAACTAACCTAACGTACCTGCTTCGGGTTCGTCGTTGATCACCGGACGATTTTCCGCACATTACCCGTGCACGATTTCTGGAAAATCGCGGCGTTTTCAGACATTTTCTCGGTATTGTGCGGGCGAGACATATTCTGACGCCCAGCAGATATCTATTGCAGGAAACGTTCGCGAAATTTTTTTTTTTTATACATCGTAAACACCAATAATCGTATGCGACACGACACGTAGGTATATACAATACCTACATATCACATGATGGGAGGTTGGGTATACCCGTAGCCCGTAGGTATTTACGTTTATAATTACCATCGACGTGCAGTGCCTGTCATTATATTATACATTATAATATATACAATTATATACATCTGGTTAATATATATTATTAGCGCATAAGACTAAGTAGGTACGACAACGAATTTGCGGATGATGTGATGTACGCATATGCCGCGTGAGGGCGTACCTGATGAAATAGAATAATAATAATAATAATAATAATATTACATTATTGTAATGGAATTGGGTTTTTTTTTCACGTTCTCCGGGGCCACATCCATCTCTCTCGGTACGACGCCAACCATCGTCAAAACTACCATCGTCTTTGTGCGGTGTGCGGTCATTCATTGTTCGGCCGTCGTTCATTGTGCGCACACGTACCGAATAAAAACGGCGTGTCCCGTCTCTGCGTGTGCCAATGCGTATCGTCGCGTTGTATCGCCGTCACCGCTGCAAACAACAACAACAACAACAACACCAACGACCATAACAGTATGAAGCTGACCGAGTATTCAAGCGGCGGAAGCAACAGCAGCAACAACGGAAGCGTCGGCCACGAAACCATGGCGGCCACGTCGTACATCATACCGGGCGACAACGGCGCAAAGACCGATGGCAGCGAAGTGGTCGGCGGAAGACGTCGCAAAGGCGGCAAGAAGCAGCCACGTTACGATCCGTTCCAAATGCGGGACAAGTCCAAGGCGACCACGTACGTATAATCATATGAATATGAAAAAATATTCACTGGCGTACACGTGTATTTATAGTCGGTTTATCGCGGCACTTAGGATAATAACACGATCCGATTTAATATTATCTGGTCGGAAGGGTCTATAATATTAAAATTTCTCCTCGTAAATTAGTGCGCTTGTACGCTATATAAACGTTTATTATAATATATATATATATAGCACGAACTAGTGCAGCGGGGCGGCCTGTGCAAAGGTCCAGCAGAATTTTTGAGATTTCACACGTCTCTGCGCGTCCATACGAATAATTTATTATTGTATAATATGATAATAATATTATGTCTCCGAACGAACCACATTTTCATTTTGCTATATAATATGTAATCAATATTTGACATTGTGTCTGTTTGTTTCACTCGTTCCTGACCGCCGTTGTACATTTATGATGTATATTCACGACATACGCGATATAGTGACAGCGGCGCCTTGTTGCATCTAATCAAGAGCAGTCTCGGAAGTGGCATCCTTGCCATGCCAAACGCGTTCAAAAATGGTGGGCTCATATTCGGGCTTGTCGGCACGGCAGCCATCGGAGTGCTTTGCACGCATTGCATATACCTTCTGGTGAGTGATAAAATTATTTTGTTTTATGCTTCATCGTGCTGTGTAGTTATTATATATTTTTTCAAAATCGTCCCGACTTTTGTTAAACCGTATTTGTGTATATAAGGAATATAGTAAAATATAGTACTACAAGTATATAGATACAACCTTAAGTCGTCCGAGTCACAATTTTTCCGAATAACCATAACGGTATATAGCAGGGATGGTAAATCTATGACACGCGAAAAAAAATTAAAGGCACGTGAAAAATTAAAATATTTATATTTTATTTTATTTTTAATAATAAACAACAAAAATTTGTATTATATACATATAATATTTTTCATAATTTAATGGCACGCTCCGGGAAAAAAAAAATAAAAAAAATAATTTAAAAAAAAATTGCCATCCCTGGTATATAATATCAATATTCATTAATCGGATTATTGACGATATTATTTCTTAACTTCATCAAATTCGGTTCTTCAAGTGGTTCTTCAAGTGGTCTCAAACGTATTTTTTCCAAGTCTAGTTAATATAGTTATATGATAATATACTAAATTTATATTTGGGAAAATGGCAATTAAAAAAAAAAAGAAGAAGAAAACGTTGAAACTGTTAATTACCGTAAAGTAACTAAATTTAAAAATTTGAGGAGTCGCATTGTTGAAGACTGCAGTATAATAGATTTCGACTTTCGAGTTTACTTCATCGTCGAGTAAATCACTATATTTAATGGATGTGTTAAATTTTAATCCAATGTTAACGAAAAATTATTCTGAACGGAGGCAGTGTGTCAGCCTCTATTTCTAATGATATTTTATTTTCATTAATACCTATTTTACAATTATAAACGTATTTTCCAGTTAGTACCTATAATGCCTATACGGTCGGTTGAACACATTTTTACCAAAAAATAGCATTTGTTATTATAATATTATATATTATTGTTAAAAACCAATATACCAACGTACCTATATCTACTTTCCTACTGAAGAACGGTATGAATTGGTTCATAACAAAATTGTATTGTAGTATTATAAAAAATTATAATTTAAGTAATAGTAGAATGTTTTAATTTTTACGTTTAATTTTTATTGAATTACAATGTCAAACTACAAAATAATAATAATTATTATAAATGTTGGTGATTTTGACTAATTGTTGTAAACGTTTTAGCTTCAAACGCTTGTAAAAAAAATACAACTATATATTTTCAATATTTGTTAATTTTTATAATAAAATATTTTCAAACAATTTTGTATTAATATTTAAAGCTTTTTTTTTGACTTACAAATAAAAATGTTATATTTTATCAACATATAGTTCGAAAAAAAAAACTAAAATAGCTTCACTCAGAATCTAAGATATATCAGTCAATTAAAATAAAAATTAATTTTACATAAAATGTAGTATACTCGTAGCTAAGGCGAGATATTTAATGACGATTCAAACATTTCATTGTGGAGATTGAGAATGCATTCGTTGTCTCTCGCACGTTCGCTACGTTCCATCAATAATGCAGTTTTGTTGTATTTAATATTCGAGTAAATTTACCTAGCATCATATTTAAATTTAATTTCGAGTCATAAGAAAGTGATAAAAAAAAAAAAAAAAAAACACACAGTATTTTAAAATTATTATATTTTATTTTCTGCTTATAATTCGTTTAATATTTAAAACAAAACCGATGACATAATGCGCGTATCATGTTTATAAGAAGAACTTGTAAGTTTGACAATAGATAGGTAAATTTGCTCTACAACTAGGAAAAGCGCAACTATAATACTATCTGTACCTATTGGAAATGCGGAACGTAAATCTAATATAATAATAATAGGTATAATGTTGGATATGCGTGTGAAACGTTAATGTGTGAGTATAATATAATAATGGTCTGTTCAAATATAAACCCAGATAATAAATGGAAATAGAGATAGGAAGATTAAAAAAAAAAAAAAATAGTCCGGAAATATTTTGTAAAAAGTTTTGTAAAAAAAAAATCACAACCTTGAGTCTGTTCATCCAATATTATAATGATAATAATGATATAGGTACCTATCTGGTAATTTTTTCCCGCTGCGTATTATAATTATAATTATTGTCCGACAATATTAGTTTTATGCACCCGGCCTTACATTTATAACACATTAAATTATTTTATTATGGTTTTTTTTTTTTTGCGGTTGGGTCTTAGAATATTGTGATTGTTACGTTTAGCTCTCGCAATCGCACGCCTATAACCCAGCTATAATATTATGACCACTTCACGCCAATATTATGTTTTTCAGGTGCTGTGTTCGCAAGCGCTTGCCCGTCGCACTCGCCGCCCGGCCCTGGGTTTTGCCGAAACCGCCGCAGCTGCGTTCAGCACTGGTCCTCGCCGGTTCCGTGCCTGGGCCCCGTTCGCCAGGTACGCTATATAATACGTTTATTTAATTCAGTGGCTTCCGGATTAATTATTTTATTTTTATTGTACGGTTTTTATAAATTTTTTTTTTTTTTTTTGTGACCCTCGATTTCGGATTTGCTCTAATATATAGATAAACAAAATATATCCTAACATAAACTACCTAATGGTATTTGTATAAAAAAATAATCGGTAGCCGTTCGATCATTACTGCGGTTAGTCGCGGCCCGCGAGGTCTAAAACCAGTGATTTGATTTTATTAACGTCCCACCCACGTGCTCTTGTTGGCGAGTGGGTGGAAAACGTTACTATGTAGTTAGATATACGGCACGTATCATAGTGACCGATCGCTCTGCAGTCGCCTCACCTCAACCATATATTATAACATTATTATTATTATTATTAATCATCGCGTTGTCGGCTGTATATTATATACACTGCAGTTGTCAACGATGCATTGTATTATTGTTTAACTCATAACTTACTTACCTAGAATTTTTTTCATACTACAGTTGCCTATCGTTTTATTTTTTTGTTCAACCTGTATACATAAACATTTAAAATTCTTACATTTTTTGCATATCGTTGTGACTAAAACTTACCTATTAATTTAAATAATATTAATTTGTCAGAACTAAGATATTGGCCATACAAATAAAAAAAATTATTAAAATTGATTGAGTACCGTAATAGTATTTTATTTTCTTTTTATTGAGGCATAATATTTTATTTTTTAAGTATATCAAAATCATATTATAACTATTTAGGATTTTAAATTAAATTTAAAAATCCAATTATCGTAAAGGCTTTTCGCGTTTAAGTTCAACAAATAATTGTAATCTTTTCATCTTATAACATTCGTAAAAAATAAAACGATAAGCAAAACTGTAGAATCAAAAAGGTCAAAATGAACAATGGCGATACGCTAACGACTTCCGGACCATAGCGTGTTTTTGGATTATTTTCCAGGCATATTCTGGATGTTTCGTGTGTGGAGAGTGAAGGTTGTTTTTGGTTTGGTTGACAGAGGCTGATAAATGTACTTTCATCGGTTATAATTTGAGTAGAGAAAAATTTAATAACATAGATTTCGGTAATTTAAAATATTGTTATATATTTCACAGCGTATTATAATTGTTATTTTGGGTAAACATCTCTATGTGATCCAGTAGATCAGAATCATTGCTCGTGCAATGACATAGTACTTAAACTTATACGACCATAGACAATTGACTACAAACACGTACAAAATGAGCTGCTAATTTCATATTGTGAATATGTAAGCATTCTTGTTTTAACAATATTATACGTAAATTGTATAAGTTTGATCAAATTTATCGATGTCCTTCAGTCTTTACAAAATACCAAACGCATATTACTATGTATAAATGTATAATTATGCCGTATACTCTTATCCAAATGTTATGTAATATAGTGAATATAATAAATCATGATAACTAATATCTAATGATAAATACATATATTTGTTTGCAACTAAATCGTAGACACCAACTTTTTGAGCGTATCAAATTATTTCTTATAAACAAATTCACACATTTCTAGAAATATAGATAAATATGCTAAATTCCTAATAGATTATATATTTATAACGTATTTTTATATTTCATAGAAATAGGGCTGTTCTTAGGGTTCGCGAGGTCAGGACAATAATAAATAAATACGTGACGGAGTATAAAAATAATTGCGAAGCCTGATATAAATTTCTGTTTACTATATAATAGTGTCTTTAAGATACAAACTTATTTCTGTTCATATTTACTGAATCAAAATTAATAAACTCAGAAAAAGAATTGTCTATCTTTCGGTAGGAGTGAAAAATAGTCTTTGAATTATATTGAAAAATACATAGCAGCTGGTATCGTTCATACCAATGGCTATGACTTATTCAGACGATATCATAATATTCTAAAGAAGCAAATTATGGATATGAGTGCCCGGAATGATAGAAACTCTAGGGCTTATTGAAAATATTACTGTACCCCGTGTCCCCCTCGTTAAAAAAATATTGTCATGCCATTATATTAATGGTCTAATGACCATTACCATAGGTTAGGTTTGACCACAAAAGTTATTTACTAATTACATATTAAGTATATCGCTTCAAAATTTCTATAGGAAATTCCTTCGTTTTTTGTCACAACATTCTTTTAAAACAAACTATTTTAAATGTTATGAAATAATATAACTTTTTAAATCAATTTAACTATTTTTTTTTTTTTTGAACACGAGACTCTAAATCTAAGTAAAAATTGTGAGACCCTGTATAGAAAGATAAAAATATGCATACACTATTAAGTTTTAAAGTATATGTTGCATTATATAGTGTAATATATTTTATGCTTGGTATATCTATTATCATGATGTACATAATATTACATTATAACCATGTAATTAAAATGTAATATCTGTAATTTGAACATTCTAGAATAGTAGAACAAAAGAGACAATTTGAGTGAAGATCTATCAAAAACAATATTTGAAAATGATAATCTTCCGAAAATATTTCAGAAACATTTAAGAAAACTAATGATGATAATATTCTTAAAAATTTCAAAAAAATATTTTAAAAACATATTATAATTTCCTAAATATCTGTCAGCTTTTTTTTCTTTTTGTTAAAAAGTTATTTTTTTTATCTACAATAAATACCTAATAATTGAATTATACAGTTTTAAAATCAATATCTAACATATTGATAAATAAAATTGATTTATACATTTTAATAGGACACTGAATAATTGACTGTTTTACTACCATATATACTCTGTATTGTTGCTGTAATAACGTTTATCTTTGATTTGATAATGATATTTAACTTTACTTACCTACTAATTTACTATAAAACAAAAATGTTTTCAATACATTAATGAAAAAGAAAATCAATTTAAATATGTATTACTTAATTAAATTTCTTTATACGCAATAACGACGAGCTACAATAAATTATGGAAGTATACCAACAATTTTGTAACATTCTTATCAACAAAATGGTGTTATACTCAATTAGTTGTTGACTTATATTTATTACCTATGTTGTTAAGTCCTAACAATATTTTATAATTATTAATATGTTAAGATGTCTTTACATAACGAATTTTTTTTCATTTTTATTTATTAAACGGAATAAATTTGATTATAATATAAACATTAAGAACATTATACAAATTCATAATCCAATGTTAATGAATATAAATATACTAAATTAATAATTAATTTATGTTAAATATGTATATGTAAATAATTGTTCTGACATTAGCAATTACCGTATTGATAAAAGCAATTATACTTAATTAAAATGTAGATATATCTAATTTAAATGTAAATATAATAAAATAATACCTACACTCTAAACAATTATTTTTTGAGAATATGAAAATGAAGACAGAAAAGTCGTCGGTAGACATTTCTTCATTTGTTTTAATAGGTGTACAAATTAGTCAATTCAAATTATTTTACTCTAGATTATTATAATAGATTTTATCAAAGACATTATTTACAAGATCTAAAATATATTCAAGTTCATATTTGTATAATTAATTTTTTTTTTTTTTATACATACAACAGTAAAATATAATAACATACCTATATTTGAAAATCTTTATTCTTATACGTATCTTAGCTGTTAAATGAAATAATATTTTATGTGTTTACTTATTTTTGAAATTAGGTTCATTATTTAATTTTAAATTTTTGATATTTTACCTAACCTAACCTACGCTAAATGCTTTATGTCAGTTAAATAATATATAATGCAAGAGTATTAAACCTCCGAAAATTGAAGACTAAGGATATTCTGTAAATCCATAGAACTCTACTAATATACATTAAAAAAATATAATATGTATTATGTACATCACTGTTTAATGTATGTATATATGACCGAACAGTTTAAATTAATAAATAAGAGAATAACTTCATATTACTTAATTTTTTTTTGAGTTAGGTTATGGTAGATAATATGTTAGAATAATTACACTAAAAACGACTAAAATATATTAAACTACATCTTTAAAATAAAAAGAAAGTTAATGTGAAGTTTAATGTTTAATTTCATAACATAATATAGGTTACTTGTTCGTTATATTTATTTATATGTAATATGAATATATTTCATATATTGAAATAAAGTATTGAATATTTAATAATTCTATTATTTGATTATTCTAGTATATATAATATGTAAGTAATGAATTATAATAAATTATCAAGTGAATATAAGCAATCTTATATTATTCTAATAATTCTCATAATTAATTATAATGACGTAATAAAATATTTATTCACACAAATACACAATACTCCTACAAACTACTTAAATAAATAAATATACGAATTTATATATAAACACAATTATATGGATAAATACAACATATTTTATTAAAATTCGCAAGTTATTATAAAATTAATTTATTACAAGTTTTTTTTTACATATTATTCATCTATAATTAAAAGCTAATACGTTAGTTTCACAAAATGAATATACAATATTTATAATATACTATAATATACATAAAGTTAATTTATTAAAATTGTAAGACATCACTGAAATTATTTCAATAAATTTTAATTTGTTCATTAATACTAGTTATTAACAAGATTAAGACTCGTACGACATTGTGTTTGGTGACCTTATAGGAATTAAAAAGTTTTTTTTGGTGGTGGGGGGAGGGGGTGGTGGGGTGGGATTTAAGGCTTCGACAATAAGGTCATTAGCCTGTGGAACTGTGGGGAGAGTACTGTAAGGTTTTTTTTAATACGATTGTGTATGTGTGGCAAGGTTTTTACTACTACAAAACCCGAGTGATCACCCATCCGGGAACTAGTAATAGCGGTTGTTGCTTACTCTCAGTCGCAGAACGTGACTAGCAGCAGCCAATGCGCCGCGACGCGCCACTAAAAAATATTAGATTTAAATGAAACCATATGTTGTAATATCAATATATTGACTATCAAACATTCGATTAAAAAAAAGAATTATTACTCTAATTTATGACAATAAAATAATTATTTATTAAATCGATGTCATGAATTTCTTCAATGTACTGCTCAATATCTATATTATAAGTTACAGGTTTTCAAATATGTGTTTTTCTTATAGTAGTTTTAGTTATAACTTATGTGTATACCTATACCCAATTGTTACAAAGTGGTTAAATCTCCAGAACTCCTCTTCAAATATAGCTGTATCAATACATTTTAAATTGAATACAAATGATTCTTTAGAGGTCATTCTTAAAATTTGAAATAGTTATCCATAATTTATTAAAAAAAAAATGCTTAAAAACTATGAAAAAAAGTGGAAAATGTTTGCCATAATTCGTAATTAAAAACAAAAAAAAATCTTAATGGTTTAATCCATTTATAGGATATAATCTAATTATTAAAACAATATAGAAATTAGATTTTAACATTTTGACAATTTTCGAGCTTAATACAAATATATATTATTATTAATATTGTTAAAAATATTTAAAGTAATTGTTTTATCAAGTTTTTCATTTTAATATTAATAATGTTAATATTTGTAGGTAAACTTGTAATATTGTAATGCATGATAATAGGGGTTAGAAACCTACGTGGGGTTATTAATATCATGTTATTATAATTACAATTAAGTCACCTTAAACATAGTTAGATAGGTATCTAAATATAATAAAGATTTTCAAAAACCTGAGAATCATAAGTTTCTCACACTTTATACGTATGTATATAGGTAATAATAGTATTATTTCACTTATTGCAAATATTTATTAAAAAATATAATTGAATTTAATTATTTGAAAAAAAACATTATTTTTCTCAATCTATTAAAAATATATTTTGTTTACTGTTTTCTTTCATATAGGTATATATATATATATATATATATACATTTGTATAGTGATAAAATACAAACCACGATAGGTACGTTTATCAATACCTACTATAGATTTTCATTACGTTAAACATAATATTTTTTCCAAATATATTTTAATTTATAAATCAATACTTATTGTGGCAAGTTAGGTACCTATTACTTTTATTAACCCCTCGAAATACGTGTCTGTACGGATAACACAATAATAGTATGTTATACGTAATTTAGTAATTGTAACGAAATATGATATTATGGATTGTCCATTATGTTTGCACATACTATTTAGTGGTTAATATATTATTATGATTAATCTGTAAACATTATTTTTTTTAATACAATATCAATCAATAACAATATGCTATAACCTTTTATGAAGATATACTATATACAAAATATGAGTATCATGAGTGTCATGACCTTTTACGAACGATCGAACATAAAATAACTTACCATTTGCAACGGTATCAGTGACGTTAGTCAATGTATGAATATTATGTTGTTTAAGTATTTGTTATTTTTTATAATAGGCATAATAATAATAGTTCATAGTATTTTGTCGCCTGTTGGGTACAATAATAATAATATCGTCATTAGCAAATCTTATCTTGGCCGGCAGAGGTGCGCATGCCTTGATAAACCGTAAAGAATTTGTAGGCATTAAAAGAAAGTCGAGTATAACAAAATGCCTGTGCCTAACCATAAAATGTACAAAAGTCATATTATAAGTAAATATTAAAATACATAGTACTTAATATATCTATATTATTTTATTAAACGTGAGTTGATGTATTATAAATATTAAATAAACTGAAAAAATCTATGTAAACAGCCTTTAGTCGCTGTACTTTGAACATATTATAATATTTTTTTATTAAGTAATATTCATGAATTTTCAAATTCTAAACACTATTTTCTCGCAAAATATAATATTAACAATTAATTATATAGTATACACTAATATTGCACACTCGTGAAATATACATACGGTGGCGGAATATAACGACGTGTAAACTATAAATCTATATTATTATGAATTTATATATTTGTCCAAACTTCGAGAATTAATATAGGTATATGTATTATTGATATAATATGTTTAAAGACGTTTTACTCAAATATTTAGCATACTATATACTGTTATATTATATAGAGTATTCCATTATATTTTATAACATTTTTAATTCGTGAGTAGTATAAAAGGTATGTATTTTATAATTAAAACAAACACTCTTAATTTATTTTGTAGAAAAAGAGAGATAGAGTGATTATTTACAGACAATTAAATGTTAGATCCTAATATTAAAATATTGCTTAACGCGTTTTTCTCATTTCGAGTATATAGTTTGGTAGTAATTTGTTGACATTTATCAATGATAATTGCTTAGTGGTGTTTTTGTTCTTACCTTAATAAATGCGATTACAGCGTAATATCTATGGGATAGCACAAAAAAATATGATACTGTGGTTTTCAATATTGCCACAGTTTAATAAAATGTCATTATTTATGACGCGGGCACCAAATAAAAGAAATTGACTAATTTGTTTTCTTTTTTTATGTTTAAAATTCGACGTATCCGTCCGACACAACAAACTGCAAACTGTATTTTCGAACTGTATTTTTCACCACCACACTCAGAGAGTTTGTCAACGCCGCTCTGTTCTGCACGTATTATTTTGGTAACACAGTATACGTGGTGCTCGTCGCCGCGTCGTTCAAGCAGGTAATATTATACGGCGACTGCAAGTACGTCTCACACACACACACACACACACACACACACACTCACACACTAGGTCCTATGTGGATTTTTAGAACATTTATTTTTGGAAGTGTTCAATTCGCCGAATCATCACGTCTCGAGTCGAAACTGTCACCTAAATCCCCAACGAACTTTTTCTAACCGTCTGCACTTATCGTAATAATATTGGTTTCTGTTTTCTTAATTTTCAAACAAATCATTGGGCACTCGGATATTTTTACGGTACAAAAAGTAAATGGATACCATGGAACACGTGTTAATATATTATTACGATATTTATTTTACTGGAATATTAAATTATATTTTGCATACATTTTCACGTATTTTGTCGTTCACAATATATTGTACATCAAAAGATTAATATTGATATTTCGATCACATTTATTTTACTCTTTTTTTATTCATTGTATAGTTAACTGAAAATTTCACAGTGAAACAACAGTGTATTGATAAATCGCGTTTACATATTATTATAATAGTCATCTGAATGTTTTGGTGTCCTGGACTGTTTGTTCAATCAATACTAACCGTTTACCGTGGGTATTAGTAAATTTCAAAAACAATTTCAATGAAGTCATCAATATTTTAATAAATTGTTTTGAGGCTTCTCCCTCCCCCTCCCCTCCCATCGGTAACAGCACCTCGATTTACACGGCGCATTATACCTTCACACGTATAATATGATATATTTTGTTATTAAATACACACGGCCTAAACACAGCACAAGTCATTATGCACGCGTTTGCCCATAACATTTTCTGTACACACGTGCACGGGGTGTTATTGTAAAAAAAAAAAAAAAACGTAATACTTATTTTGTGATTTTTTTGTCCGCACGCAGGTGGCCGACTCGCACACTCCGCCGGAATGGCACATGCCCGTCCGCGCCTGGATCCTCGGCATGGCCATCCCGCTGGTGCCGCTCGGCATCGTCCGCTCGCTCCGACTGCTGGTCCCGTTCTCGGCCATAGCCACCGCGTTCATCATGGTGGGCTTGGGGTGCACCATGTCGTGGGTGGTGACCGGCGTCAGCCTGTTCGCCGACGAGAGTGCCATGACGGCGGCGGTGCCACTGCCCGACATCGGGTCCCGCCCGTGGATCGCACCCGTGGGACACATGCCCTTGTTCTTCGCCACCGTCCTGTTCGCCATGGAGGGCATCGGCACCGTGAGTACATGTGCCCCGGCCCGAGGGCACAGTTTAATACCTGCGATATTAGCTATCGAACTATAGCTACTTATAATAGTCTCGAGTCCAATATAATACTATATAAGTGTAATATATTATGTAAAATTCACTTTCGGCACCCTCTTTCACCCTGGGGTTATAGAGGGAAATTCAGAACTGTGATACGTTTCGTTGGTAGGTATACAGTAGCGAATCGGTGCTACACTACGAATCAAATTCAAATGCAATATGTTACATTGCCTAACTGTTATTCCGAGTTCGTATGAAAATACTTTCACGGTTACGATAATGATGAGAAATCGAATTCGCTTTTCGATATAAAATAACTATGACTAGGTGACTATTATATGTTTATCGAAAAAATATTTACGGAAACGTATCGCACGGTGAAACGCATTATTTTATACAGCGTAAAACCGCAACTGTAGAACATATAAGCAGGCTACACATAACACGAATTTTACAGGTACTCCCGATCGAGAACTCGATGCGCCATCCACAAAGGTTCCTCACGGCTCGTCCTTGCGGAGTCCTCAACGCCGCCATGATACTGGTCGTATGCTTGTACTCGGTTGCCGGATTTCTTGGATATTTGCGTTTCGGTGACGCCACTGACGGATCGATCACGCTCAATCTGCCCAATGATCTGTACGTATAACTGCAACCGCTAAAACGCCATAAAATATGCACGCAGCGTTATGAGCGAAAGAAAAAAAAAATTGTGAATAATAAGACTTTTGAGATAACGATATACAAATCTATAATATGCGACATTAAATTAAATACAATTTATTCTGTATCTACAAGTGTCTTGAAAGGTAATAAATAGTATAAAATGTCAAAACTATAAAAATGCGCTCACACATTATGGGGAAAAGATGTTGTTTTTAGAAAGATTATGCTGCTGCAAAAAAACATTTTGTATTAAAATAATTGCATTGTTTTCTTGCAATACAAACATAATATAAAAGTTATAAAATGTATTGTTTATACATCAGCGTCTAAAATATGTAAAATAAAATAATTTTGCAGATATTCGGTATTGTTTTGAATTATTTTATAAGCTTCTCGTTTATTTTGAATTCGGAGTGAAGTTCAGTGATGTGCAAAATCATTCAATTAATTGTCTTGAACATAGTCTTATAATCTTTTCAAATAGATGGTGCACAAATACCTAATACCACTTTTCAAAACTATTTAATGTTGTACTTTCACATTTAGCTTACAATTTGTTGGAAATAATGTTGTTGTAATACCTATGTTTAAATAATACAAGAAAGTAAATTCGAAAATAGGAATAGTGATAAAATACTTTTTCTTGTTATGACTTATCTATCTAGTCAGTCATCACAGTAGATTAAACTTTAGCTCACTTAATTTCAAAGGACATAAATTTTCACGAAAACATTTTAGAAGTCTAATGAGAAAAAATCAAAATTATTTACAATACTTTTTAATGACGACAAATCAACACTTTGCGATTGACGCACATCTTGAAAACAGACAGTATTTTTAAGTGCTCAATAAATGTTTTTTTTTTATGCTTTCAAAAACTCTCAGAAGATGTATTTTTATTTTTTTAAACGTCCGTTTTGCTGTTACATTTTGTTAATACATAATTCTCAGACAAATTCGCGTACGCAATATACATTACCTGTTTTTTATGCATATCTAAACCTTTAAAATATATGTGTTACCGCCAAACGCCGATGACTATTTTGCTGATGACTAGATTGTTATAGTAAATGCTACTACTAGGACTTACTATTTGTACTCAGTAAAAGCTGAAAATCATAATTCTTTTCTGGCTTTTATAAAAAAACGTTGTGAACATCCTTGGATGTACAAATCGAGTTAGTAAAAGCTGATTAATACACGACAGAAAACTAAAATAGAAATTTTATCTTGCGCAAAAATATAATGGTTCAATTTTTAAATTACATTTTTTTTTTTTTTTTTTGTAAAAATGATATAAACAACTCAGTAATTTGTTTTAAACGTATTAATTTTAATTAAAAAAAAAAAAAATCTATACAACAAACAAATATAGGTAATTATAGTTGAATTTAACTTAGTTTAATAAATAGTGTAACAATTTAGTACTGTTTTTATAAATTTGAATTAGAATAGAAGTATCGAAGTTCAGCCATATTATGCACTTATAGCAGTCGTTAATATTAAGCTTGCGGATGTAAATCGTATAAAAAATCCATTAGCCAACACAACTAACTGCAACATTGCAGCAATCAACCGCAACACGATTGCAGCTCTTTTTACTCTCGTTATACATATACAAATGTCTGTTTCTCTATCGCTCGGATACTTCTGCGCCACTAGTGAGAATTTCTCTCCGTGATGATAATATGTTATGGCAAAAAAGCGTGTTTGGCGAAGATATGGGAATAACGCATCGATATTATAATAATATTTAATATCAATATGGCAGCGGTGTGGCGAAAAGCTAAATCCTGTTTAGATCGTCGAAACACTGGGCGCCTGTGACGAGAAATCAGAACCATAATATTGTTGTCTGCACGTTTCCGACAAAATATTCGGTTTCTTTGGGGCTTGAAACGTGGGGTGCCTACGATTCTCCGCTCAACCATAATGAATATCATGCTTACAGGTTCGCTGAGTCGGTGAAAATCATGGTGGCGCTTTCCATACTGTTCTCGTACGGTCTGCAGTTCTGCGTGCCCAGCGAGATAGTGTGGACCCGACTGGAACCGTGGCTGCGCAAGCGCCGGCAAAACGGCAAGTACTCCGCGAACACCTGCAAGATGACATCCTCCGGGGCGGCCGTCAACACCATCGCCGGCAGCACAATATCCACGGTCACCGCGGTGACCACGACCAGCGCCACTTCAGTGGACGAGAAAAAGCAACTCGAGTTGGAAAACAACCTCCAAGAGAAACCCATGGACGGAGCGTACTACGTGATGAGAGCCTCCATGATCTTGGGGACCGGTAAGATTATTGTTGTTGCGATAGACATAATATTATTTTCCAACGTGATGTCGGTGTCCGCGGACGATTTGAATTTGATTTTGTGATTGTATTCGAACGACAGGTCGTCTCAATCGCCCCAGATACACATGACGCAATGCAGTAATAATATTATAATTAC
The DNA here is from genome assembly GCA_014851325.1 of Pentalonia nigronervosa. NCBI lineage: Eukaryota > Metazoa > Arthropoda > Insecta > Hemiptera > Aphididae > Pentalonia > Pentalonia nigronervosa. The sequence continues at coordinate 127,691 of JACXSJ010000623.1, read as the reverse complement.
TATATATTCTAATATTATTATCGTATACTTTATACTGACACGTCGTTCGATACGTCGATTAAAGTATATATAATAGCATTATATAACACGTTATCGCCGGATCCACATATAGTAGGTATATAAATTAGTCGATTAATGTGACGAAATATAATTTACAACTCATACCTACAATACTGTTTGAATGTCCGATTATGTGTAAATGTGATATGCACGTACTAAAAATGAAAACTTAATATATTTACAATTTTTTTTTTTTTTTTATGTTCACGAGTAACAAGAAAAGATGGTTTTATAGAAAAATGTCATAGGTTTTTTTTCTTAATTTATTTCAAAAATAGTTCAATTTACTCTAATTTATATGACTTGCGTCATCGTGGCTTTGCGCATGTAGCCCAAATAGAAAAAAAAATATTTGTCCAATAGATGCCAACTTTTTTTTTTTACGGGTGTGTAAGAAAATACAAATTCTTAATCGATCAAAAACTATTTAAAACATTAGTCGCATTCATTTTTACGCGGTCCACAGTAAAAGTAATGTGGACAGAATTAAAAATATTCAATAACATCTTTCTACGATACCTCCCGTAAAATTGTATTTCTCATTGTAGTCAGTACGTGGATCGAACATTAACAACATTATACACGCTATTGCGAACTAATGACGTTTTGCGTGCAACCTGCAGCAGCATTAGGCGGGGCACTGCAACTGCAGTCATATGAACAATACATTCTTCCAACGCATAATAATGTAGTCGTTAAGCATATAACAATACGATATTAATTTAACGTGTTTGCCAGTGTTCATCGCCGCTCTGGTGCCCGACCTGGCGCCGTTCATTTCACTCATCGGCGCGGTGTTCTTCTCCATACTGGGCCTAATGTGTCCGGCCATCATCCACCTGGCCGCGTTCTGGAACCACGGCGACGAGAACGGCGAGGACACGGACGACGGGACCGACTCGGAGGACGACCTGGACTTTGACGGCGACTACTACGCGGTGGACGACGACACGGACTTGGAGGCGGTGCAGCGGCAGCCGCAGCGGAGGAGGAGCAGCGGCCGGTCGACGAGGCGCCGCCGCAAGGGCATGAGCCGTTGGACTGTGGTCAAGGACGTGGCCATCGTGCTGATCGCGCTCATCGCACTGGTATCCGGCACGTACGCGTCGCTCGTGGACATCGTGGCGTTCTACGGGTCCGGCGGCGAGGGTGGCCATCACGCGGCCAACGGTAACGACACCGCCGGCACCACCACCACCACCACCACCACCATCGGCCCCGGCCCGGAATCGGCGTTCCTGGTAGCGGCCAACGGGGGGCCGCATTAGAGCGGCGGACAACCTGTGGAAGAGGACGGGAAAAACAAAAACAATATATAAAATAAAATAATATTATAATATACATCGACAACACCGACGGCTGCCGTCGTCGTCGCCCGCCCGCCCGCCAGACAGCCCGGCATGGTCGCACATAACGGTTACCTACCTTTATTTCATCACTGTTGTAATACGCGCACCTTTCATGGTTTATTTTTTCCGATCGCCCGCGTGCGCCTTTTTGCCCGAGTCGCAAACAAATTCATTGTCGAAAACATTTCCCCCCCCCCTATTTCCCCGTGTATACTTATATATTAGACGTCCCTACATTTTTGATATATTTTTTAATTACCGTCTGTCGATGTTATAAGTTTTGATAACGATATCGACACTGCTGCCCATGTATATTATTATCTTATTATTGCTGTATTGCCTTTTGTTTTAAACAATTTTTTTTTTTTTATTTATTAACTACTTATGTATACGATATTATTAGTATTATTATCATTAGTTAATAAGCTAGTGTGTAGTTTTACGAGCGCAAACATTTTTTTTTATATTGTTTTTCGCTTTTAAGCTTCTCTTTATATTATTATTTATTATAATTATTAATCATGACAATTTCATTACGATTTACCTTCAGTTTTTATATTTATTTTTTTTAACGTTATTGGGCTTAATATAACAAACGCGTACTATTTTGCGAAAACATATTTTCTAATTATATATAATTAGTATAATACATTAGTATACATTATTATTATTAAAATTCAAAATATTACTACTTTTGCTATTCGCACATTATAATTTATTATTTATTTCACAATTGATTCTTAAGAACGCATATTATGCAAAATAGGAAGTCATAAAAGACATTTTTTACTGTACTCCTAATGCCTACACTATACGAATCATAATAATATTATAACTGTTAATTATAAAAAATTAGATTATTATTATATAATTTACTATCACAATGATCGTTGCGTTTATTCTTGCTCTAATTATTATCATTATACCTTTTCTCACTACCGTAATCTGACCATCATTATACAATTATATAAATACTATGATTTACAGTCATCGCTTATTAAACATAATTGTGTGATTAAGTACACCCGTATATATATTTAATATAAAATATATGATAATTAATAAATAATACATAATATATCGTCTCGTCGGTCGTCCTCGCCGTTACGGTCATAGCGTCGCAATAAGCAGTAAATCATAATGATATGCCCATTTGTAGCTGCAGTCATTGTACTGTATCAAATAATGATAATATTATAAATTATTATAAAAGTGATAGCTCTAAAATAGTGATAAAATGCGTTGTCGCATTATCCCGCACGGACGCGCCTGTTCTGTTCTCCAACGTGACGACTATAGTTGTAGTTATCCTATTCCTATATTAGGTATATTATATTGGTATCTGGTATATGCATGAAATACGTTTATTTACGCATATTGCACAACAATATTACAATGCACACGCGCACGCACTCTCTCAAAAGTGGTAGGCCGTCGTGTCTGTGCGGTAAAACAGTTAAACGCATATTTTAATATAATTAATTATTATTAGAAATTATTATAATTTTATAATAATATTTGTCGTAAATAACAACAGTTGCAGTAGACGCGACGTTGTTGCAGTTGTTAATATTATATTGTTACGACATATTTGTTGCAACCTGCAATATGCCTCGCGTGTTGCATAAACGCACGGAATAGTGACAATAATAGTGCAATGCTATAGTATAACATAGTATTCTACTACAATAATAATAATAATTATTATTAATATTATATTACATATAGTTAGGTTGTATAGATACATTGTCGCTGCATCCTGCGTCAGTCCTGTGTATAGGTACGCGGAAACGTCGCCGCCCGAGTTTTTTTTCTTATCGTGTAATATAGTATTATAAAATATTGTGCATAATTAATATAGCACCATAGAATTTTACAGCAACAATGTAAGCTTTTTCGGCATCCAATATATGGTAATTTTTATACATAAATTCGTTTCGTGAGTCGTTCAGATGGCAACGAACTAAATTTTATTTTGCCTTTTCCAACTAATTAATATGATTTTTTCTCATAATGTCTTTTTAAATAATTTTTACATAATATTCACGATAATTGGTTATTAAATTATATTTTTTTCCCAAAGAATAATGAACGGGGAGTACTTTAAAAGCACATTAACAGCATTCATAACATAAATATTAATGTAAATTAAAGTGTAGTATATAGATGATTTATTTATATTTTGAAATGGGCCACGGCCAATGTATAGATCACTTACAAATAGTAATGGCCAACGATATCGATATCAGGGTAAATTTTTAATATCGTTTTAGAATAATTGAATATATCGCGATGTCGAATTCACTTATCATTTTTATTTTTATTAATTTTTAAATGTATTCAAACTGGGGAAACATCCATTAATCTACTATCTAGTATCTACCTACCTATTAAAAGTGCTAACTTCAAATAAGGTAGTTTATACTTAATTATTATTATTTTTTCAAAAAAAAAAAAAAAAAATAATAATAACTTATTAATTTATAATTGTTCATAATTTTTTTTTTTATAATTTTCATTGAGCAATAAGCATATACGGAGTACGAAAAAATATTATATTTAATAAATTCGATATTTTTCGATACGATATCGATATCGGCAAAATTTGGGTGATATCGATATTTGGAACCATATAGTTGCTCATCATTACTTACAAATGAAATATATATACAATTAACAAAAATTCAAATTATTTAAACAAATGTACACAAAATGCATAGTAGTTAAATAGAAATGACGCGCCTTTATTGGCAATGCGCACATCCTACAAGATGATGATATGCAGTGCATAAATGATTAATATGTAGAAAGGATCGAAAGAGGAAACAAGGTGTTTTAGAACCAAGTATCGCAAGACAGTCGACTGATCCATCGATAAGATTCTGTAGGAAAAACTGATTTCATATGATTTGTGTTCAATTTTCAAAAAATAAGCAGCAAATCTTAGCTCCCCTCAATTTGGTTTCTATTGTCCAATCTGGGTCCCAAATTACAACAGCATACTATAAAATCGACCCTAAGGAGTGCACAATATAAAGCTTTCAAAGGAGCTAAATAACTAATTATTTAAATTCATTGAAAATTATTTTTGTTTATAATAATTGTAGTTTATTGTAACAGAAAAAAAAATAGAATATTAAAATAAAAAAAGTTGTGAGCTTGTCCTTAAGCAATACCTACTATTGTATGTGAAAGAGCTAAGTTATTTACTGATTATATAAATTAAGACAAAAGATAAAAAAGAAATTTTAAAGAAACCAAACAAATACATATTATAATGTTTAAGCGAAATATGTTCTCATAACATCTGCAGTTGTCGTGGAAAAAATATTAAACATAATTTATTTTGTATTTATCTTTGATGCATCATCAACTGTCTTCTTGTATTTATTGAGCTTAAATTAAATAAATGCTTTATTTTTGGCAAATTTAAATACTCGTTTAACGATTTATTTTTCTACAAAATCCTAGACCCAATATAGTTATAGTATTATTACTGTGCATAATCATTTGCATGCAATCACATTGATTGCATAATTATTTTGATTTCCGCTCACTTTTAATGAACAATTCAAAGAAGTCAGATAAAAAATAATGTTGTAATAGGAGCTGGTCTTTTTAATATCGTACCTTCGGTTTGCGAGCTGGGCAAAAATCCGTCTGTAACCAAACGTTGATTTAATCTTATTACAATATATTAAAATAGTGCGCCGTCCCGATACACACACCGCAAAACCAAAGATAAGCAATATATGTAAACGTAGGTAGGTAATAAATTTAATGTGTACTGTTGTCGGCTAGGTAAGCGCCGTATCCACAGTTCGGCAATTTCCGCTAAGAAACGCTGACGCACACAACAATAATAATATAATTACCTAATATGTCTGTATTGCATTATGTACAGTGACTTTATCTGACAGATCGGTGTGATTTAGGTGGTATACAATATATGTATAAGACGTGATGGATTTCCGATTTCGGCACACGATCATTTCAAACGTTTACCTACCTCACTGTGTTATTGCTATACTTGTCCCCATTGTTTATCGTTGGACATATATATATATATATATATATATATATATACGAGACAACTCACATGTCAGTTGTCCAATTGCCGATTGGTTGCATAGTGTTCTTTATTAGTTTGTTCCTTTGTTCGTTGATGTAAGAACCTACGCAATACGCATTATTGTCGGGCATCAGTTTTGCGATCTTGATTTTTTTTTTTAATACTCTAGGGTATGGATCACCAAATGGCGGACCGTGAACAAACTTTATCCAGACCGCAGACAGACAATTTATTTATTTTTTTTTTTGTAGTAAATTAAATGCGATTTTCATTATTTTTAATTTATTTTCTTAATTTTGCCTTTACTTTCTTTAGACAAACATGTACATACAATATATAGTGACCCCCGAAAACTTTCTGAATTCTTAATGTAGCAATCCAAAAATATCGATTGGTGATTCCTGCTATAAGGCTTTATTATTTAAACGCTCCAAAGGTCTTTATAAATATGTATGTTAAACAATTAATATATAAGTTGCAAAATAAAATGATATTAAAAAGTATTTATGACAATTGATCGAATTGCTAGCTATAAAGTATTTAAAACACAATACCCGAGTAATGTTATAAGTACCCAGGTCAAATAAAAAAAAAATTAAAAAAGTTATTTTAATATAGGTTGTGATTAATATTGCTTCTACAACGATAAGTTTTCTTAGTGTTATCATCACCTTTATATGGGTACTTAAAAATGCTTCACTTCTCATTATTGAAGGTAGTTCTAGTGTGAAATTTGATCTATTTTCGGCGGTAAGATCAAAAATAAGAAATTCCCAATACTTTTCAATATAATTGAGAAATAAAAACTAAATGAGTATTCTGCTGTACAGCAGATACCCATGTATCAAAATTAGATATTTTATCGAAAAATAACGTTTTTAGTTATTTTTTTGTAATTAAAAAATATTATTCGTAGGTACTTGAAACTTTTAAAATATGTTTATATATGTATATATATGTTATTTTATACACAAAATAACATTTTAAAATGCAATGTTTCCGGTAAAATTTAATTCAACTTACTGTATTAATACTAGTAAAATAAATTACTTTAATAGAAATACTATCATAAAATATACTTAGTAATAAAGACTAATAGACTTTTGTCTTAAGCTATTAAAATTTGTTAAAATCATAAAAATAATGAAAATTATTTTGTGGTAAAAATTTTATGTTAGGTTATGTTATGGTTTTCAATTTGCATAGCTAAGGTTAGACAACTAAAAAAAAATCATCACAAGTAATGGGTTTAAATAAATTACAAATAAATAAAATAATTACATATTAAATAAATTACAATTACACATTTTTTTATTGACTTTTAAAGTTCAAATTTTAACGACATTGGATATCTATAAACAATGGATGCTGATTTAAGTTATTTTGTTGTTCAATAATATTAGCCATGGAGAATTTTCACTGTACACAATAATATTTTGAAATGTATTTAGATTAGTTTTGACATTTGAGGTACTACCTATTTATACTAAAAATCGCCCATTTCTTATTTAAATCTTTTCGTGGTAAGTAGGTATTTACTCAAAAGTTAATAACAATTCCTAAAACTTAATATATGATATAAATATTAAAATACATAGGTAGGATTAGTAGATACTCTTATAATGTTTAATGATATAAAAAATTCAATGTTTTTGCAAATATTAACTCAATCTACCATATTACTAATTGAAAAATAAATTACTATTATTATAGATTTAGAACAATGTAAATATATAATAAAACATGTTTAGTTAAATATAAACTAACTACATATAGAACCGTCTTAACTTATAATCGTTTATCGCATACTACTGAATCTAAATTTGAAATTTTAATCATCCATTACAGTTCATCTATTAACCTATTCAAAGAAAAAGTACAATCGCACCTACTTAATATCAGTAAAATGAATTCCCTGGTTTTTAAAAAAAAATTTTTTTGTAACATTTTAACGGCATATTATATTTTTAAAATAAGATCTAATACATTTTTGTTTTGTTTTTACATTTTACTTTTTCGTGGAACACCACTTACATCAAAAATTCTTTCAATCGGCACACATTATGAACTCACTAGCTTGGTATTTTGAATGATAAATGATAATTAACATTAACTACCTATTAATGTATAACTAATGGAAAAATCGTAGAACCAAAAATATAACAAAATACTTAAAAAAAATCTCATTAGGAATTTAAATTTAAGTTTAATGTTTTTAAATTATTTAGGAGTTTGTAATCAAAAAGTCCGCACACAAATTAATTTTAAAAATTCAAAAAACTCACTCTGCTATGTATAATGTACCGAATGTGGCAGCTGAATTTTGCATGGAATTAGTATAGCATCAAATTTTAAAGAGCAGTGCATATAGATGTCAAAAATTATTAATAATTATTATTGATAAACAGTTTTGTGTTTATATGTTTATTATTTCATTTCAAAAAAATTATGTTTCATGATAAAGTTTAATTAATTTACATGTTTATGTTTTCAATGTACTTCATGACTTTTGTGATATTTTCACCACACAACTTACAACCATGAACGTCAAACAACACTGATCTTAAACTAAAAACTATAATATTTTTTTCTAGTTTTATAAATGTTATACTTATAAAATATTCATATTCTACTACAACTCAATTAAATGAATTACAACACTAACAACTCCTATCACAGTCAATAAGATATAGATAATAGTATCATACGCATTTTTTTGAGATTCTTTCTTAATTCCAATATTATTTATAGGTAATATAATTCTGTAACCATAAAAATATATTTAATGTTAACATTTTGAAAAATTACAAAAATTTGCTAATTATTTTGTTTTCATTAAATTCAAATTTAACTTGTACATTAAAATACTCTGTGACGAGATACACTTGACACTTAAACTATACAGCAGAGTGGTTACCAACTTTTATTATTTTTAGTGTATTATTTCAATATTAATAGATGTGGTCTATTTGTAATATCATTTATATTAGTCTCTATTTGACCTACGCGTAACATAACAAATTTGGATTTAGTATAACCCAACTTTGTGCTGTAGCTTTAGTTTTAAGCATAGTATATTTGCTAAAGCACTGTTGAACGCTGTTTGCAATGTCGAGAACAATTTTACATTGTGAAAAATGATATTTTTTGATCATATCATATATAACAATTATCTATACAATTTAAAAATTATGTGAATCACATTATGATTCATTTATGTAATTACATATTTAGCCAAACAGATACTGTAGAGTGTGATAGTCGCTAATAAGAAATTTGCTAATAAAAAAAATGTAGATTAAGTAGGTGAACGTAGTATGTTACATTGCTTCTTGATATTTTTTCTTTACAAGGAAAATCGATGAATCATAAATATATTTTTATAATGTTGTATATTAGTTATAATACATTTACTTTAATACAAATAATAATTGATAATGAGTAATACAATTTTAATAAGCAGGTATTACATATCTACGACATGCTGTGACTGTAAATGTATATAGCGTAAATTAAAATTGAGCCATTCAATATCATTATTTCAATTTTTTCTAATCATTCGCATGTTTTTTATGTATACCTAAATGTATTGTTATTATTTCATTTTAATTTAGCAAATTATCAAAAAGTTAAAAAATCATAATTGCATGTTCAACATTCAATGCCCATATTGAAAATGTTAAGTCCAAATATATTTTACTATGCCTTCAGAGTTTAAATATTTTACTATTTATTATTTATAATTATTAAGTTTATAGGTAAGATGTAAATATCAATTAAAACTGAGACTTAACATTTGTTATAAAAATGTATTTAAAAAGGTATATTTTTGTATGTATATCAGATACGTAGACAGGAATTTTCATTGGAGGGTGAGGGTATATATTCATAATTTCTAAATAAGTGGCAGTGTAGTGCATCGTCATGTTTGTGTGTATAAAAAAGTTTATGGAGGTTCATACTTCATATCCCCTTGTGTGTACGCCCATGATGTATTATATATGTATATTGTATGTACATATGTATATAATATAGTAGTATACATAATATATTGCATAAAAATATATATTGCAACATTTTGGGGTTATTAAAAATTGTATTGTTGACAAAAATATACCTTGGTATTGAGAACACTATCTGTGTTTGTATGTTGGCTTTTTACGATATTAACATTTTTATACAATTCATAAGTATATAAAATATAAGAGCTGCTTAATTATTTACAGTTGAAAAGGGGGTTCATTTGAAAAGCCAGAAGTTTGTACATAGGACACTTCTCAAGTAGTAGAAAAAATATCAATATTTTGAAAATATAGTCTTCAAGTATATTTAAAACATTCAAAAATCAGAACTTGAAAAAAATTGATTATTAAATGAAAAAATGGGAGTAGCATGCTTGGCGAATCATTTTGTATACTTTATACCAACAATCTATAATAATTTAATTTTCATAAATTTTATCACACGAATTATAATCTGAGTATTAAAAAGCTTTTGAAGTTCAACTCTGAATGGAAATAGTGAATAGATTTTCAATCTATTACAAATCGTCATGAATAACTTTTGGGAAATACCTATTTAATACAATTAATGATTTATTTAAATGTAATGACATTATTATTTTATTATCAATGACATTCACTGAGTCATCTTTTAGAAACTCGCTAAGTACTAAAAACATATCAATATTTCAATTTTCTACTTTTTTTCTTCTTATTTTTTTTTTTTTTTTTTTTTTTTGTTGAATAAAGCAACAGAAAAAATGTTGATTATTTTACCTAGCATCGATAAATTTAAATCATTAAACAGGGTAATATCTATTAAATATGCTAACATTAATAACTATTTACTGTCACAAAAATAGTTTTTCAAATAGGAATTTTTATTGTTTAGAAATTCTAGACTAATTCATGACTAAGTTAAAATAGTGTGAACAATTATTCACTTCTATAAGAAAGTCAAAGTACGTCTGAGTGAAGTAAAAGTTATTTAACGTTTTGTTTTTTATCTTCATTCTTCACAGAGTATTTAAAACAATCTACTATTTATTGCTCCAGATTTAATAAAACTAATAATTTTAATAGCTAAGAATTGTATTTAATTCAGCAAACATTTTTTTTTTTGACACAAGGAAAAATTCCAAGTTCCTATATGTGAAGCATACAATGCATCCATTCGGCATTTGGAGCATTTTTTTATTTATTTTACGAACATCGCAACCCAATTTTGAGTGACAAACCAAAGGTTAGTCGTATTGTAATCGTTGTTTAAATGTTTTAAAACAAATAGTAATATTGAAAATGGCTTGATTTTTCATTTTTGTAATTTACCTTCAACGTATTATACGACGGCCATTAAAAAATCACATAAATTTACTCTAATTTATAATTTATACATAGAAATTATAATATAACAACATTACAATAATGGTGAAAGGAAGTGAAGTTAAGTATTAGTAAATTTACAAAATACATTTAATATTTATGTGTGTTTAGACAAAGTAATTTTTTTTTTTTTGATAATTAAATAAATACAGTTCATAAATGCTACCATTTGTATAGATAGTTTAGCCAGTTTAAGTATCTATGTTAATGGATTACCTATAACCAATGTATTAACTATATTTATTTAAATAATTACAGTTAGGGACTTTTAATTTCAAAACAATTTTTAATGTTATAATTATAATTTTTTAATTTATTAATACAATAAATACATTATACAATTTTAAATTAAACAAAGTTGTATTTATACTGGTTAAGTATTTAGGTATGTCATTTCAATGATTTTATATGTTATACATTATAATCAATATGATATTAGAACTATTAAGAACAAAAAACATTGTAGTACCTAATTAGTAATTGGTATATTGTATAATATATAAGTATATTAATATATTTTGTAAAGAAAAATGTTATTTGTTTTTTACATTATAAAAATGGAGATAAGATAATGTTAAAATAATATGATGAAAGCCAATACAGTATTTCCTGTCAAAAATTATTAATTAGAAAGGCAAAAAATAAATCTTGTATCTTATAAAAAAAAAACTTATTCAATTATGATGCAAGTACATGTACGTATATAGACGTATACGTACATAGACAAAATCCGTTCGTATAATTAACATAATTTAAGCTTTCTACGTTATAATAATTTTGACACCAAACACCACTATTACGCCTTTCCACAAAATGCATTTTTCAAACACACAATTATATTGGTTTGAGGTAGTGGGAAATTAAATTAAATTTGAAATAACAAATACAATTAAATACACACTGAAAATGTGACAAGACGACAAAGAATTGCCCTAGTTAATATAAATAATAACCATAAATTATATTACCTAGGTATAATTATATGCAATTCTTAATCAACATTACGTAGGCAGTTCATGTTTTGAACGTGCTTTTATAAAGTCACATGATTATAATTATACATCACTTATCCCTATTGGTATTTGGTGTTATGATTGATTTAAATACGGGTGCAAATTAGGCTATTTATTAAAATTAAAAAATTAAATACAACTCTATTGAGTCGTAAAAAAAATATACATAAAACGCGAAGAGTGATGTTTCATTAATAGTGTAAGTGCTTTTGTTTAGTTTTTTGTTACGAAATGCAGCTCATTTTACTATTCATATTATACCAGTCATAAATATGACTATTATTTATTATGAATAAATAAAATTAGAACTTTAATTTTCCGTTTACGAAATTGATGATAAATTGACAAATAATCCCTGAACGATATCAAATAAATTAAAAGCAAATAATGTATTAATTATATTTCTGGTTAGAATAATCTATGCCATCCTTGAATTATGTAATATTATTATAATCGTTCATTATGTTGTATTATAATTATTTGACCCAAATGTATAAAATAGTATGTCAATTCCAAATTCAAAGATAACAAGATATTAGTCTATTGATTATAAAGTACTCAAAAATTAGTATTATTTAGTAACTAATATTAATTTATTTATAACCAGCACTTATAACATACATTATTGTATTATATAATGTGATTTAAATAAAATGTTCTAGTTGTTGACTTTAAAAGTTAATAATGTATTATGCTGTAGGTATTGCTTTCATAAATTAATTTTTACCGATATAAAATAATTATTTCATTTTAGCACTTAAACTAGTTTTAAACAACTACGAGTATTTGTGTCTATATTTCACGAAATAATAAATTGAACTATATATTATAATTTATTATAATGCATTGGTATATCGTATATTCAAATATTATTGAAAGATAAATTAAAGTTTTTTTTTTTTCATTTCAGGAAATATCAAAATTGCTTCAATTTTAACTAAATTGTATTCAATATTTATCTTGGTGTATTCATTTACTTTACATATTATTAAATTAATGTGTTGAAAAGTTTTGAGTTGTTTAAATGTACCTTCTTGTTTAAAACATAAATTTTGTACTAATGACCTTAGAGAAAAATTAAAGGTTATAATCTTTATATATTTTTTAAATATATATGGCATCAACGACGAGGTTATTAGCCAATTAAATTACACTATTTACATTATTTAAGATTATATCATTAAATGAATCGATGGAGAACAATTTCTAATAATATAGGTACAGAGTGATTAACGTAGCATGCTTTCCTCCATTTTTAAATTTAATAATGCATATATTCAAATACTGAATTTTGGTAATTTTATGTATTCTTAATAAAGACCATATTTTTAAATATTATCATATTTATTTATACTATTTAATAGGAGTTTCCTGTGGCAATACCATTTTTTTTTTTTTTTTAATGAAAAATTACATGACAAATTGTAAAAAAAGATTGGTTTTCATCTAAAAAAAAAGAAGTTGGTACTACCACAAGTCTCACCTTTAAAAAAATCTAAGTATTTGCAAATATGGTTCTTATTATGAATACTTAAAATTTCAAAATAAAGTTTGAATAAATTCATTGTTAAATTTAAAAATGGGGTAGAAAAGCAAACCAGGTGAATCACTCTGTATACTATCGTATACATAGATATACTATTTAAGTAGATAAGTACAATGTTGTTTTTATTCTTGATATTCCAATACCCATCATATTAATTATATTGAATATCTCATAAAAACGGACGTATTTAATGTAAATAAAAATTAATTTAATTAAAAATATATTGTTTATATTTTATCAAATAATTAATTCGATAAATAAAAATTGTATTTAATATTGTTAAATTGTATGTATTTAACAACTTATTTATGTACTTTCTTATATGTATCTATTGATTGTTGAAAATTTCTATATAGTTGTATTTTATAATATAGTATAATAATAAATATAGATTTTTTAACGCACAATTTATACATAGGTAATACAAGTTGTGGTTCAATTCTAAGCTTATAAATGTTAAAATAACGTGGTTGCTTGGAAGTTTAATATGACAAAATCATATTGTATTTTAAAACCATAAAAAAGTTATAGTACAAACGAATAACATGTATTGTGTGATTTTTATATAAGCATTATGTATTAGTACCTAATTCAAATTATGTAGCAGCTACCAAGTTTATTGTTTGGACGTAATAAGTTTAAATTATTTAAATGCTGGTTTTAATATGTGGACTGTTCATAGAGTTTCAAATTTTTAATACCTATATAAATAATTATCGAACGAATATGTTTTTATTTTATAATATTTAAGACAACACGCATGAGGCATTTATAGTAGACTTTTTGTGGTCATTATAGGTAGTTACATAACTAGAAAATTTTTAAAAACTGATTGATAATCCTTGACCACCCATATATTGATAATATTATTAATAAAAGTCATTTATTTTTATAAATATTATGATATTTATAATTGATAAATATCATAATATTGATAAAAGTGATTATCGGAAATCGCAACACTATTTGGTTCGCGACAAATATGAAGTCAAAAATATAACTCTAACGATTGTACTTATAGTAGTATAATTATTATATATTATAAACTATATAAAATGCTGCATAATTGTATTTATATTTTTTTTAAAAGTACGTCATATATAACCACTTTTAGGAGGTTAGGTAATTTAAAGATTTTTTTTCATAAAGAACCTAAAAATAGTTTAAAATCAAAAATAAATACAAGTGTAAAGTAGATACAAGATAGGTAATATTAAGTTGAGCCCATCTCTGTTCCACTATTGGTTCGTTGTTAAATTTAAAATTAGGAATGAAAAATTTTGCGCAAACCTGTAGCTATATTCACGATATACAATGGACCAACATTTTAAAGACGTTAATAAATTCATCGCAATTCATCGCAATTTAGCGTTTTTATTTTTAAAATAACATAACTCAATAATTGTATATAATTTTAAAAATAATTTCAGACTCAAATAAAATACTTTAAAAAAAAGTATTTGGAATAAATATTTTAATATTTACTAAGTATAGTATTCCGAATATATATTTGGATAATTCATAAAAAAAAAATTCTGGAATAAAATATTTAAAATACAATATAAAAGTATTTATTCAAATACTTTTAAAATAATTTTTGTTTTAAATATTAAAAAAATGATATCTACCTTTGGGAAAATTTGAAATTATAGCTAATTTTAAAATATATTGTATTTGTTTATACAACTATGATAATTTATGACTTACAACACAACAATAAATATTATAATAATAAATTTAATTTTAATATTATTGAAGAGAGGAAGTAAGTAAACGCTCTAATGTACAGAATAAAAGTCATGTGCATCTCGTCATTGAGTAGATTACTATAATGGATGTGTTAAATTGTAATCTACAAAAATTATAATTGATAAATCATTCTATATAAAAACGATTCTGAACGGAGACAATTTTCATATAAATAATAAATATAACAGTTTTAAAGATTAATCTAAATGTTTTGAAAATATCATTGTGTATATAAAATATAATAATTTACGTAAAAGTTTCAAATCCCCACAAAAATATTTTTAAATTACAACATAGTAAATAATAACTAAAGTTTAAAATTGTTATTCTTCGTTTAAATATCGAATTTCGTTTAGTGTCTCAGTTTGTTCAAGTGCCTATGGTTATTCGTTTTTTAATTAATCTTTTTCCGATTATTTTTAGAAATTCTGGGAATTTTCTATTTTGACCTCTCAAAAGTAGATATAACAACTAAATCCAATTTGTTACCAGAAAATCCCCCCTAAATTCAAAAAATTGAGCCCTTTTCGTATATATATAGGCAAGTACACAAAAAAAACACACATCATTGTAAAATCAATACATACCTAAATTCACTCCATTCAAAATCTAAAAGTATTTAGACTACAGCATTAAATATTTTTTGGGAACAGTATTCTAAAAGTATTCCGCAAATATCGTTTTTGGAATATTTTATTTGGAGACTATCTAAGTCCGAATAATTATATTTAAAAACCTACACATATTAAATATTCAAGTTTAATTATAAAAATCTATTTACGATAACTAAATAGCATAATATTATTGCTTAGTAATTTCATTATAATAATGTACAGTGTTCAGTTCGAGCATGTCGAGGTTTACAGATCTATATATAATAATACTGTAATTGTATAATTATATGCATGCTCTGGTTAAATATTATTACATTTATTTAAATTTGAGTTATTATATATCAATTTACGTTTTATTGTATATTTTAGTCCATCGGAGTCTCGAATCATCATCGACGACCGTGACGGTTATCTCCCCACTGTTGTAATATGCATATGCCATAATTCATAAATACCAAATCTATGAACTAGGTTAAAAAAGCATCCTTGTTGTACAAAATTTAGTATTAAGTTTTAGTCAGTAAGTTTTAGTAAACGTAGCAACATAGAACTAGGTTAAACTGTAATATATAAGAAATAGGAATGTACGTATAAGGAAAGAGGCCCTTCAGCGGTTAATGCGAGCACTGCTGGACAAATTGTAATATATAGTGTTCTATGTTAATTGTATAAATGTACGTCGGAAGTGATCGGTGTATACGACACCATCGTACAAAAATATTATGTACATATGAAATTACGTCGAAGATTAAACGATATAACATAATATCAATTTAATCCCCGTGTTTATGAACAATTATAAAATATATATTTCAATAGATCATGAAAATAATGAAATTATAAATAATTATTACATGCGGACGCAGTCTCTGTCTACATTATAATAGCCGGTCAAGGTCACCACAGTTGACACCGCACCACCGATCAACATTGCCACCACGTGTGTTATTATACCTTAGCCGTTATCACATGAACTTTTACACGTTTCTATTATTATTTAGTGTTCGTGGTGTGGCCGTAAAAAAATTGCTGCAGTCTCTATACTATAATTTCATCTAATACAACTAGCACAACCGCTTTTGTTTAACTTAAGACTCAAATTGAAGCGGCGCAATGGCTAGTGAAACATTCCGAGTGTGGTTATATCACGTACTGGTTATAACTGACTGCTGTTTCACGATATTATTATTACGCTGATCAGTATCCGAAGAAATGAAGTGTTCACCAAAATTTTATAAAGTGTTAGTAGTTTAAATTTGTTATAAATGTTTAATGTGCATATTAACTGTTTATCTTTATTATTATACGATTGTTCAAAAATAAGATTATAAATAGATGGCGTAATATATCATATTAACAGTTTTTTTTTATTACTGTTCGAGTTTATGTCTGCAAAATGTTTACAATATATTAGGTGAATAAAAAAAATTAAAATATGTA
Organism: Pentalonia nigronervosa; assembly: GCA_014851325.1. Classification (NCBI taxonomy): domain Eukaryota; kingdom Metazoa; phylum Arthropoda; class Insecta; order Hemiptera; family Aphididae; genus Pentalonia; species Pentalonia nigronervosa. Next base: position 110,464 of record JACXSJ010000623.1, on the reverse strand, counting down.
TGAATATATTTTAATACAAATTAACAAGTGGTTCAATTTTATATAATGTCGTATACTTATATAATATATACTACTACTTATGATTGTCGCATTATGAAAAAATGTGTTCAAAAACATGTTTTCGTATTTAATCAAAATATTTTAATTTTAAAAAGAAAATAACTTTATCTGTGTTTTTAAGAATAAAAACCCTTCATTTTTTTTTATTGCATATAAAATAAAATGTACACACAAATAATCCTTTGGCAGAATAGAGATAAAGTTTACCTATTTCAGATGTGTGAAAAAAAATAATATTGTTAATTGTTCTACCTACAATCTCTAATTGACAACTAATGAAATACGGTAAATAATTTCGTCAGGCTTACATAGCTACTTTTGAAGTATTTTGTGAGATTTAATTTAATATTATGTATTATATTTACGTTTTAAATTCAACTAGATGGACTTTAACCGGACTCCTACCTGATACTTACAAATAGTACTAATAATATGTAGGTATTTGAATATTTTAATAAAAGTGTACTCCTAAAATATTTGATATACTACCTGCAGATACAAAAAAAAACCTTGGGACTTGTCGATTGATGTTTTTTTCTTTCTATAAAACTTTAGATAATTATGTAAGAGGATTATGGCACTGCACCCGAACATGTTGTCTTCGTCTTTCAAATGTACAGCATAGCAAATATTCTTTCAAAAGAACTTATTTTGTGTTATTACTTATTAGAGTAAAATATTACCAAACTTGAAAAAAACAAGAACATAATCTGTGTTTATAAATTTTTACGATATTTCAATTACCAAGTGAATAATGAGTACCTATGTAAAGTATAACATGATGTTAAAACGATCATTACTCTACTCGTTTAAGAATTCATATATCGTAAACAAATCAACTCACAAATACAATCCTAATGTTATTGCTTTTAAGATTGATAATAAATATATTCATTCTGATATTAAAACTTACAACACAATATTCATTCTACTGAACGCAATTTGTTTGTGTATTGTATATTTACAGTGTAAGAAGGAGACGACACGTGTTGTGTGTTGATGTGTTGTCTTAAGTCTTAAGACTTAAGATAATGTCAGCGCAATGTTTGTTTTATCTCTCTGGCCCACGTGCAACATAGACCACACGGATTCGTACAAAATATTTTTTTTTATGTTTTTGAGTAATATTAGAATAAAATTACCTAATGCAAAGCAATTATAGAGAATATTATTTTTGAGGGTATGACATTGATTTGTCTATATTTTATCTCAAAACAATTTAAATTTACTAATTTTTTTTAATTTTTATATTCGATTATAAAGTTAAATAATAAAATATAAAACTGATATGTCAATATCTCAAAAATATTATCCTCTATTATTTTTGTTATAATATTAGGTACAAATATTGACCTGCCATCCTCTTATGTCTTAATAATTATATAATTGGTATATAGAATGTTTATAAAGGTATTATTATAGAAGCTCGTGTTAGTGCACCCCTGTGTGGATGTACCTGTTTTGTCGACTGTATATTTTTAATCGAGATTAGACCTTGATTCCGTCGGTATACTGTGAGACATTAAATTTAAAAAATATTATCAAGACATTTGTAAAAGTATTTTTTCAAGGAATAGTTAATACTTTTAAAAAGTTTTACAATCTATACAGTTGTTCAATGTCCAAAAATCGACTTTAGTACACGCAGTGAATCACACGCAGACAGCCGATTTTGATACTATTACACTATTGAGAGCAATACGGTACAAAAATATATTGTAAGAACACGCACTCAACGGTCGTAGCCCCTGCCGCTTCCGCCTATAAAGGCACTCAAGCGTTGTAAAAATACACATTGATTGGCGTGTTAAGTACCTACATATTATTAAAACAGTGACGAACAACTGCGGCTATGACGTAATTCCGACCATCTGCAGACTACATGGCAGGACGTCGAACGAAAATTTTCGGGGATCAGTTGAGTTCAGTGAGATTATCCCATATAACTTTCTATAGGTCTATGGATTATCCGGTGTCGATGAGTAAAGTCTGCAGATATTAGTCATAAGTACGTACATTAAAATAAAAGGGTATCGAATGATTGAGAACGTTATATCATTTTAGCCAAACGTTGAGAACACTTAAAATTAATAAAAAACTTACCGTTGACCCAAAAAACCAATATGATTGAGAATGAATTTACGTGCAAAGTTGCCATATTATTATTTTTTTTTTTTTTTTGGTCAAATGATTAGTTTTAATTTAGACATAGTTATAAGTTAATTATTGTTAGTTTAAGAAAAATCTTTTTATTTGAATTTTTTAAAATTAAAAATATTAGTGTAATAGTAAAAAATGTTATTAATAATAAACATTGTTAAAATAATTATCTTATAATACTAAATGTATATAAATAAAATAAACAAATAAAAATATTCTAGAAAAAAGTCATTATAATCTAATAAGAACATAAGAGTACATGCCGTCTTATAAACAAAAAATAGGTTTGTAAATATAAGTTTAACATACATATGAAATCAATAGCTATCGTTATAATAATTAAAAACTTATAAAAATATGTATAAAAAATTTAATACATCATTGTAATGAGTTACCAACCTACCTATGTACATATATATCAAGTTTAGCACTAGGTCTTCACCTCGTCCTGAAAGTATAATTTGAATGTCGTATTTTCCATTATGCGGCGAATAGGAATATAAAATCGACAAGCACAAAGTTGACATTTGCGCAACGACTGAAACGCCTCACTGTTATTCTCTTGTATCTAAGTTCAATTCTTAGACAATTGTGTTAACATTACCTTAGTTTCTAAGAAAATTCGACGAAATTCCGATAAATCTAACAATAATAATTATCGTTCAATAATAATTATTAAATTTGGTAACGTTGCAAGAAAAAAAATTCGAGCGTTCTCAATCATATTAATAAAAATGCCGTTTTCAATCATATATTACCGTAATAAGACATATCTAGGTATAGTGGGGGTAGCCAAACGGTCGATCTTGGATGATTTCAAAATAAATCCCCCATTGTTAAAGCTTAATATTATATATTCAGATAGTAGCCCTACTACAGTAGGGTTGCCATACGTCCCAGTACACCGGGACATGTCACCAGTTCATGACTTCGGTCCCGGTAGTCCCATTAGACCCTCCAAAAGTCCCGGTTACAAAAATTATATTAAATTATATTTTTATAAAAATTATATTTGTATTATTATATAAACTAATCGCGTACAGTGCAGATAATACAAATACTAACTTTGGCGGGAGAGACAGACATGGAACAAACGATGTTTACTTTAAACTTCAATCCATATTATCTAAAGATATCGAAGGCATTGTCCAGCTCATATTTTACATAATATAGCATTTACATCCGCTAACGTACTTTCTGTTGACATGGAGTCTATAATACTTAAAGTTTATAAATGTTTTTCCGCATTTACTGTATGAAATGGACGTCTTAAATCATTTTGTGAGGAGGCTGATATACATTATGATAATTTACAGCCTCATTCGAGAACTCGATGGCTGTTTTTGTTGCCAGCAATTAAACGTATTCTACAGTTATGGGAACCACTAAAAAATTTCTTTCTCGAAGAAACAAGAGACCAGAACTATTGAAATAGGCGAAAATGTCAGAAAAATATAATATTTCAAAATAAATAAATAAATAAATATTATTTCATTAATCAAATGTATTATCTAATTTAATTTCTTTCATAAATCAATGCTATTATTATTTTATTATATATATACATTACACTGTGTTCTAAATTTTATAATCAAAAAAAAAAAAAAATCAAAAAGAAAAAGGTTATTAAAATTATTTTTAAATGTCCCGGTCAGTACTTGAACTTTTATGGTAACCCTATACTACAGTTACATACATATTTAGGATTAAGCGTTTCGTGTGAAATGGAATTTTTTCAAACGAATATTTAAAAACCCTACCCGAGCTACACCTTTTGATGACAATAATTTAGAATAGCATCTGTTTGGTTTGTGGCAGTCAACGACTATTCCCAAGGTTACAATTAATTCGCCAAACTATATGCAATGACGCTCCACTTCCACGCCAACAAAATGTTAAACACTTATTTTTATATGTACCTAGTTTTACTTTTAAACTGTATTGTTTATTATTAACATGAGTTATAAACTTATAAAAACTTGAAAATAAAAATATATTATGTTTTTAAACGTGAGTCGATTTTTAAAGGAAAATACATATTATATTCTCGGTAGATCTTAATCAAATAACGTTTGGCCACTCATAATATATTACAGCGTACCTATAACTGTATCGCGTAGTGTGTTTTTATAATAATCATTGCAGTATTGCAATAAATCATATTTGCCGTCATAGGATTATTTTTTATCGCGTACTCGATAGTTAACAACGGCGAAGTTCGATATTTTATTATTGTTATTTTTAATCTCGGAGATAAAACGATTAACTGGTAAGTCTTCCGGATACGATCGACTCGTCAGTTTTTGTTTTTTTCGTTGTTAATCTCCCCGCTCATACCTGCACAGACGACACTGTCATAAATCCTATCATCGTAATAAACAAATAAAAAAATCCTCCTATGAGATAAAAACTGCGGTGCAATAAACCTGTCGGCTGGGATTTTTAGCGTTAACCGCATCGGATCAACGATTATAGCGCACTGTCCCGATCGCGACGGATGTTCTCACATCGCACTCGACTCCACGTCACGATCCACCGCGGTTTTCACGGCCGGGCCTGAATTATTATTATTATTAGTTATCATTTTTTATTTTCATCGAAATAATAATACATTAATCGATGGTATCGTTTTCTCGTGGCGTCCATACGGTGTGTACATATAATATCATGTATAGAACACATTGTTAGTACCAGCCGGTAACCGTTGTACCAATCTAGTGGTAACAACATACAACTTTACGTTGTCGCGACATTTCTAAGACATTTCTGTCGTCGATCGCGAGTTTCGCCGCAAGCCATTGTCTATGCAACCGGTGGCTATTTCGTTTCACCTGCATCATCGCCTCCATCATCGCCTGTATCATCGCTTGCACCATCGCCTGCACTGCCCGTGATATTATTATTGTTATTATTATTATAAATATCGTATACGACACGCCAGCGCACCCGAAGGTTCGTGATCTAAGTCTCATCGGCTTGGCGGTGGCGACCGGTGGACATACATACCGCAGACCACGACCACGGTAAACCGCTGTGCCATGGTGGAGGTACAGACGCAGACCTCAAGCCCCAAGCCTGTAGTCATTAGGAAGTTCACGGAAGTGCCGATTGCCGTCGGGTCGCCCACGGCATCGGAGATGAAGCGTCGCAGGCGCCGGCACTCACGTCTCATGTCCAACACCTCGTCGGTAGTGTCGGCCGCAGCTGCCGGCATCCCGGACTCCGAAAAGCACAAGATATCGTGAGTATATTATAATACCTTATCATTATTATAATGTCGTCTTCGTTGAGCTTGTGTTGATTGGATTGTAATATTAAAATATTTATAACTTGATTCATAATTAAAATATCACAAAAAGCCCACGTAGGATCCTGGATTATTGATTTTCTTCTTTAAATTTGACGATAGGTTAATATTCTCTATAAATATTAAAAGTTATAAAGTAAAATGGTTTCTTCTGAATGTATATGTACTGTGTTGTTAAAGCGGAGACAAAATAAGTGGATATAATGACCTCTTAAGGGCATTTGCAGCGTATCTGCAGGAGAATGTGCACAGCATTCCGCACCCACTAAAAGGAAAACGGTACTGAGTGGAGATTTCCCTCCAAGGACTACAGTACAAAGCACGTATAGGTTTATGTTCAATGTCACTCGGACAGTTAAAATGAAAATGAAAATATGACACTAAATATTTACGATACATAAATTTAATCTTATTGCGTTTTTTTTCTTTCGGTATCCGATGGTCGAACCAAAATCTTCTCACAGCAATAACGAAGCACTTATGCACATGGTAAAGGCCACTATCGGTGGAGGATTCCTGGCCATGCCCGAGGCCTTTCACAACATCGGCATAGTGATGGGCATTGTGGGCACTGCAATACTTGGCCTTTCCGTGTTGAACATGATGTCGAACATAGTGAGTATACGCATATAATATTATGTATGGTATATATTGAGATCAAATGCAGAGAGGGAAGTTGCCTTCCCAGCAAGAAACCCTCCAGGCTATTAACCCTTCAGTGAATGAGATTCTGGAAATTATGATTTTTGTAAAGAGAAAAAAAAGTGAAGTTAATAATAATTGTAAAAGCTTAAACATTTCAAATTATTTTTTAGTTAAAAATGAATAAAATCATCGATTTTTATAGCTAAAAATTAAAAATGTTGGGTTCTATCACTGGATCCTTCCTCATGTGTTCATGTTGTAAAAAAAATAAAATGTTTTGTATATGTGTTCAAATTTGCTGAATATGCCTGTAGCATAGATTGTAAATATTCTTAATAAAAAAAAAAAAAAAAAAAAAAATTAAAAATGTATTATTATACTCCTTGTAGCTCAATGAAACTCAAAAGTCTAAAAATTATACAGGTACATTTTTTTTTTATATTAAGCTTCTGAAGTTCAAATTTTGATGATATTTAAACAAAGAACAGATGATTGGTATATTTTATTTTCATTCAAAAATAATATTTGTAACTTTTATGTACCAATGACTATCAAAATATTTAGATCAATTTAAGGTATAATTTACTTATACAATAAATCGTATACCATATTACTAATAGTAAAATAAATTACTATTATAGCAGTATAAATATATTTAATAAAATATACTTAGTAATATATAGTCTAATGTATAATGTATCCGCTCAGAACCGTTTTTTGTATGCAATAAATGTATCAATATATCATTAAATCCAAATTAAATACATCTATTACAGTGACCACCATAACGGAGTACACGTCATGACACGCACTATATACATCAACAAAGTGACTTCCCCAGTTTTTTAAAAAAATAGCTTTTACAATATTTTAAGATTATTATTGAAAATGTGAGTCAGTAAATTTTTGTTCTGTTTTTAGTTTTTTATGGTAGTAAATAACAAACTTTCAATCGGTGGGAATTGATTAGCTCATTAGCTAGGTATTTTTACCGATAATTATATATTAATGTATAACTAATGACCAAATTGTAGAAACAAAAATAAAGATATAATTTAAAAAAAATCATTAGGAAATTAAATGTAAGTTTAATTTCTTTACATTAGCCAAGAATTTATAGTTGAAAAGCCACACCCAAATAAATTTAAAAATTCAAGAAACTCGCCGTCTAATATATAGTAGTACCTCGTTATTGATTAGACCACAGTAATGTATGTGTTAAATTTATATTTTAGTAGTCCCTTTATGAATATTATTTTTGAATTTTAACAAAATTAGTTATCTTTTGTTTAAACCAACTTTCAGTTTTTGAAACACGTAATATTACATAGTAGGTAGAGTAAATTTTCCTAGTACTATTATTATTATTTTTTTTTTAATAATAGTGTATAGTAACAGTCTCACTTAACAACATTAATTGTTTAAATTCTTTAAAATAAACTTCAGTCTTCAGTACTTACAACATTATTTATAGTTCTATGAAATTATGGATTTAACATAAAATAAAATAATTATATTTTGTAAAAAAATAATCATCACAATTTTAATTTTAGAGTTATAAAAGTATTTAGATACCAATAGAAGTGTTTTTTTTTTTAATTTTTATACATTTACTCAAATTATAAAACTGATACATTTACTATACCTTATATGGACTATGGATAATTATATAAACAAATATTATAATATCATAACGTGTGCTTATATGGTCTAGGTCCGATGCTCGCAGACATTGAGGTCTGGCAAATACGTCAACATCATCTTGGCCGAACAGAATGGTAATAATACTAACGGAGAAAATAATGATAATGACGAGAGTAAACAGCCGCCAAGGTACAGCAACGAGTTGGTGCTGCCACCAATGGACTATCCGGACACCGTAGCCGCCGTGTTCAAGTATCGCGCAGGTGGCCGGTTCGCTCACTTGGCGTCATTTGCCAGGTACGGGTATCGTTCGATTTCTAATTGTCCATCATCACCACCGTCGTCGATAAGTTATGTTATAAGGATTTAGTAATGGGGATCAATAAAATGTCTATTATATCTGACAACAACCCAGAAACTATACGCTGCAGTTGGTACCATAGGGTATAATAACTTGTAGAATCAAATTTTGTTTGAGTGAAAATGAATAAGGGTTCTCTATACATAAATTATAAATACACAACTGCCCACTTCTTCAACCCTAAACACGACATTGATTTAGGACATGTAAAGGGATTCTTGACCACCCCCAAGTGTATATAAGTGCTTTAGTTTAAGTTTTTTCTGTGTATATTGAAAATATAATAAAATACCAATGATAAATATCAGCAATGTCTTTGGCTCACTGTTACAAAAGATAATGATTTTCTAATTTTTTGGATTAACGGTTTCTTTAAAATTTTTACTGAGTTTCACTGAGAAAAGCTATTGTGGAGGTTTAGGGTATTAAATGCTGTTAGATATTTATATAAACATAAATAATAATAAATAAGTGGCATACAATGTCATAATAATAAATACAACGATTAAAATATTACTAAATAATTGAATAAAAATAAATAAATATAAATAAAAAATAATAAAAATATAAAAAAAAACAAATGTCAATAACATGACTTTAATGATAATTAATTGTTATTAGTAAGTATTTGTAATGGTAATTTAAAGTTTTAATAAAGTATTAGTTTGGTTTTTTTAAATTCTTATCGTTTTAATGTATCTATTAATTGCGGCCATTCAGTTGCGGCCACACAGTTAATTCTATTTAGCACATATTGTGCTAACTCATTTGATACTGATGCTAATGAATAGTTATTATTTTTTTCTTGAAAATGAATATAACATACTATGATAAACCGATATATTAATGGTCAAATATTTGTTTTTATGTTTCGTCAATCCCAACCTCGTCGGCACCGCAACTATGAAACCATTAAAAATAGAAACTTTACAAGCATTATGCTGGTACTAACGTATTATGGGGTGAACATCATCTACGTGTGCATAGTGGCTAACACGTGTAAGCAGGTAGGTACCATGACTTTATTCCGATTACTGAATTTATACAGTGTGTTAATTAATTGATATATTACCATGGCTTATGAAAAAACGATTAAAATCTTTTTGGTTTTTTAAAAACAATTGTTTTCAACATTAGAAAAAAGCCATTTTATACAGTTATTTATTGATATAATGTGATGATGTATTTTTGAAAATATAAATTACCCTTATTCATTCAAAATTAATCGATTTCAAAACTGTTCTTTTATTATTATCAATATGTAACTATGAAATGGATGTTTTCGAATTTTTAAAAATAAAAAAATGTTAAGCTGTTTTTGACATATTTTTTGTAAATCATTTTCGATGGGCCATGGGCTAGGTATACATTAACGATCCTGCTCATGTCTTTATTAAGGGGCAACATTTAGGCAATATACATTTTTATTGCCGCCATTTGTTTTACTCTTCAATGATGATTAGTGTGATTGTGGTTGTATACAAGTTCCGGGCTATCTATGTACTCGCGTATTTTCTACAGAGCCCATTGGGCTTCGATTTTTGATTTCGTCAGAATAAAAGCTTGTGAAATTTGGTCATATTCAAAATTGAATTTATATGGTTTTTATATGTATTTTTTAAAATCCAAGTTAAATGCGGTATAAGAAGTGTTTCTTAAAAAAAATTATCGAAATCGGATTACTGAACGAGGCGTGAGAGTTTTTCCTGCCATGTTTTTAATCAAATAAACTGGTCACGTTTGGGCCTCCTAAAAAAAAAAAAACTGTGCAGAAATATTCACACTAATACACTACACAACATTGAATTTTGGTTTACTATATTGCTTTCCAATTAATTAATGTATTGTTAATACCTATACAATTATATTAACGTGTAATTGTATTTATTACCCACATAATATGGCATTGTCGTCGTAACATAATAATTTACACCCTGAGCATCTAACGATGGTTTCAGATCGTCGACCAGTACACTGCCGACGGGGCTGTGGACTCGTGGAGCTATTCGCTGCACGGACTGTCCATCCGCTGGTATCCGATCATTGTCGCCGTGGTCATCATCCCCGTTGGTATGGTTCGATTGATGAAATATTTGGTCCCGTTCTCGGTGGCCGCCAATGCGTGCTTATTAGCCGGCACCGTGGCCGTGTTCTACTTCATTATATTCGAAGACGATGGACAGAATCCACTCAGACCAGAGGAACAAGCCCAGCTGGTGGTGTGGCCGGTCACTCGGTGGACTTTATTCACAGGCAGCTCTCTGTGCTCTTTAGAGGGAATTGGAATGGTAATAGTTATGCGTAGTTAATTTTATACTTAATCACAATTTGTGTTTTAATTAAATTACATTAGTACGTAATTCGTACATTTTATGAATAAGACTAATATGATCAAACAGTTTAAAAAGCTAAACAATATTTGTTCATTAATTTAGTTTCAATGCTTTTACTAACAATTTATTGATAAAAATATGTACACACTTATTATTAACAAGGGGGTATATTTTAAAAATAATAATTTGGTGATAAGGCACAAAAAAACGTATACATAATCAACGTTAAAAAATTTAAACTTTGTTTAACAACATACGTGTTTTTGAAAATAACGTAATAAACAGAGTATAAACTAAATGTTTATACATTATTTGATACAATAAAATGTATACTTTGGTATATTTAATGAGAAAGGGATTGGCTCGCTTTAAAATTTGTAATCTACTGACGTCATCGTTATACGATTAATTTGCTTAATATTAAACTTCAATATTTTAAAATTATGTTTTACAGCCTTGTAGTCGATATATGTTAAGGATTAATTATCACGTATTAGTATTATGAATGAATATAAAATATCACGACGACGTTAAAATATTAAATGATACCTAATATTTATTAGGTATATATTATTTTTTTCACGTGAAATAGACAAATTAAAGAATCACGTTTTGTCTGCATAAAAGCCTTAATAATAAATCTAACACATAGTAATAATATACTTCAGTATTTTAATCTATTCATAAATACTTTTTCAACTGAGTCATAAACGTGATTGAATGACACTATATCAACATAAAATACAATTATAAAATATATTTATTACCTACAAATATTATAGATGATTGACTTTCCCACACATTATAAAGTTAATTTAAGTACACGTGTGCGGTGTATAATAAAAACATTATTTATGTTGAAACAATTGTGCACCGAACGGGGTGGACTCTGGCTACGGCAATCACGTAGCTAAGGGATGGCCTAGGGTGTCCCGGAATATTTGGTGGCCAATCCATTATATTGTTGAAATACCCAAGGCTCAAATAATTAAGCTAAAATAAAAAAAGTTAAACTTTATTTTTAAACTTCTACTACCTATGATACTTGTTATTATTACATCATATTATCTTTAACAACATATTCTATGTAAACATGATAAACACGAATATGAACAAAATAGTTTACAGTTTATAGCACTGGACGCCATTCGATTTTCAAAAGCATGGCCAAAATAGAAACCGTTTATAGGTAGGTTTTCATCGTATTTGTCATGTTTACGTAAGACAAAATGCATCTATAATCTATATCAATGGTTCAGTGCACAGATATGGTAAATAATATTTTTAGAAAAAATAAGTTAAGTACTCTATAAAATTCTCCATTTTATTTTTCATACGATGCATAAATATTATATGTTTGTTTAATATTTTATCCACTAGATTGCATTATTATTTAAAATATATACTATGGTTTGAAAACATATTTCGTTCAAATGTATACCACTCACTTATAATAAAAGTAGGTATATTCATGTTACTGTTATGTTACAAACATGTTAAAATATATAATTATAATAAAAACTAGATGACTAATAAAAAACACCCACAATTTCAACCCAAAATTTGTGTAAAAATTGTGTAAATTTTCAAATGTCTGTACTGAACAAATTGTAAAGTGTCATTTACCACATCTGTGCACCATTCATATTATAGAGTCACATGAACCTTATGCTCTTATTTGAGCATTTCCCATCACTGCTTGGTACAGGTATCATGAATTAAAATAAGTAATGTAATATTTGTGGTAGATACTTTGTACTTGGTTATAATCTATAAATATAAATACAATCGCCAATTTCCTACTATAATAATTAATGACAAATAATGCTTTGATAAAGTGTACAATTTTATCACAACTGCAAATGTTGTCATTGGTTAGTACATTAAAAAAATGTATTTTAATAATAATAACAAAAAAAAAAAGAAAAATTATAAAATAAATTGATTTGATAATTATGTATCTTTATCTATATTTTTTTTTTAATTCATATGCTCATTATATATTCTACCTATGCAGTCTGACTTAAGTCACCTATCTCACTCATACTAGTCATACTAATTTCTAATTTTCTATTTTTTTCCATAAGCTTTATATTTTTTTGACTGATGTCATTTTTTATTGTATTCCAGTTGCAATGATTGCATACTGTTTTATGACAGTTTTATTATTTTTTATCCTTTCTGAATTTCGGAATACTATAAAAAAAAAGCCTAGTGTACTAATATAATTAGATATTTAGAAATTATATACCTATATTACATTATTAACAATTCATAGTTCAGTGACTTAAAATTTGACTGTTAAATCTATTAATCTACTAATCTAACTATATGTGATGATGATTGCATACTATAAAATGATAATCGTAGGTATAATACTGTTATTTAAATATCGTCTAAATTGACGGTAAGCTTGTTTTATTTTCTAAAGCTAAATTGTGAAATAGTTAATAAAAATCCAATATAACCAGTTAGTTTTTTGTTTGATGTAAATTGTTTTTTTAAGTGACCAAAAATATTACAATTTAGTACTATATGGATATACTGTTTGATTACTTTATAGCTTTGAGTTGGTAAAAAAAATGTAAACTAGTGTAATTAACACAAAACAATTGTTTATAAACCTTTAACGAACTATGTTAACCAAAAATATTGTACAAACTTTTAACTTATTTTTATTAATGAATATGAACTTAATTCAACTTGAGTTAAAATGAATAATTCGCCCAACTTTGTTGATGTATGGATTTTTATTCCGTATTATAAATTTATTATTATCTTAAGCCTATAATATTATTGCGTAACACCTGTTATGTCTCGTTACATGCGCCGGTCTGTCCGTGTGATGGTCTGGTCTATACAAACACCAAAAGCTGCTGCATATTGAGAACGCGATGAGCAGGCCGCTGGAACTCATTGGACCGCCCGCGTACACGCTGCACCGGTCCATGGTGGTCATCGTGACGATGAACAGCGTGCTGGGCCTATTCGGCTATTTACGGTACGGCGACCGGTGCGCGGGCAGCATTTCGCTCAACCTGCCGCAAGACAACCGGTTAGTACCAATATGTGTTTTACTGTTTTAGGCGCATAATATATGTGTCGTATGCTATCAAAGTGAAATAAAAGATAAATTAATCAAAAACTGTATGAACTGTAATATTATAGTCCGATAAAAAATGAGTTTCTCCAAGACGTTTCAAAAAAATAACTTTCCAAAATTATACACGAAACCATTTTCCGTGTGGTTGCCCGCGTGTTACAAGAATATTAATATACCGTCGTATTATATTCCCCGCATATGGGCTACCTGTTATTTTCAGGTAAACACTAGCTTGCGGACTTAGGTATCTACACAGTTGGATCAGATTAGGTGGTTATACAGAATGATTTATTTAACCGGCTACATTTTATTTCTCAATCAATAAATTATTGTAGAATATTCTTTTTTTATTTTTATTAAATAACAAATGGATAATTAACGCGAAAAATCGATTTTTTTTTTTATACTAGTATTTACTGTAGTAATTGTATTTAATAAAATAATATTAATTGAGATTCAGTTTTTATGGGTAATTTCCCAATGAATGTGGATGCATGTAATATTATGTTTGTATTTTATAACCTGCATTTACTTGTATGATAAAATACTTAACATTTATAATTTAAAGAATAAATGACTCAAACAAAAATAAAAATTAAGTATAAAAAAAATTGTATTTTTATTATTTATAAGTATAGGGCTAGGATTTCGATGCACTTTTCATTGTGTTACAAATTTAGATACGCGATACTCGTTTTATAACATAAACGTTTTATGTATTTTTGAATCATGACAAAATTATTTATTTTGTATTTTTTTGAATATTTTGAATTGTAAGATAATTTTTTATAGCATTTTAGAGTTTTTAGCAAGGCATGCAAACATTATAGTTATGTTTTGATTATAACGTTTTATGTGACAAAAAGAATATCATTATACGAAAAATAACGCAAAACGAAATAATTTAAAATTAATTTACTTTAAAGTTATAATATTGATTTTGTAGAAATATTTATCCATGTCATTTAACAAGCAATTTTAAAGATCAATCCAAGAATTTATAATACTCCGTATCTGGGCCATTTGATATTATTTTTAACAATAAATGCAAAAGTTGTAAAACGTTTTACTTCTAAATAACTATAAGCCCAAAACTTATATAACGTTTAGATTGTAAATAACATTAAACGAAATTTTAATTTAAAATTGAAGCCCTGACTTATAAGATATTTAACACTAAAATCCGGTTTTTTCAAAAAAAAAAAAAATTTTTAGATTTTTGATTTAAAAAGTAACTATGCAAACCTAACAAAGATTTTATTCAACCGAATATCATTAATCGTAATTTTTCGGAAAAATCTATATGACGTAAAATCGAGATTACGAGAGGTGACTGAAAATTGAATGAAAAATAAATATTTTTTCAGATTAATAGACCACATAGAAGATTTGAAATTGAGCATCCTGCAGAACTTTATAATTTTTATTAAATAATTTTAAAATTATTTTTTAGTTCAAACCTTGTTTAAGATGAAGTAATTAAGTGCATTTTATATTTGCATTATTTTTAATTTGAAGAGTACAAAATCATTTTTTAGGGCATTACATTCCCAGCCCTACGTATAAGCGATTAAAGCAAGTAAATATTTTGTATGTTGAACTTAATATTTTTTTTATAGTTAATAAACTCACATTATATTTGATCTTTTTAATTTATTTACACATACATACATTATATATTGGGTAAATGTTGAAACAAACCACTACTAGGTTAGGCATTAAAAATAACAAAATGTAGACTAACCAATCGTAGTAAGTACAAAGTAGTGAATAATAAATAATACTGCAGCAATGTAATGAGTAAAAAATTAAAAAATTCTAAAAATGTATAATATACCAATACCTTTATGAAGGCATCATTTTGATAAATATAAATTGAAATGGCCACAATCCATGGTAATTGTATTTTTAATTAATATGTCATAAGTATTATGAATACAATTCGTAGTTAAGTAAAGGTACCATAATATAGCAGACTTATGTCTTTATACGGGCGACCAATATGCGGTGTTTTCTTATATTATTTATAAGTTATAATTTATTAACATGATAAATTATTTTTTAATTTTTATCTATAAATTTGAGTACGAAATTCTTTTTAAATATCTATGCATTTATTTTTTCAATCAAATTTTCTATATTCTATAAACTTATAACTATAAACTGTAATAAATAAAAATATTTTTCCAGATAATATGAAAATAATTATTATAAATCACCTTAATTGAAAATATAAATAAATTATAAGTAAATCTTAACCTAGATACAAATCAGTTAAGTTAGTTAAAATATCAAACTTGTAAGTTAAGATAATAAGTTGAAAATTAAGGCTGAACTTATTAACTCGTTATTGCCCAACCTTAAAAAAATATACTATAATAAATACGTTAATTATGTAAAAACATTTTTTTCTTCAAAAAGTTGATTTGAGAAATTATTGTAGCCAGTATAATATAAACCATTATTTGTTTATTACGTAGTGAAAAAAAAATGATAATTTGGTTTCGTTGCGTGTATAGTGGTTTAATGTGTCTAATATTATAATATAGGCTCTCTGTTTATTTTAATGTTCTAATGAACATAAGTAGTCGTTTACTCGTTTCTGTTTATGCCTAAAGAATTATTTATTAGTATCTAATAAAAATTCTACGTTTTTACCGACTCTAAAATACTGTCACTACGACCAAATCGTAATTATATAGGTAGAAACTCAAAACCCGTAGTCCTTGAACTCAGTTCGAATACGATTTACATAATTTCGATTTTGGTTTTTAATATTCCCATTAGGCATTAAATTCTTCGTCAGAACCACCGTATACTCGTGTCCCCTCATCAACTGTTTAATTGAACTATGGCACCATTCCTGACAACCGTTTTAAAAAATTATACAACGTAATAACTAATATATAATTTTGCCATTCAAAATCGTTACATAATTTTAATTATAGCTACTTTAAATACGATTACCATTCAAATTATTACGCTTATTATTTTAAACTGTTCTTCATATATGAAAACAATTGATTTTATTTTTCATTTGACTACTATGATTTTGACAACCTCGTAAAAAATTAATTTATTTCAATGAGTTAATTAAATAGTTTCAGTGCTAGTAGATCAAACAATATACTAACAAAAATTAAATGAACACATACAGTAAAAAACGGTATAAACGCATCAAAAAAAATTAACCATCAAATATGAAAAGATACTAAACAAGAAATAAAAAATAAATAAATGTGCATAAGCCAACCAAAAGCCAAAGCCAAAAAAATATATATATTTATGAGTACATAATAATATAATATCATATTGTGTATAACTTGGTTAGGCCGAAAACCTCAAAAACGATCGCCCTCCCATCCCTTATGACTAATCCACTATCCGCTACTATCATAATTGCTGATGATAATACCTATATGCAATTCAGTTTTAAATACTTTATTGATTAAATCGTTAAATTATACTGATGATGACAATGTATCATATAATATTATTTTGTTTTTGATGTCAGTCTGTCGGAAGTTATCAAAATCATGATTGCTTTGGGCATCCTGTTGACGTACGGACTTCAGCTGACCGTCACCACGGATTTGACATGGCAGGGACTGCGTAACAAGCTCATTAAATCTAAAGGTAAAGCTGTTGATTCCAAAGATGAAGCGGAAGACGACAAATCTTCGCCAAAGTTCATGGCGTACTATTACAGCATGCGACTCTTACTGATATTCGGCACCAGTAAGCATGAGTTCAATATACCATATACAGTATCTATAATTTGATGATCACTTGGCCAGAAAAAAATATGCCGTTTAGCGGAAACTAGACAAGCTGTAAACATTTATTTCAGCTCTTGACGATGCACCATAAGTGCAACAAAGTCAGGATTTTGGGAGAAAGGAGTAGCTTAACCCCTCTCCCAAATATATATATTGGATAATAATTCACAAAAAAACAATTTCTTCGATGCGGTAAAAAAATTAGCTAAAAACAAGTATACTGCAATACTGTTTCTCAAATTAGGAATATGCTAAGATTTGTCATATACCATTTAAGAAGGAGTGCTCTGCTGTGGCAATACAAAAATTTTTTTTACAAAAAATTAAAATACACTTTATTTACTGTCGATTATTAAACTAATTTTGTACTTATAAATTTAAATGGTTAATAGTATGGCCCTTAAGTATAATTAAAAATTCCAATATCAGAATTTAAAAAATATATTATTAAGGAATAAACGGGGATATGCGTGCTTGATGAATCATACTGGATAAATATTATATACATATAAATATGAACGCAAATTTTTAATTTATATTAACGGGAAGCCATTAGCAAATATACCAACTTAGGAGAAAGGGTATAGTGGAAATGCCCACTTAGATTAATAAGGAGAAAATATGAGAGCAACAGCCTCCACCCACTGAAAAAGTTAAACTGAAAGTTTGGTCCTAGTTGCGTCTATGACACGCGTACCTTGGGTATGGGTCAACTAGACCGTTTTGATTCACATGTCTCGTTTTTCTTCGATCATTACAGTAATGGTGGCCGTAGCCGTGCCGGACATTGGACCACTCGTATCACTCGTGGGTTCCGTCGGGTTCTCGTTGTTGGGCCTAGTTGTGCCCGTGGCCATAGAAACAGTATGGTATTGGTCCGATGAAGACGATGATGGCCAGGTAGAGGACTGCTGGGACGGGACGATGGTGACGGCCTCTGGGACGACGGTGACGGATGCGGGGACGACGGTGACGGCCGCGGGGACGACCGCAGTGGTGGACGGTGGCCCGGCTGTTGCAACGGGTGGCGCCGACCGCAGGTCGTCGGGCCGCGGCCGCATCTGTCGACGAATCATACGGCATGTTAAGAACCTGATACTCCTTCTGCTCGCCTCCTTGGCGTTGGTCGGCGGCGCATTCTACAACGTCCGTGACATCATTGCCAGGGCCTCTGGAGACGGCTCGCTAGCTTCACCTACCATCTGACGGACGTTTTCGTCTTTCGCGGACGATTTATTATATTTGAATATTATTGTTGTATATAATTAGGCGTCTAAATAATATAAACGCAATAACGTTACATTGTCATGATCATAGATTTACAGGTACTAACGATGCAAAATGGTTGAATTACGATGTCTTTATTTATTATATACACAAAAAGAAAAACTCAAATCTAACACAAATGTTCTTAGTTATTAATTTGATGTAGATATACCTTGACATTGTTAACAATTATTATTAACATGGAAATATTCAGACTTTACTTGATAATGATTAAAAAAGTTTGTTTTTACCGAGTGTTCCTCTTTACATGTTTCACTAATAACAGAAAGAGTGCCATCTAGTATTACTATTATGTATCTGTGGACATAACAATATTATTATATAAATATATATTATATTTGTTACGACTATGTGTATCTTTTATTTTAATTGCAGTACATACGATTTAAACGGTGACAAACAAAACACAGTTATAGTAATCGTATACCTACTTTTGTGTCATAATTCGTGGCTGCATATTTTCTAAATACCTTTTATAAACATACATATATACCGAGCTCTTAAAAATTCCAAAAATCAATGTTTGAATAAATCAATTACTTACTTACCTCAATTACTCCATGTATTATGTAACGAGTTACATTATATTATTAAATTATAAGAAAATACCTACGTAGTTGTTACCTACTACCTACATCAAATCTGTGTAGAATAATAGGTTCCTGGTATAAATCACTAAGTTAATGAAATATATAAAAATATCGTTTTTCATATTAAATAATCTACATACTACGTACTGGTAAAAAGTGTCATTAATATTTTTAGAATAACATCAAAATAGTTAAAACTATTATTTTTAATTGAAATATGTAAGTATCCAGTTTTATGAAAATATGAACTTGAAATATCTATAAAAAAAATGTGTATATTTTTGAAACTGTTGGATTTCTACAAAAACAATTTACGAGTAACACTGTATCAAATTTTAAACTTTTTGACACTAAAAAAAATTGTTAAAACATATTTCATAGAAATATTCAAACATTATACAAACATTTCAAATGCCTATAAATATTTATAAAATCTTGTTATGTTTAGTAAAATATAATTTTAGTTAAAATGAAAGTTTTAAATTATAAAAAAAAGTATCAATTTTATTTGCGAATAATTGTATTGGTATAATATGCGTTTAAATGTCGTCGACATTTTAATTTCACTCACAAAAAATTAATATTACTTTACCCTAAACATTATATTAAAATTTTAATTACAAAAACTAATTATGAGGAACATCATTTTATATTTTCGAGCATTTTTACTGACTTACAAAAATGTTATCATACAATCAAAAATTATCTAAAAAATGTTTAAAAAATATATCATTATCTATAAATAGCCCAAAAATAGCCGAAATGTTAACTGTGACTAAACGGCATAATTTTTATTGTATCCTTAAGCTTTAGGTCTATAGCCTATAAGTACTTGTTAGGTTAGGGGGGGAATGCTCCCCAGATCTAATATTATTTTTGTCAGTATATTTGTTTTCAATAAACGATGGTGATTAGGAAGAACGATATCTATGCATCGTCTTCTACTTTTCACTTGAAGTCAGGAACCTCAATAGCTCTATCGGTTTCAATAAGGGTTCAGGACTTTAAAATATTTTTTTAGGGGTTCAGGTTAAATTTTGGTATTTTATGAAGTTCAAAATTTAGATTGCGATTAAATCAATTTTAACCTGTATCTAACCTTTATTTTGGTATTTTTTTTTCAAACAAAAAATGTTAATAATGTATGGAGTTATAAGTTATATTTTATACTCATATGGGTACTATAAAAGCTTATATTGAAAATTTGAAACATTTGAAATATCATTGTATCGTTGTTAAAAATTAATATTTAGTAATCAGTTTACTTTTACAGTTTATAATAATCTATGGTTACCTAAAGTTTAACAAAATTTAGGACAGTGTCATTTTTTCAATAGTAAAGATAACTTTTAAATGTTCTCGTGAAAATAATCCATTATCATGTAAAATGAGCATTGATATTATATAATAGTAATATAGTATATATATATATAGGTCTATACTTGATAGACTCTTCATCGATCATCGTTGGCCATTATGGTCGCGGACATACAGACGACGCGGCCAAAACTAGCATTACGTAGGTACTGTGTATTATATTAGACTATAAAAATATAAAATATAATTCTCGTTTCTAAAGAATGTATTTTTAGTAATTTCCCTTTACTTTAAAAGGTACTTGAAAACAGATAATAGATAAACAAAAACTGGTATTTTTTTCGGTTTTGTATAAGGGTTTCGATTTTTTTTAGGGTGTTTTAAAAATGTAAAATAAAGGTTACGATTCTTTTCGGTTTTTTAATTTAAACAAAGTTTTTGGTTTTATAACCGGTACTTTTCGGTCTTGTCTCAGTCCCTGCTTGAAGGTGGCCATATCGGCTCCAACTCTATAGGTTAGGTCAGGGATCGGCAAGTAATTTCTATTGGAGTCCTAGAGATTAAAATAATAAATCAATGAGGTCTAGTAAAAAATATTTGTCAAATCTTTGTATTTGAAAAATAGCAGTATAAAAATAAAAATAATTATCTAGTTATTACAATTAATTTATATTAAAAATTACAATATTAACAGTATGAAAATAAAAAAATTAACTAGATAATTACAATATTATGTAATTAATAATAATTTTGTATAATAATCATTTAACAAGTAATTTAATACGAAAAATTTCATTTCTTTTCTTTAGCAATTTATTTTTTTTTAATCTGGAACTCGTGGAGAAAAAATTATACTAAATATGTCCTCAAGGTGAGAGTCAATTAATTTTGTCCGATATTTGTTTTTCAAAAAATTAATTTTTGAAAATGATGCCTCACAAATGTATGTCGAACCATATGATAAATTAAATGAAATATACATTTTCTATTAATAATAATAATAATAAAATAATATAATAATATATAGTATATACTTTTACAGTAAATAACATTATCAAATACAATGTGTTGACGGGGTCCAGAGTTTTGCCTTCCGCGGTCCGAATCCGGACTGCGGACCGCCAGTTACTGACCCCTGAGTTAAGTTATTACCACTTACCAGTGGTATGGACGTATCGGTTCACAATCGACAAAATGTCGTTCTCATTTAAATGCTGAGGACTGGCTACAGTCAGAGGAAACTTTCTATAGGCATAGTAAAAATGTTTTTGATGAATAAATAAATTAAATAAATCTAAAAAAAATTATGATGATTTTAAAAATTACAAATAAAATTAAACTTAATCGATTGAACTAAATGAACACTAAAAAAACTTGTGGTTTGAACTCGAATGAAACTTTTTTTACATACTCCGCTACTCCGTACTGGTAATTTTTTCTCATTTAAATTTTCCAATAAATTGCTTATAATAACAAATGTATTACTGGTCTTTAGATTTTTCTTAATATTCTTGTTGTGGAGTTTGATATACGTGTCAATCTGTATCTGCTTCAAAATATCCACGAAATAGAAAATATTAAAATGAGTAACTATGTATTCAGCATTACATTTTGGGTGGACGCAATACGGCCACTTAACTGACGGAAATGTCACACACCTGGGTCGATAAGGAGTCATTAACGTTTAGCGGGAGCCGATACGGTGTCAACCGGAAGAAAGTAATGCGCAAGCGGTTCCCTTTTGGTCATCGATATCACAGAAATTAAAAAGGTACCTGCTATATGCAATATTGTAAACACAAAATAGTATAATTTGGCTCGGTTAGATTAAGTTAATATAACTATTTTTTTTTTTTTTATTGTTTTGTTTAGGTTACTTCTCCGTGTATGTGTTTTATAATGTTCAAGCCCCCCCCCCCCATTAATTTAAAAAAATAAATATCTTGTGCTACGACAAGTGAAAGAAACTATAGTGTTATTTTGAATTTAATACTTCTGCTTATATTTATTCTAAATACAAAAGATTTTTTAAGCTAATACATTATTTCTATTGGTTTTATATAACATGCAATATGTATTATAAAATAAGTATTTATAATTATATAAATAATTATATTATACATTATAATATTATAATGTATTATATTATTATAATGTATTAAGTAGCTATTACCGGAAGCAATAAATATTAAATGTTAATTATGAGGTTAAAACCAAAAATAATATACGAGTAACCCAACGAATAAAAACACCTTGATAATTTCTGTTTGTATATAACTATATAGATAATACTATTATTTAATATCTCATTAGATAGGATTTTATAATGCCTCATTATAATTTAATATAATATTATGGAGCTTAGAGATTAAAAATAATAAGTACATATAAAATTAAAGTTCGATTTTTTTCAAAGGTGAAATGTTTCAGTATTTCATTTTTTAAAACAGATAAGTTTTGAGTTATAAAGAAATCAACAGCAAACTTATTAAATTTAGTTTATATAATAGCTTATAAAAACTAAGCTTAGTTTATATAATAGCCAATAAAGGATAAATTGATATGCATTTCCCCATATAGAATCAAAAATAAGTTATTATTATCAAACAAATCAGGATAATGTCAACATAAAGTAAATTTATGAATTAAATTTTTAATTCTTATTATGTATCATTAATCATAATGTTTTTGGTATTTATTGTATAATTAAAAAAATATAAGTTGGATTTTATTGTAAATAACTTGATGTTCATTAAATTATTAATATCTATAAAAATCAATTATGTTAAAAGTAAATCCACTCAACTATACAATTTTAAATCATCCACGCTTGGCATTGTAAAAAATAAAAAACATTTTATTTTTTTAGATAGATTTTTATAAATAATAAAGGTACCTAATTTATTTAAACATGTAAATACGTTAAGTATTTAAATATTATAAAGTTTTAAAAAAATATTCTAAAGTAAAGTTATCATTAAGTAATTAAGACGCATGGCGTAATTATACAGAATGTTTAATTATGTATAATTATTAAACCTAAATAAAAATATTATTCACAAAATATGTATAATAATTTTATTAACGAAAAGTATTAAAAACACCAAAATATTAACTTAAAATAACTAAAATATGCAAAATAAAAGTTTCAAAATTGAATTCCTTGTATCCTAATTCAAACGTTAAGTTTAGAAAGCTGTGTTATACAATAAACTAAAAAAATTAATGTGTCTACATATTCACAGCCCTGATCATTAAATATGATTAATTCCACTTGAAAAACATTAAATTAAATATATTATATTAAAATATTAAACAGTATTTTATTCAATGCCTTAAAATTGTCATCATTATAGTTAGCTGTAAATAAAAAAAATATTTGAACTCAAAAATGTAATATTCACATTATATATGTACAGGATAATCAAAATATTTGATAACATTTAATAATTCAATTTATAATGATGTCAATGCCAATTTATTTCAAAAAAAATTTTTTTTTTAAGTCCATTGAAAAGACTTTGCCATGTGGTGCTGTCTCAAATTTGCCACTGACCATAGCATTCAATGATTCTGTCTGGAATCTATTTAACATTTTTTAGAAATCTGATGCTTCAACTCACAATTATTTTTAGTTGCTCAAGGTATGCATATAAATATTATGTTTTTGTACTTCTATAAAGGATAATATTTAGTATAAGGAATATTTTGTTATGAGTTTTAGAATTGAATTTATAATATGCATTAATATTACAATATGCCTATATTATATAAAATTATAAATTTTATGTATTCAATTTCTTTCAATATATTAAACTTAGTTTGAATATGATTCCTGAATAATATGAATCGGGCAAACGGCTATTAAATTAACGATTTCATAATAACAATGTTACTAAAAATTTAATCTTTATAGTTAGGTTATAGTTTATACTAATAATTCAATTGATAGTGTAATAATTTACTGTGTTACTTTTAAAAAGAATTGATAGTGTATGAGTTTTTAATAAACGATGAAAACCACAGTGAAAATAAAATTATGCGTATCACCATCATCTTTCAACAGATATAAATTAGGAACTCACAGCTAATAAAAAAAAAAAGTTGAATGGAACCAAATGTTTTTTTTTTAATTTGTTAATAAGCCGGTTTAATCATCAACATAATCAACTACATCATAAAACACTTAGTTAGAATCTTCTTATAGGCTATAGGCCTATATTTGAGATTATTCAGCATGTTTCTTACCTATACCCGTGTCTATATATGTTTATAATATAACTATACGAGTACAAATACCTAAGGGTTGCCAAACAGTGGAGTTTGATAGTAGAATAAATAATTACAATTTTTGAAATCACAATTTTGAAAATAATGAAAAAACTATTCCTTAAAAGTATTTTTTATTAATACATATTTATAAATATATAAATGTTTATAATTATTATAATAAGTCACGGTAGATTTGGTAGGTTTAAATGTGGATTTTTACCTAATCCAATTATTGAAACCACTAAACGACTGCTTTAGAGTATTCTATTACATTGAAATGTAAAGCGTGTAATAAACATGATATTGTATTCGTGGTGAAAAATATGTTTATTCATATACAGTATTTATTAAACATTTAAATTTTTTTTTTTTTAATTTAAAAATTTGAAATACATAATCTGTCAACACTCATTTAAAAAAATAACATAAATAATAATAATGTCTATTAAAAGCGATAAGATAGTCCCGATTTTTTTTTATCTTCGATTATAAGTATTTTATTTACTTCACAAAATAAATAAATATACTAATTAATTTTGCCAACCAATACTTAATTAGCACTTTTAAAATCAATAATTAATAGTAAAACTTATTGACTTTAATATGTTTGATATGATGGAGTAATCAGATATATAATTTATATTTATACATATTTTTGATAAATAAAAAAGCAAAGAAAATATGAAAACCTTTGAATGAATAAACTAGAGCTAGGTTAGGTTCAAATGCCGTTCAGTGAAATATATTGTTTTTCATTAAGATGTATGTTACTTAAGATTAACATAAATAGACGTAAAAATAAAATAAAGGAAGTAGAATCTAAAATGAGTCTTAAACATATGCCTAAAAATTAACATATACGCATGTCAAAAAAAAAAAAAAATATTAAAAAATAACATTTAATAATTCAATCCAAGATACTTGAATGGTTTACAATCAGTTGAGCGTGGTGATTTCAGCTCTGGACAATTCAACATATACGACATTTCAACGCATATATTTAAATAATTTTGTATATTTTAAAATATTATATGATGATTTGTCTTGCGTTCAAATGTTGATGCTAAATTATCGCGCGCTGAAATTACTACGCTCAAATGTCATGGAACTAGGCACGCAACTAAGTGATAGCATAATATGGCCCGACCACCCAAAATATTTTGTGGCCACCCCATTAGCCCATTATATTGATGAAATACCCAAGGCTTAAATATTTGATATAAGTAAAAAAATGAACCGCATTTTAAAACTTCTGTTATGATATTAATATATTAATGTAATAATTTAATAAATGTTGTTATATTATTATGTGATTATCTTTAAAGGCGGTTCTATGGCATATGTACAAGATTAATACGAATGTGAATAAAACAGCTTGTAATTTATCGCACCGGACGCAATTCGATTTTCGAACAGAATGGTCACAATAAAAATCGTTCTTATGTACATATTCTTAGTGGTTGCGTTGGACACAATGTATCTATAATCTATATTAAAAAGTCACACGAACCTTCCTATTTGGGCATTTCCCATCACTGTTTAGTGCGGGTACCACGAATTAAAATACGTTTTGTACTATTTGTGGTAAATACTTTATACCTGTTTATAACCTATACATATAAATACAATCGACGACTTCCTACTAATGACAAATAATGCTATAAGAGAGTGCACAATCGTAACACAACTCCGGAAGTATGTGTAGACTTTCATATAAAAGATATTATAATCGCTCATTATTTTTCACTTTTAATTAACTAATAAACATAATATTATGTAATATTAATAAATGACAACATTGTGTTTTTTATAATATCTTCTTCAGTATTCACTAAGCTGCCGGTTGTGGTTATCCCGATAAGTCATCCGTATTTAGTGTAATATTAATTGTATGCATTTTAATATACATTCGATACAATATATATTTATTATTCATATATTATTATTTATATATAATATTTGTATAATAGAAAGATGAAAATTATATAATTTACTTGTTTGAATAGATTTTTAATCTTAATACTTTTTGTATTTAAGTTATTGTAATATATTGAAAAGATTTAGGTATGTTTCTTAAAAATATCAAGGTTGAACAAAACTAAATAGCTTCATCACCAACTTAGAATCTAAAACTGTATTATATACATACTTATTATTCGATTATTTTTGGTGTGCAGGGAAGGGGGTAAATGTCGTCCTTTCAGGAAAAATATTGGACTAATTAGGACACCCTAAATAGCTATGTGCTTGCATAGAATCATCTTGAACGAATACATTATTATAAAGTTATAAATTTAAAATAAAAAAATTTAATTGTCTGATTATGTGAGGTTAGGTAAAATATTTTTACTAGTTTCTATAATTCTTCGTATATAATCATACTATAGTTTATCGATGTACTGTGAAATATTGGTTTTCCTATTTAACCTTCATTTTTTACATGTATGAAACTTCAATATATTTTTATTATTTGTAGAGGTAAACATTCCCAGTCACTAAAAACATCCATATACTAAATAATCTTTTGGTAAATATCACAATTCTCAGAAATACATCATGTCTTTTGGGTTCAAAGGTTCAAACAAAAACTCGTTATTTTTAATGTAAACACTAAGCATGGATTCGAAAAACTATAAAAAAAAAAGTCAATATATTTACAGATAAGGAGAGGAGAGTATATAATTGGATTGCTTGTATAAACTCAAACTAGAACTATAACAATTTTATAAAAATATTATATTATTGCCAATGTTATTAAATATGAACAAACTAAATAGTACATGATCGAAAATCCTGATTTAATAAAAATATAAATTATAAAAAAAAATAAAATATTTTTTAAGTATTGTAAGAATGAAATTATATTATATTTTTTTTATCTAAAATGATATGTTTGAATAATATAAATTACTGAAATTTGAAGAGTTAATTATAATATTTTGATTGTTTTTTAGATATCTGTTAAGTATAATACTATTAAGTTTTCTTTGTTAGTCTGTTAGAATGATAAAGAATGTTTTTTAAAATATTTTTTCTTCTAATTTATCACATTTTAACACATTCATTACAGTAACTTACTCAATGACTAGATATATATTATAGGTTCTATTATTTTGATAACCTTTTTCGTTTCTTGGTCAATAAACTTGAAAATGTAATAAAAAAGATCCCTATACGTTGTTCTTAAAGCAATTAAAATATATTAAAAATATATAGTGGACACTTTTTTATAAGCATTTGAAATCTAAATTTGATTAAAATTAGTTACATAAATGAAACATAATGATTTATTTCTTAAACAGTTTTATTAATTTTGTTGAAATTAAAAATATACATATTGTTGAAACTTAAAATTTCAAAATTACGTATATTATTATTTTCTATACACGTTAACTTTTCATAAAATTTATACTTTAAAATTATTTATATTATGAAAGTGTTCATAAAAAAAAGTTTCTACAATATGTTTTTATTGCATTTTAAGTTAATAACAATAACAACACTATTATTTACTTATGAACCAATTAATATTATATAATACAACTCTATAGCGGCTGCCTTTATGGCCCATGTGTTCCTTCAGCATCACATATACATTTTGGTGGGTGGATGATTGGATAGGATAAGTGATTAATAAAAATTTATTATAGAATAACTCATTATAGTGTAACATAATTTTCAAAAAAATATTGTATTACCTATTAAAACAGCTATTGTAAGTCGGTGAAACCTCAGAAAGGGCGTTCGGGAATGAACCACAATTAATCTTTTTTTAAAAAGATTTATGATTATTGGGTATTAGCACCGATACGATCGGCATCTTTTTGTGCCGTTTTCAGTCAATTTATTTCTGTCTACCTGTATATTAAATTTAAGATTCTATATATATTATATTATATACTAAATAGTTACTATATATACAATTTAATTAAACAAATTAAAACAATTGATTGACAAATATATTATTATCATATGAAGTATTTAAATTAATAATAATAAGCTTTAAAGCCCGTCAGTAAAATATACTCCTGTAATACAGTCCTAACTCTGAAAAAGTATGAAAGGAAGTTAAAATATATCTTAACATATATTACAGCATTTATATAATAGTATATAATATTTATAATACTTTAAATTTTATACTTGGGTAGATAGAAATAAATTGACAACATATGGCACGAAAAATGGGCCGCCCGCATGTGTTCCCGAATCCGGTAACTGGACTACCATAATTGGGTGCATGCTAATTGCGTCCCAAAGTTAAAAAGGTCATATCGGATATCAACCTAACCTAAGGTTAGTTGATTATGTGCAATCTGTATCTCATTATTTTAAAAAATAGTAGCTTCTGGCTTATAATTGATATAATTGCTATAATTTATAATTGACTGTTTATAAATTAATTACGTATATATATATATTTATATATATATTATTGTTTGTTACTTTAATAATTTGGTGACTTAGTTTAATGAATAAATATATAAATTATATTAAATTGAATTTATTTAAGTCATAAGTTATTTTAATTAAGTTAAATATATAGTCCAATTTCCGATCTTCTTTATACATTTCATATTTTTGTTGTGGTCTAATACATGGGTAATAAAATATAAAAATGTTTTGTATAGAAACCAGGTAAATAAAATGTGGCCTCTATTGCCACTTCACTTCAGAAATATCCTCAGAAACACATATTATTTTTAAACAAAACCACCATCAAAAATAATTATGAGATATTTTTGGTAAAATTTTATTCAGACTACCTACTACTAAACATGCTAATTGAAAGATAAAATACTAACAATAATGTATATTTTAAAAAAGGAGGTAACTGATAATTGTTTTTCATATAAAATAATTTATAATCAAATTAGAATTTAATACATCCATTATTATCCGTTCAATTGATTTAAACACCTGGCCATCGTTACGGTTTAAAAATGACAGGCGACAGGCGTAAAGTTAATACTACCAACAATTTATTTTTTAAGTTGACATATGATTCCCAATACATCATAGATTTACATTATAGAGTTTGTAACTGACACTAACGTCCGTGCATAAGTTTTAAAACTTTTAATCTGTTTAGACGTGTGACGTCACTGAGTACTTATAAGAAATGGACGGGTTATATAATGATCTACTTAACGATGAGGAACAGTATAGAGCCATTTTTGTCTATTTAATTATTATTATTTTAATTAATTTTTTTGTTGGTAGCTTGTTTGACAAAAAATTCCTGACTAATATAAAAATATTAAATTTAAATTGAATTTCTTAAGTTTTTATTACATGTACCTATATTTCGACGAGAGAACGACCATACTCCATACATTCAACTAACGGTCGCGAGCCAGATTTTCTCTCACCATAGTTTCATCTCATTACTCTCACTATAGACATACTCAGCGGCGGACAAGTTTGTGCGATCGGTTTACGGACTCTCGTGGTCCGGAGCATACCTTTATTTTTGATTTTTCCGAGTTGATCATTAATTAAACATTAATAAACTTTTATTGATAAAAATAATGAGCCAATGAGCAAATATTTGAACCGATTAAAACTATAATTAGTGTTGACGGTGTTATATAAATAAAAAAAATTTAAAAGAGTACTACAATTAAATTACTTATATTTTTAAAATATACTGTTATTTAAATAAAAAATAACGATTTTTTTCCTCAAACGGATTAAGTTATTTAATTGTAATTCCGAGGTTATTCATCGTTGAGACATAAAGCTTTGGACAATACGTATAATAATATTTTCCATTTCTGTACACACAATGGAATTTTTAAAATATTTATACTAATTTATGCTAGGTTAAATATATCATGAGCCTCTTTACACTGTGTTACGTACTTACATCGGTATTGACTTATAACAGTAATATATGATAGTTATTATAAAATATATACGATGTTTTTTTGCAAAAATTAATTCAACTTTCCATATAATTAATAGAAAAATAAATTGTAAAATATCCTTAACAATATATTGTCACACCGTTCTTGAGGCTTAGAATCGTGTTTCATGTACAATGATTTATCTTTGAATTTAAATGTAATACATTTATTGCAGGACCCACTCATTGACGAGGTACACTAAGAACATACTATAAAGCAAAAGCTAATTATTTTAAAAATAAAATCAAAATTAAAATTTGTATATTTCATTTAAAATATTTGTTTGAAAATGTTGACCTTTAATACCAAATTTAACTTATAATTGACGATTTATAAGCACATTAATGAAGTGCGCTGTGATTAAGCAGTATATATTCATTTAAATTCATCCTACATATTTATTATTAAATACTTATGCCTAAATGTGATGTGATTCATCACATTTATCACACATCACAATTTAATCGGTTGTGGTAAGAGATCTAAGAATTGTAGGTTTCTTATACTGACATATGTGTTTAAATTATTTTTGAGAAAACCACAACTAAATATTTTCAAAACTTTAGAATTCTAAAATTTAAATTTATATCTATACTACCAAAAATTATTTCATAAAATACATTCGCATCATATTTGACTATAAAAATCCACCACAAAGCGAGTGATCATCATATTCTAAATAATTATTGTTGTTTTTATATCTTGGTATATATTTGATGCCTGGAAGTAATAAAAATCGTTATTATAATTTTTCGTTAATTTAACAAGGCCTAAGTTATGAGAGTTTCACAGAACTTGCTAGTATATTATTTTGTAATAATATTTAATAAATTATTCACCGAAAAAATATAAGCCTAGATTACAAGTTAAAGGTCAAACTGATACAGATTTTTTATCCATGTTCGGATAAGTAAACATCCAGCATATTAAAGGTTATCGCTAAAATTGGATGGACACAAATATTGTGTACACGTGCACATATTGTGTACGTAAGTCGTTTTGTACTCATCAAAGTGAAGGCAATGGGTTTTCCTTTACTCAATGGTTTATCTTTTTTTTAAAAAAAAAAAACAATATTTGTTTGAACAGACTAATCAGACAATATATTGAACCGGATATGTGGAATAGATAAAAAAAAAAGTTAATGCCCGATTGCCCGAAGCAATTATAATACTAATATAATTATTAAGTCTTAATCAAAAAACTAAACTCGAAGAAAACAATGTTTACAGCTATTCGTATCACAACCGTACAGTAAATGTTATACCGGAGTTTAAATTATCGCACTATTATACTAAACACTAATATAAATTATTTTAATTTAATTGAGGTTTTGTATTATTCTAATTTAATTAATACTTATAATAATCATGTGGTTAATGATTATCTATATCTAAACATTAAAATTATTTTATCAAATAAAATATAATAAAGATAAATAAATATAAAAAAATAAATAAATAAATATAATACGTTATAATAAATAAATATAATACGTTATAATAAAATACAGAAGTACTTGTATATTAACTGTAATAAAATATCATACAAACTAATATGTTTAACTGATGTAGGTTTTCTTTTTTGAATTTAAAAGAAAAAAGAAAGATCTACTGTTTTATAATATTGTTAAAGCACATGTGTTAAAACAAAAAATGTAAAAAAATATAAACATATACATTTAAATTTGCTGCAAGATATTGAATTTCTTTTTCAGAATTTATAGTTATTTTCAAACTAAATTTTTGTTGGTTTTTGCAATACATATAAGTGTTTATTATAATATCTACTTAATATACAAATATTAGATTTCTTATTAATAAAATTAAAATTAAATAATAGACAAGAGCTAGCTAGATGATGTATGCTAGGCAATTTCCCATCCCACTTATTCCACCACTTAAGTGTTGTACCTATTATTATTCTGAAGCTGAAAAAAAATAATAAAATAATCTGGTTTCTAGTTTATATATCAATATATTGTCAAATAACATGACTACATTTCTTAAGGAGATGAATCTATGGTCTCGATGTTGCAAACAGTGGTGTATTTAGACCTACTTTGTTTGGGGGGAGGGGAGCAGAGATATTAATCTCGAAAATATTGCGACTTTAATTGTTCAAAAAAAGGTAATTCAGAAAAAATGACCACGTTTAAAAATGTTGTGAACAGAAGTCGGTTATTCCCTCGAAATTAGTTACCCCCACTGTTAGTACGGCACTAATTATATAATTACGTACAACATAGAATATTTACGTTCTGCAAAACTAATTTCGTGTTAAATTTATAATATAAGAGTAATTTGATCAAATATAACATTTAATATTATGAGATTGTAAGGTAAAATAAGGTAATTGAAAATATTATCTCAAGAATTTTTGTTAGATTTAATATAATATTAGTTTTACATTTTTGTATGAATATAATGAATAAAAAAATTCTAAAGAAATCTTATTACCGATGAAACTTTTCCATTTTTTCAATAGTATTATTAAATTTCTTAAAATGTTATTTTTGGCCAATCGATTTGAGCATCTTTCGATTGTTTTAAAGGCATATAGATCATGGCCACTATTCAATAAACATCAGCAGCTTATATAATTGTTATTATTCAAACTTTTTTTTGATATTTTTTAAATCTTCAAAATACTTATTTTGTTTTAATGTAGATAATAATTTCATACTGTTGGCCACTACTTAATAACTTTTTTTTTATGTTATATTTAAAGAATAACAAAAATCATGATGGTTTTAGTATGATATATACTACACAATTAAGTTCGAATTAATTTAATACGCAATAAAAATGATACTATTATCTACATAAAATTATTTATTTACATAAAATTTCTTACTGTTTTCTTTGTTGTCTGTTGTAAAATAAACATTAAACATTGAATAATTTTGTGATGAATAAATATTTAAATTCATAGATTAAAAAACTTGTAAACGTTCAAATGTACTTAAATCAATACATACAGACTTCCCGTTATACTCCACTGTTTAATATTTAAACATTTTCTTACAGACTCAATTTCAAACGTGATTTATGTATTCTAATAAAATATATAGCCCATAGATGACAGACGTTAGACTTTGTACAGTGTTATATGAAGCCATTTTAATTTTTAGTTGATTGCGCCACAATATTATTTCTAATGTACCGATAATCTTCAATACGACAAGTAAATATAAACTAAACAAATATAAAGAGTATCAATTCTATGCATATTTGTCATAAAATCAGTCAATGGTGGTTATTTTAAAATTCCAATTAACTACTGCTTGCATATTTTATTTCTCGCGATAAATGATATCATAATGTCGCTTCGCTTATTGTTGTCGGTCAATACGTTTGTATATCAAACTTTTAACGAGGAATATTATTAGATTTTCTATTATAGAGACACAAAATATCATACCGCAAATGATTAATGTAGTTCGTGCGTTTACAAAAAAATAGTTAATTAATCGCTACAGGATGTAGAAGCAATGGTGATAAAGGTTCGATAGACATAAAGAAATAATTACTATTCTATAAATTAAAAGTTATACTCAACTCTAATAATTATGATTTTATATCTTATGATAAACTTGTTAGATAATTTATAAAAATTAAATAATATATTTGTATTCTTATTCGCGTGTAACATCTATGAATATATTAGTATTTATTTTTTATTTTAATGAAAGGGCGTTGCACTATAATATTATTAGTTTTTTCTATCTGTAGGCACACGTGCCTCGTCCACAAACTAAAATCTGGTTTTGTGTTTCGATTATTGTAGGTCATCACTCGATTTTTAGATACCACATATAATACAATGTACAAACATAAACGAGAAAATAGTATTTTTTAAAATCGGTATGTTTTGGGATTTTTTTAATCGTTACGTGGAATATTCTTTACTCATTATAAAACAATAAAATTGAGCATATCAAAAAAAAACCCACACTGGCTAATACGGCTTACGAATGTCTCCAAGGAAAACTATTCGAATTTTTATTACTATATTAATACTCATTATTACTAATATTAATACTAATATTTATATTAATGATAACGTCCAATCCACTAGTCTGGCGGCAAAAATAAAATTAATAACCGAAAACTGACATTAATAAAAATCGTGTTTTAAATTGTTTAAATATTATTATCCATAGACGGCTAAACGCTTTCACTCACAAAAACCAAAAATTTAATTTGTGTTCGCGCACGTACAACCGATTGACATATTATTAGGTATATATAATATATATTAGATCACAGCAGACTTATAATATATATTATGTACATAAATATTCTTGTTTATTGTAAATATTTTGAATCATTATCGAAACAATATTCTTTCGCAACGACAACGACGATCCTATTCCAATACGAAAATATTTTTTTGTGCTCCTTATAAAATATTATTGTATTCTCCCGACACAAATAATAATAGTAATGTATCGTCAACAGAAACGTCTCTGGTGCTGTAGCACAGTATTAATAATATACGTGCCTGCAATGCGTAAATCTGTTAGGTACATTATATTACCACTACGACCCTACAATATAGAGGAATAATAATATATAATAAAACATTTTGTACAATACGCGACGGCAGGGGCGTCACTCGCACCACCTGCGCTACAATGGTGGTCGCATCCCCTCACCCCTCGCCAATACACAAATACCTACGCACAACGTTGTTAGGCCGGTCCGTGAGCGGCACAAAACCACCTGCACTACAATGGTGGTCGCATCCCCTCACCCCTCGCCAATACACAAATACCTATGCACAACGTTGTTAGGCCGATCCGTGAGCGGCACAAAAATGTTGTGTGTATCACCTGCCGACGCGTTTTGTACACACTATAATATTATTGTGTGTGTAAGGTATGCGAGTAGGCATACAATAATAATATATATTTTTTTTATAGTATAATGTGTTATATTATTATTTCGTTAATGTTGGAAACGTTTCAGCTGCCTCCTGCCGCGGACACCCTACCGCTAAGCCAACACTGCTCCGCTCATCCCCACCACAAACACCGGGCCATGCGCAGCCCACCGCACCCCGGGCGGGCACACGCACTCACGCACGCACACTACGCATTCAAGAGATAAGCCAAATAATTCGACGGAGATGCACACCGGCTCCTCGGCGACCGCGACGCGCCTATAAAACCGTGTCCGCCGGTTCGTCCCTTGCAGTGTGCACCGAGAGCCTTTAGCTGTACGGTGTGCACCGGTGAGACAGAGCCGACAGTGTGTCCGTTCCAACGGATTCGTCTGCGGAGCCGTCATCACCAGTTGTCGTCCACCTGTCAGCTCAGCGTTGCAGTTGCATTACCACTTGGTGGAGCGCGCCCGACCACACGGTGCTCTCGCCGCCGACAACCTGTTCCCGCGACCACGCGCCGTCCATTGTGTGCATTCGCCCGCTGCGATCAAACCACCGTGAGTATATTAAACATTAATAAATAATGTATAAATGTATAAATATGTATAAATATTATCGTAATTATTATTTTTATTATATGCGATTCGGAATAGCCGTAATTACTTGCAACGTAAGAAAGTTTTCGACATTTATTTTTTATCCCGGTTCTAACCGTCCATCGAAACCATTATAAAATTTTTTTCCGCTGTCCAGTTTTTGCACATTGCTTGACGAGTCGACAGTAATTTGATTTTTTCCCTCAGAAGTAATTTATCAAGTCGTTCAATTATTATTACTTTTTATCGTCGTATTTTTTTTTTTTATGTTTTTTCATTTTATTTTTAACGGAAACCTGTATATTTTGTGTAATATCTTAGACCACAATGTTTTTCGGACATTTCGTTGCATTTATATCGAATATCTATCCAATAACTTATAACTTAAAGACATTTTTGATTGAAGTAAGCGTACTGGAATAGACTAGCAGAGGATAACCAATAAAATGTTAATGCATCGTCCACGTATTTGAACTATCGATGCTTATAAATAATTTATATCCATACCTACACAATATTTTTTTTCGTCTACCTACCAGTAATCTCAATTATGAACGTATATAATAAATGACGATATTTTATTCTAAGACATTTCGGATTTCTCATTACATTTGTTCAATCATCATCAGACATTCACATTCTGAAATGATATGGATAATACCTATAAGCGTACTTGTTTAATTTTTTTTATTATTAAAATCTAGAATAAAATCTCTGTACTTATTAAAGAGGTTAAAAACGTCATTCGATTTCATAAAATTTGCATGAAATTTAATGTGAATTGTGTATGCATTTTAAAATATAAAAATTGCGTATTAATAATTAAAAATGTTAACTTCTTAATTCCATATCAACGGAAAATAAAATTTATACTTTAATACAAAACAATTTTACTAATTGTATTATATTGTACTGGCATATTTTTTAATACATTAAGAAAATATTTGTATAGCATTGAATGTAATTTACTATAATAGAAGCATAAAAAAAAACACATAATATTATTATAAATTAATTATTTTTATGAAATATTTCGAATTTAATACTATATAATATTATTTACAAATGTATTTTATTGGTCACTGTAGTGTATTTACTATTCAATCTAAACTTTTTTCATATCCATTTTCTAATGCTTGTTTTATATAATCACAATAATACAATAATATTGATATTTATCCCGTTTAGTTTACTATTACCTTTACGGCAATTTACAAGTACCTACTCATATACATCTCGGATAATATCCGGAAACAATCCGGATGTATCCCATTATTATCCATGCATAGCGTGTTTAAAAAAAGCAAATCCCATAATATTATGTGTTTTACATGAAAAAATGAAATATTT
The DNA here is from genome assembly GCA_014851325.1 of Pentalonia nigronervosa. NCBI lineage: Eukaryota > Metazoa > Arthropoda > Insecta > Hemiptera > Aphididae > Pentalonia > Pentalonia nigronervosa. Next base: position 72,861 of record JACXSJ010000623.1, on the reverse strand, counting down.
ATTTGTTACACTATACTATAATATTATAATACTATAATTTTTAATATAATATACACAATTTTTGTTTTTATTTTTATATTTATGAATATATTATTATTTATATAATGTGTGTTTACAGTATAATTGATATTTTAGGTATCTGCGCTTTATGTCTATGTACAGTTATTATTTATTGTTTCTACTCTAACAAATTTATTATTTACTGTAATAAATCTCTTGTACGTTACTGGACTTACTTCACAGTATTTATTTGTGTAGGAATTAATTTCTTTTGACCATCATTTAATTTTAAACGAAATGTGTACATATTATATTTATCTTTCATTAGATTACTATATGGTTCAAAGTAAAATAGAAGGTCTGAAAAAATGAACATCACTATTATAAGAATTATATTTATATTAAAAAAATTGTCAATGATATAGGTATTCATAATCAATATTGATTGAGTATAGGTAATTATTTATTATATAATTTATTCCCACAAAAATACTGCAATAAAAAGTTAATGCATCATAATTAGGACTTTTCAAACCATCAGCCTCTAACGTTCAAATATCAATATCAAGATGCAAGTTATCTTATAATTTCTAAAAAAATTGTCCTTCTAGTAAATTTGAGTTTCTCGCCCTGCTATTGTGGGTTTATAAATATTAGTATGTGAACTTCCGCTATTTGTAAAATTCTTTATTATATTGTATAATTATTTGAACTTTGAAGTACCTACAATAATTGTATGTGATAATTGAGTATATTGTGATAAATATCACACATTGCTAATAACACATATTGTTCTATATATACTGCCCAACTTCCATACTATGGAATATAAATTGCTTAGTCAAATGAATGATGCTACATTAACGTTGTTAAAAATATGGCCAATACTTGTACATGATAATATTATAATAGGACTTAAAAAACGTGCTATATTTTTTTAAAAATGCTGTGGTTTTATTGAAATACATCTCTATCTTTTTCTAACAATGGTGATTCAAGATATATATTTCTATGATCACTCCATTTATTTATAGGCCTATTACGTGCCAATAGGTTTTACCATTTCATAATAATAATATGGTTTTACTTGACTATAAACGAAATAATTAAATGAATTGTTAAATTTATATACCTTAAAAGAACGTTGTTAGCTAATATATATACATTTATAAACACTTGCACAATGGAATTTCGGCAATTTGTTTTATTAAATAAAATTACATTTTTATAATTGTTTTTTCAGTAGACCTTTCGATTAAATTCAATAACCAAATTTGCATTCAGTCGATAAATCAAGCGCATTTTAAAACATTTTATAATAATTGAATAGTAACCTAATTAAATTCGTAGGTTGTAATATATGTTCAAAAAAAAAAATTATTTATATATATTGTGTATTGTATAATTAAAGTGGTTTATTTTATTGTCGACTCATAGTTATTAACCAATTCCATGTATGTACATTATTCTTGTAACCACGGAAGTATATAGGAATTTTTGTATCCAATTTTATAAATCCATTAAATACATTTCACGATATGCATGGTATTTCACTACAGGCATCGAGTAAACATAGCGCATTCTTATTAGATAAGTTTTTTTCTTAATTTAATAGTTGTAGATACCTATCATTGGTGAAATTATTTTCGTTAAATATACCTAAATTATTTGTCATTTTTAGTTAAAAAAATGCACATTTTTCTATTATATTGATAGATTTTATAAGAGTTATTCATTGTTTTTAGTTAGGTAAACTATTTAATATATTATCATCTTTTTTTTATCTATTAATTCATTAACAGTAATATGTCTGATTCAGTTTTAATGTATTTTCCATTGCCCATCTTCAATCTTCATATTAAGCTATATTAAAATGGAAATATTTCTTTATAAATGTAGTTAAAATTTAAGTAATTTCCTTTTTTATTAATTATAAAAAATAAAACAAGTTTAAATAATGCATGTTTTCATTTTGACAAAATTAATAATATATCTATCATTATGTATAATACTGAATACTACAATCAATAAATATTTTTCAGAAGATAATATAATAATCACATTCGGTTCTACTGTTAGTTGATTTGGTGTTATACCTATGTAAATTTTTGTGATACCTGCGAAAATGTGGAATGCAATCAGGAAAGTAAAAACTAAAGCTACAGGAACCACTGAAGTCCAAGTAGCCGATGACATTCCGGACCAAACAAATCATGAGATATCGTAAGAAACTAATAATATATATATATATATTATATACCGATACACGTGTATTTGGTTGAGTAATAAATTCAAAGAAAATTATAAAAATAATTAAATGTCTCTTTACATCGCCACCATGTTTTGTTTCCGGTTTCCCGCCACTCGCTACATCCACTACTACACCCGTTATCTACAGAAACTTGGAAGCGATGATGCATATGATAAAGTCGACCATTGGCGGCGGATTCTTAGCCATGCCCGAGGCATTTCACAATGCTGGACTAGTGGTGGGGTCTATAGGCACAATGGTCCTCGGAATCGCGGTCCTAAACATGATGTCCTTCATCGTGAGTATAGGCATTTTTTTTTATTAAATGTACCTAATTTATTGTGCGACATTCGTGTGCTTGGACCAAATAAGTTGCGAGCAACTGTAATTAGATCACTGTGATTAAGTTATAGAAGCTAATATATTAATTAGACTTCCCGTTTTACGTACTTAGTCAGTAATATCATGATGTCACGGGCCTTTTATTTTATCGTAAACGTTGCAGTGTCTAAGTTCAAAATATTTTAATGAGTTAATCGATATAGTTTTCCACAAGAGAAACACGGAAGATTATAATCATTCGTTGTAGAAATTTGAATGAGGCATAATATTATATCATCTATATCACCTCTCCCCATCCCCCTACCGATCCACTGACGCATTCCCATGTACAGCGTCGTCGTAGGTACGTCATACCTTTTTTACTGTTAATTTATCAACCTAACCGGCCGTCCAAAACCGATCGAAACTATTATACAATATTAATAGCTCTACTGTAATTTACATATGACTATCGACCAAATTATAATTATTTAATACGTAAACGTATAATGTTATAACTATGTTTATGGTTGTATATATTATTTTTGTTATCTATATTTATGTAATATATACAATTTTATGTATATTAATAACAGTTATTTTTATATTCAACTGAGTAGACATCGGTTATTTTACAATTGTAATTTTTTAATAACAAATCGTTCAAGAATAATGATGTATTATGTCTTTTATTTTGAATATTCTCATTAACTATAGGTACCAATAATTTACATAAAAAAAAAACATGTAAAATAATTAACGACCAGAATACCAGAATACGTTAAAATCATTGAATATTATTTCGTGATTTTATTATTACACATCCAATTCCTATTAACCACAAACCTAGAGTCACCATGCTTATTCAGTTTTTTGCTGCCTATTAAATAAGCAAAATGAATCCAAGACTATCTTAAGAATCGTCGTTATCTATATAAAATTACCTATGTTATTTAAACACAAAGTGGTCTATCAGGCTACGGCTGTGGTGCTACACAACCTCGTAGCCACGCGAAATTAGAAAAAAATAATAATATTAATAATACAAAAAACATAATTTTTAAATATAAACATTGTTAAATTGAACTAGTAGTTAAAAATCCATAAAAAAAAATGAAACATACTATAGTCAAGTTTTGATAACTCGAATCTTAAGGGAAATAAACATTAATTCGACTTATGTATTTTTTAACTAATATACCTCAAACACAACTTAAAAACACTTCAAGGGGCAAGAAAAAAATCGGATTATTGAGGTTTTCGAGTTATTGAGACTCATTTGTATATAATATCATATCTAGTCATTTTAAACAATATATGGTCACTTTACCATCAAATAAAAACTTCTGAATATTTGCTTATTTATTTAATTAAAAGAATTTGAAATTTATTAGAATAGTTTTTAAAAAATAACTACATTAAGTGATTGTTTATACATAGCATAGCAGTAAATTTCTATCGTTTCATCAATTCTGTGCTAAACATTGATAGTTTTTAAACGCGATGGTATTTTTCATTTATTATATACAATACTGCTGCACACAATTTCAATGCATTTTTATTTTTATTTTTGATTATTTGAACTTTTGAACTTAACAATTTACTTTATTTTAATAAACTTTTAATTTTTTACTTAACTTATAATTTATATACCAGTCATTAACTTAAATAAATAACGAGTTTATTTAAAATTACATCAAGTTAGGTTTATTATAGTATTTACATATTATATTAATATCCTCGATAAACTGTGGTTAAAATAATTAGCTACCTATATAATTCAAATCATGAGCATTAAAGCAGTAAAATATTGACATGGTATGATATAATAATTTTTTTTTTTTAATAGAATTAACTATTTTCTTAAATTTTATTAAATTTTAAGCTTTTTCTTTATTGAGTTAACACGATTTACCATAACTTTTTCAGCCTTAACTTCAATGTACTTAGTAAATCCAAGCAATTCCCGTTATGTTTAATAATTTTGTCGCTTTACCGTGAATACTTAATTGTGCGTTTTTGTAGGTTCGTTGCTCACAGATATTGCGATCCGGTAAATACGCTGCCGCCATATTGGCAGATCAAAATGAAGAAAATGAAGAATATGAAAATAATGACGAGATCCAAGAAGAGCATGTTACACCAACAAACTCAGGATACAATAGTACAAGTGATTTTGTGTTGGCACCTATGGACTATCCGGACACGGTGGAGGCAGTATTTAAGTACGGCTCAGGCGGCCACTTCGCGTCATGGGCCTCACTTGCTAAGTACGTATCTATATAAAATATAAAAGGTAATATAGTGTACCATTTGTTAACCCATCACGGCGCCTATTCTCGAAATAAATCATAAAAATATATTTGCATATTATAATATATATATCTACACTAAACTATATATAGTCGATTTCGATATTTTGATAAATTATTGAATTACGATGATACGGGAATTTTCATTTATACTTAAGCCCAAACACATCGTAGCCTGTAGGTATACATATAATGCAATATATTGGATTTAAATATTATAGTAATATCAAACTTAATATGTATTCGGACAACAGTTTCGTGGTATAGATACGTTTGATCGTATAAAGGTCGAAAATAGATACGCTGCTTATATTTATTAAACAGTTTTCGATCTTTCGAAGAATATGGGTAATAATATATAGCTGTGATCCCTTTAACTTTTAGGATTTTGAGCCATGGTTCCTTTACACCAAAACATCTTTACTCCTACCTCTCTACATAGCAATATTATAGTTTTCTGAACTTAATCACGCATTCACCGATACATTACTAACCGTCAAATATTTTGTTTGTTTGTTTGTTTGTTTACTTACTTCACTGCCGACTCCAAATGCTGCGAACAGGAAATTCACCACTATATCGTTGATTTTAACTTATTACGGCGTCAACATCATCTACGTGTGCGTCGTGGCAAGCACCAGTAAACAGGTACGGCACGGACAAGTCTGGATCATAATACAATAATATTATATTATATATACCGGATAGTTAATAACATAAAATGTTTATTTTTATTGCACACACGAGTACCTCACCACGTTTATCCTTGTACATTAATAATTGCATAGTGCACATAACTTAACATAGGTTTTTCGACGCTTATAATAATGTGGTATAAAAAGTAATTCGGCTTTCGAAACATTCACATAAATTAAGTAACTGTACACTAATAAGTTGGCTATCTCTTACATTTTATTTGAATTCCGAAAACCAAAATTGGAATTCATTTCATTGTGAGTTCATAATTTATATTTATATAATATTTTATTGAAACAAATATATACAGTGGGTTTTAACAAATTCTATCTCTCTAATACACAATATAATAATTACACTCTAACGTTACATTTTGGTAAAAAAATATGTAGAAAAAAGTTATCGAACGAGAAAGAACGCAATGATACAGCTTTTTTATACTGTTAATAATATTATGTTGTGTACTTATCTACGCGAGTAACAATAAAACTGCCAACGATATCGTAATTGATAATCATAAGTCCTTATAATAATCAATGCTTATACAGCATCTTTCAGAAGACCCTGTAATATATTTTTTGCAATACATAAATATTTTTGAAATTTATTTTTCGACAGTATATCTGTACTTGATAGTGTACTAAGTTCAATTTAAAATAATCGAAAAAGAGCTTTAAATTTGTAATTGAATTTATAAATGAAGCGCAATACTATTTTAGAAATATGATTGTAGATTCTGAGTTAGCTGTTGTTTATTATAGACTCGAAAATTAATTTTAATTAAATCTAAATAAAATAATTTTAATGATCTACAAACAAATTCATTTTACGTGATAACGACGAGTTACGTTGAACGCATTACTGTGTAAACGTCTTATAATGGTATACAGCTGTTGTACGTCTATATAAATATTTATGTTATATATGTGTATTATGTATATTAATAATCTTATATTATCCACTCGCCGCCTTTGCCGTTTCAGCTCACCGATCTTTACACCACCGATGCACCTGAAGGCACTTGGAGCCATGCGATGAACGGTTTGTCCATCCGCTGGTACCCCTTAATCGTAGCTCTGTTTGTAACTCCAATGGGAATGGTTCAATTTATTAAATATTTAGTTCCATTTTCGGTTATCGCAAATGGACTTATCTCGGCCGGAACCGTGGCAATGTTTTACTTCATTTTCACGGACGACGGAGGGCGCGACCCTCTACGCCCTGAGGAACTTTCAAAATTGGTGGTGTGGCCGATCACTCGCTGGTCGCTGTTTGCCGGCAGTGCTCTGTGTTCAATGGAAGGCGTCGGAATGGTAAGAACTGTTATATATATATATATATATTTATTGTCGAAGCTCAAATTTATATCATAAATGACGCTCGGCCAAAAAAACGACAAAATAATATGGGTTATTACATGGTTCCGTTTAGATTTATAAGATTTGGTAACCAATGGTAATATCCAAATGTTTTTATAATATTGTGCATTTTATAAACACCATGCATTGCGTTTAAGAGGTAAGCTGACGAAATATAATCAAAACAGTCATGGCTTTATAAGATACATGTTTTTCACATTCTTTTCTCGTATTTACCTACAACGTTTTTATATAAACGACTATATTATTTGACAAAAATCGTGTGAAAAAAAATATGGTATGCACGTACACTCACTTGGGGCTCTACATTTTACTCAGCAGGGGTGTCTGTGAATTCATCGATGGCTATTATTATTCCACAAAGCATCATTGTGTCCACACTTAGAAGGGAGATATTATATTTTTTTATATCTCTGGAATTTATATTATTTTTTTTAGATTCGTGTACACTCCACTGACTTACAGGTAGTCAATTTTAGGATTGAATTTCACGTAAATTCTAATGGTACATTATTTTGATCAGTAAAAATAAAACTGTGTAAACTCCACCATATTATAAAAAAAATCAAATCTTTATTTATATATATAAAAATATCTGTGTTCAATAAAAATGAATTAATTAATAATAAAAATAATAATAATGTTTATTTAGCAAATCAACAAATAAAACATAAACATGAGATATAATATATGTAAAATAATAAAAAGATTTGCAACTCCCCTAAAATTGAATGTTATCTTGCAGTTGGTATTAAGATGTGTAAATGATTTATAAATATAACCAGTTGCTTTAATATTATTTTCAATAATATAACCTATATTTACAAAATATTTATTAAAAATATTACAAATATCCTCATTGTTTTATTTAATTATAACTAAATTTTTCAACTATGTATAATGCATATAGTTAAAAATGTTTTATCACTATAAAAAACGTTAACTTTACAGTGTAGGTATTACTAAATACTTAATTACTAATAATATACATAGTAATAACGAAAAAAATCAAAGATTTAAGCAATAAAAATAATATATGATTTATTTTTTATTAATTTATTTATGCTAATTGGGAAAAAAAATATGTGTCAATATAATAAAATTTAGTTCAAACTTAAGATTTAAAAATAAAAATTTAATTGGTTAGAAAATATTATTGATGGAGTCAACATTTGTTTTATAGTTCAATAGATGGTACCAGTGGAATTTACTTGTTTTTTACAAGGGGAAAATCGTACAGGTGATATTTAATTTTGAGTACAAAAAAGGTATAATCGGTGGGATTTATAATCGTTCATTTTTTTCAACTTTAATGCCCCAACTAAAATTATTTTTATGACATAAATAATAATGTTATCAGTTTAATAGTACGTCTAGTCAAATATTTTTAGTTGCTCAGATTAGTAGGTATAGGTATAGGAATTTATTTCATATTTATATAATATAATACTTTGTAGGAATACAGGAATACCATTAGAGTTTTTAAATTTAAAAAGTCTAAACATTATTTAGAATTTATGCATACATAAACGTACGAATTATACTTTATCGTAAATACTCTTACTTGTGGTGCTCACTAAAAATAAGTAAAAAAAAAACAATAGAATGCCTTCACGAGCCGTTTAAAACATGTTTGCATAAATATTTTTTTTTAATAAGAGAAAATTCGTCTCCTCATACCCCTTTTCAAATCATTTACTGCCCATACGTTATAATACTATATTTAAGACGAATTTTTGTTGTTTTGTTGAATATATGTCACCCGTCCGTCCACCTCAAATCATTCTACAATCCGTACCTACCATATATAAAGCTGATGCACATCGAAAACTCAATGAAGAAACCACGTGAACTCGCCGGTCCTCCCGCCTACACTTTACACTGGTCTATGCTTATCATCGTGATACTCAACGGTGCATTGGGCTTCTTCGGGTACATACGGTACGGTGAACGGTGCTTGGGCAGCGTACCACTCAACTTACCTCCAAATAACAGGTTGGCATAATATTCTACATAAATATTACCTATACGTAAATCACAACATCGTGTCTCGTTATGCTACAGATAACGGTTATACTTTATTGTTGTTTATTATATTTTAACTGTCGATTTCGTATTTGCACAGACTATCGGAGGCTGTAAAAATAGTCGTAACACTTGGGATACTCATGACTTACGGACTCCAGCTGACCGTCACCGCGGACCTAGTGTGGCAATGGATTAAGAGAAAGACTGTAAAAAAAGTTCTTCGGAGACACGGATCGAGAAACGTTGGAAAAACAGAAACTAGCCTTGAATACTACATCATGCGATTTACCCTGATCATCGGAACTGGTAAGTGTATAAACAAGTATCTCTGGTATAGGTTATAAAACGTGTCATGCGAACTTGATACATGTCGATTCGTAGTATATAGTTTCGTGTCTGTTATCACACATCTTGTTTATGGCCTAACAAATTGTCGGCACAAGTTTGAATTCAATTGTGACAACTTAGTGGGAAAATTATTAATGTACGTTTTATTGTTTCACATGTAATTGCAGTGATTATAGCGACTGTGGTACCTGACGTCGGGCCAATGATTTCCCTCGTCGGCTCGGTCGGCTTCTCAGTGCTCGGACTCATAGTGCCCGCGGCACTAGAAACCGTTTGGTATTGGAACGAAGAAAACGAGGATGATACCGAAAACAACCTGCAAGAGATGAACGGTGGTGATGGTGAGACTGGAAATGGATTAGCGTCGGCGGCAGCGCTGACGATGAGGGTTACAAGGACAGATAAAGCCAGACGGAAACTGGCCATCTATAGAATTTTACGACACGTGAAAAATGTTTTATATGTCGTATTGGCCCTGTTCGCACTGACCGGTGGAGCCTTCTACAATTTACGAGAAATGTTCTCTCAAGCTTCGGGTCACAGCAGTGTGCAGCCAGAGCCAGAAACTTTTCGTTCCGTTATGTAACACTTTTAAAATTAAGACCATGCATTACTCTTTTAGTATTATAATACAATAATAATATATAATTATAGCGTTGAGAACTGTGTCTATGATGGGACAATATCATGTTCTCAAAAGTTATATAATGAGCTTAGATACCACTATAGGTATGATGTACTGCATGATTTTTTGATCTTTATCGTAGATAAACGATTATACATTATATTATTAAAGACTGCACATATATTGGACGATAACCGTTGCACTCATTAGTTATGAATTTCTTATGATATTGCCCATCAATAATATTGTCACTATATAGTGTGCGTAGGTACTCCAATTGTAATACGCACACGTCTTTACCGTAAAAGCTTAAGCTACAGAGTGATTTAGTTTACATTTTCCGACCACCGTTTTTAGTTTTATATTTAAACAAAGAAATAAATTCTAACATACATAATTGTAAAATATTTTATCGTCTATATATGACTATTATTTTTACTTATTATTTTAGATTTAATTTTTATTAATATATTATCCAAAAAATAATCATTATATATTGTGTTGTTTTTTTGGACACTTTAGTATTATCCTATACAACCATTACATCCTTTCAATCACCAATAGTTGTTTTGCAACAATTTCAATACTTGCATAATCAGTGGTATATTTTAAGATATCCCAGAAGCAAAATGTTTTTTTGCAGTAGAATTACAAAGTTTTAAAATTATGCAACGTTATAATATGTAATTCTATTTAGTAGTCTTTTTTAAATAGCTACATAATTATATAATATAGTTTTGTATTGGTATTCGTGTTAAATTTCTCATGGTAAATAAATTAAAATAAAATATGATAAACCTAAATTTTTGAAAAATATGGGAAAGTACATAATTATTTAGCTATTGTGATTGAGAAACAATTATTTAAACAAAGCAAGTCTAACAACGTTAATTATCAATAAAAAACTGTTATAAATATATATGTTACGGGCAAACCTGGCTTATTTTTATTTAAATCTCAAGTAGAAAAAGCTTAGATTTTTATTTCATGAAAATTAATGTTTTATTGAACTTCAATCTCATACTATCGCGTTCACGTTAATTGCCGTCATATAAAACAATAAAAAAAAATTGATAGAATTTTGGATTACAACTTAACAGCGTTCTTAAATTTTGAATGATAGCGAAATTAATATTTATTATAACTTATAATAAACGTTAATGCTCAATATACGTTCAAGTGCCAATAACACTTCGACTAGTACTAGACGTCAACACTAATCCTTGGAACAAGTAAGTGATACCTACGTATCAACGATTTTTTTTTATTACTATATTTCCAAATCAATATAAATAATAAACAATGTGACAAGAAAAAAAACTGTAATTTTTGGTTGAATAATATTGCAAACATGTGAATTACAATGCAAAAAATATAATTACAACTAAAAAAAACCATTAATAAGAATTGATTACACTTAAAATTATTATTACATGAGAAAGGTACCTTTTTAGCTACAAATAATACGATTCTTAAAATGTTTTATTAGAATTAAATAATTAGTTGTATATATTTTATATTGAAAAAAAATTGCATATTAATATTATAATATAAAATAATACAACTGATCAAAAAAATTAAATTATTTAAAATTCTATACTAGTAAAAAATATTTCCAATTTGTTGATAATTATTCCAACGTGATAATATAATACTTAATTATATTATTGGTAAATATTTCAAGTCTCTATAGGAACATGGATTATTTTAATAATTGCTTCAAAATCAAATAACCAAAATTAATTTATAAATGATGATTAATGTGAAGATTATAAACAGTTTTCGATTTCACTTAAACCAAAATAATTGGTTTAAAATCAAACAAACTTTTAAATTTTGACCCAGCATGAATATAATATTTCTATTAGAATATTTGGTACTCGACAAATACAAATATATATTAAAAAGCATCTAAATTTCTATTACAAATGTCAAAATATGTCGTAAGTATAGAAATTATAAACCTATTATTAAAACATTTTGGTAAATACATTTATGATTTATTACCTAAATGAAATTATTAAATAATACTTTAAAAAAATCTAATAAATATTACGTACCCACCAAAATCGCCATTTAATTTATTGTAAAAGAGTAAAACCTATTAAATAAATAACATTTTATGTGTATCTACAATACATGATAGATATACTTATTATCTATTCATTATGGACCAATTATATGTTAGTTATATGGTAAATAAATAAAGGTCAGCAAGTGGGTAACGCTACAGTAGGTGTAGAGTGGATCACTTTCATGGATGTGTTAAATTTGAATTCAATTATATAAAACATTATATACGAAAAACGATTCTGAACGAAGACGGTCTGTCATCGTACATAACTAAGTATATTCTATGATATTATTGCTATTAAAATAATTAATTTTACTATTAATAATACAATAGGTTGAATTAATTTTTACAGAAAACATACTTTATACATTAAAAGTTTTAAGCACCCACAATTTTTTTTTTTAATTACAACGAAATAACTAACATTGTCATTCTTTATTTAAATATCTAATTTCGTCTAAATTTGAACTTAAAATATCTATGAAAAATTACTTTTTTAATATATTATTTTGATTTTTTTGGTTACACTATTAAATACTTACGAAAAACCTTGTTGTAAATTTTCAATCCTTAACTATAAAAACTGATCATTTTATAACTACTTAATACTACTTATAACTACTAAATAATTTGCAAACCTTCAAGATTTTGATGAATTTGGTCAAAATTTGAACATCAAATACTTATAAAAAAAATTGAGCCTACAAAATTATATTATTTTTGATCTTCTACAACTCTTATATTCAATTTTCATGAAATTTGACTTAATGAATTTTTTTTTATCGATATTTAGAGATAATAAATTTGAAAAAACCAAAAATTTCTTAGGCTTACAATAGATCAAAAAATATCAAAGTATTTTTAAATTTTTTTTTTTTTTTTGTATAGACAATAATAATCTTATCATTTTTTGAAAATTTCAAACGTCTTTAATTATTCTTTTTTGAATTATATCAAAATATGAAAATCATTCCCGGAGAAAATGGGTGAATATCCAATGTCTAATTTCAAACGCACATAAAAAATTAGTTTGACTTTCCGGTAAACTTTTTCTTTTTTAGAAAGGTAAAAAAACTTATAGAGAATCTTATGTTGATTTTCAAATCTTAAATTTGAACAGAAAATTTTTTATAGATTTCCTAATTAAAAAAAAAATGCAAAATTTTGTGTTTTTTACGTATTTTCTTGGAATTTTAACTTTAGATGCTTATTAAAAACTATTAGAGACTTACGCACAACTTTTTTTTTTAATTTTCACTTACAACAAATTATGAAGAACACTGTATTATATTTTCAAGTTTTTTGACTGACTAAAAAAATTTTATCGACTATAATAACAAAAAAAAAAAATTTAAAAAACCCGAAAATATATTTTTATGCTTATAAATAGCTTGAAAAAAATCAAAATATTTTGAAAATTTTATGATGTATAGAAAATATTTATATAAATAGTCGGTATAAATTTCATGTATTTAGAGTCATTATTTCTTTTGTTACATTAAAAATAATAATAAATTTTGTTAAAAATTTGCTTTGCAAAAAAATTCTCGTTTTTCTCAGCACGTTTAAAAACTATTGAAAATTTTTTACTTTTGGCCCCCCCCCCCCCCCCAAAAAAAAAAAAAAAAGTACCAATTAAATTCCTTTTCCTATCAATAAAGATGCTGATGAAGAAAATCGGAACACTTTTACTGCACTAAAATATGATGACAGACACAAAAAAAAAAAAAATAAAAAAACACATAACATTGTAAAATCAATACATTTATCGCTCCACTCAGAATTTAAAATATTAGTATATTTTGATTTAAACTACGTTTGAAATTTAATTTTTTGTTTTAAATCGAATAACACGAAGGTATATTAAATACTTCCATTGACTAAGCTAATAAGACATTTCTTGAAATGTTATACATATATATAGACATATGTAATCATGTCAACAGTTGCGAAAATTGAACTATATATTTTACTTCGGATGCAATTTTTATACAAAAAAAATCGTACCTATAGATAATCTTAAGCAATTCCTACTAGTTTTGCGGATTCACATTTTACAGCTAGTTTGAATGATATGGTACTACATTAAATTAATAACAACAAGATACCATTAACAATTTAGTATACGTATATATACGCATAGATTAAAGTATTAGTATTATGTATTATTGTATACATATGTCTACATCTAAGTAGTTAAAAAACAATTATATGGCAAAACGCATTTATAATTTTCGAGATAACAACGGCGCATTGCCATGAAAATAAAATAATTATTTATTTAAATAAATAACTGTATTGATGTTTTAATAATACAGGTCATTAAGTTAAAACAATTTATTTTAGAATCGAAAACACATCATGTTTAACCTTCTTGGTACTTAATTTTTATCATCACACCCATACTATATGTAAAACATAAACAGAACAATATTGAAAACACAAAAAGTTTTGTATTCGTCGTATATTGTCGAAATACATACAAATTAATAAACTTTTTGACGGTAGATATTGTTTTATAGTTACAGTATATAAAAATCATATTTTATTTAATTAGTGTGTGAATTATCATAGATACTTACTAATTATACCTATTAATTTTTACTTAATAACTCGGAATAGAAAATTTTTTTCAAAAGTTTCATTTAAACAGATATAATAGAACTTTATAAAATATATATTTTAACTTTAACATAAACTTTTAATAAAAAAAAAATAATAGGTACTTACTTAAAAGTATAAGGTCTCGATAATGCAATAAATAAAAGTACCAAAAGATAAAAGTTTTCAAAAAACAAATAAATTAAAGTAATTTTAAAATAAATGCTTTCGAAAACCTTTGACGATAAAAAAAGTACTCAATAATTGAAATTAGTTCAAATACTTATACACTTTAGTTAAAAATCCAATTCAATAGAAACACCAAACAGGTATTTATTTTCTATAAATAAATATTAATACAAAACAATGTGATTCAGTGAATTTCAATAAATTTAGTTAAATTAGGTACAACAATTATAATCTTAGTTGAAAATGATAAAATGATAGCTACAATTAATTCAGATTTATTCAAACTACCATACAGTACGAAGCTAATAATTATTATCATTAATATTTAAATTTAAATTAACATTTATTATATTTATTTTTAAAGTACCTAGTTACTAATGTCTAGTGCAAACACTACTAAGAGGTTATTATAATATAGTAGTGCATAATATATACTCAATGATAATATGTAATATGTTTAGTTAGGTACATATAATATCTTAAGTCTGCGTATATAATTAATATCGTAATAATAGATAATATTTACTAAATTAATTTATAAAATAGATGTAATTATTTAAAATATATAAAAAAAACAATTCAAATTAGACACTAATAATAATTTTTAAGAAAAGCAAACTTGTCCTTTTTAAAATTAAAACCACAAGACGTGTCATAAAATGTTATTATATTGATTAAAATAAAAAAAGTTTTCAAAACAAAAAATTGAAATACAATAACTTTTTATTTTATTAACATATTATATAATACATTTATTAAAATTATAATTTATATTCACGTCGTCTAAAATAGTTATAATTATATAAACCATTTTATAATAATTATCGACTATTGTGTACGGTTATCCTTTTTTTTAATTTTGTAGTACTTATAATTGGAACCATAGGAATGCAGTATTTATTTAAAAATAAAGATATTATAATTTATTTTTTAAAAATGGTACTAACGAAGGAATAGCATATAACAAGTTAAACTTTCCTTCCAACACTTACATTATTGTTTTATAACTTATAGGTAACTTATATTACACATTTAAACAAATAAAAACAAAAACGACTGATTTTGGTTGAAAACAAAACAACTTCGAGCAGAAAAAACTTTGAATCTTATTATTACATTAATTATTTTTATTTGTAAAGATATATTATAATCTGTGCCTTAGGCTCTAGGATATAAATATTGAATCTTATAATAAATTATACTCACCGTTATAAATGATAAAAATAATAACATAATATTATGTAGATGATGTTTTGATCGAATCATTCGTAAAGAACGCTTTTAATTAACACGCGCAAATACAATACATCCATAACAATTACGAACTCGTAAAGTATTTAAAATAATTGGACATACAGATAGTGAATATCTCGATTATATTATTAAATAACAATTTAATAAGCATTATATACATATATTTATGTGAATAATGTGATAACCAAAATCAACAAATATCAATAGGTGATCCCGGCGTATAATTAAATCATGGGATACATACATAGGTATACGGTACACATACTAACAGTGTTATCGTCGTCTTATGTAGTTGATAGCGTTTAATAATATTATAATATATTATTGGCGAATGCACATTATAATATTGGTATTCGGTTTTCCGCGCGTTCAAATTGCACTCGGTTGCGCGTGATGCTCGCTCGACGCCCATGGCCAGAGTAATTATTATCGCTCGCGTTATCGCTATTGTCATTACGAGGCGCCGCCGCCGTCACCACTTTGGAACATATATAGCTTCGATTGATTCTATCATTAAGACAAATTAGTGCAATCTACGCACTCAATTATAATTATATCGTTTCTGTACAATATTATTATTACATTCTGTTGTCAAATCCGTTCATTCATTGACATATTATAGTTTCGTCTGGTGGTCGCGCAACAGTCACAAGTCAGCAGCGACAGCAGCAACTCGACTTGGTCACATTATTTGTCGGCCGAACAGTTGTTGGTTTCGCAGACTTAAAGAGCACACAGAATTCGCTGATGACCAGCTACAATCTACGTAATCGTCATCGAAATTAATCGAAATAATTCAATAATAATTGTCGTCGTAGTTATATATTTTACTCGCATTAAACGCATTTAAGTCTAAATAATCTGTTTGGTCTGTCGACAATCGATCACATCCGACCGACGGCCGCTACACCCTAAACAGCGGGCACGTCGGATACATTGACCGGAAACCGGAACCACTGGCCGAGAAAAGCAGCAGCAGCGACCGTGACAATTGCGGCGAGCAAAGAAAAATCGCAGCGTTTCTGCTGCGGCACCGTCAGCAGCAGCACATACCAAAATCACCACCAACTGCAGCCTCAGCTGTTAAAGGTATGAGCCGTTTTTCGCTTCCTTTGTTCAATATTCGATTGGTTATATTTTTTATTTTGTCATTGTCACGTCATCGATCGTGTGTAGGTTGTCGACCTCTTTTTCACATAATGTTTCATTACACATTATTATTATGAGTGTTCAAACTTGTTGAACCTTTGTATAATTATTATGAATAGGGTACCTATAATATGTGACATGGTGCGTCATGGTTCCCCTGACGCAACAGTCGTCTAGAGTAACTGCTACCGCTTCCTCGAATCTTGAGAAGATGTAAACATCTTTTGTTAAAAGCTTTTACTCTCATTATCTAACAGCGTTAGGAAAATAAGAAATGTATCTACCTGTAGGACGATTAGGCTTTAGGTGCCTGCCACGCGTGTCTATGTGTGTATTGCGTAAGATTAAATGAATGTACACGATGTCGGAGATAAGAGGAAACGATGAAATAAGTGGATTGTATTTTTTTTTGCATGCGGGTACCTACTCTTAAATTCAAGTGATTCGATGAGTGTAAACAGTTATTATATTATTTTTTTGCTTGCCTTTATCGTCGTCATTCACGTCCAATGTAGTTAACGTCTATAACAACGTACGTGTGTTAACAAAGGCAGTACTTATATTGCAGCCTATAGGGAACAGTCTTTCGGTCTGATAATGACATCACTGTATACTTTGTAAAATTGTACCTACATATATTTCCCGTTAAAAAGACAAAGAAACAAATCATATTGTTTGACGAGCACTCAGTATCAACGTTTTAACATATTATTATATATCACTTCAAATAGTAATCGAATAGCTATGTGTTTTTACTTATATGATCGAAATTAAACAAATATTTCTTTAGAATTCCAATGAAAAAAAATAAATATATTACCTTATAAATTATAATTTATAAAATATGGAAACTGAAAAATCATCGAAACCGGCCGGTCTAACTCTTATATTGTGTTAATAGGATGATATTTAAAAGCCGTTTCAAATGTCCAACAGAGACACATTTTCATGAAATGTTATAAAAATAATATCATTAAAAAAAATCGAAAATATTATTTAAAGATACTGTGTAGGTTCACTATATGAAATAAACAACTATAGTTCATAAAACGTGATTTCAGTTTGAAATTTGAAAATTACATATTATTGCACTCGATAAAAGTAATCAAGGTTATCCTAAGAAATATAATACATTAAACATATATCCAATATACACATAATATATAATATGTATATGTTATACACACATTAATGTATTATATACTTAAGATTTCAAAGTTTTATAGTTAGGTACATGGTTTTTTTTTATTTTTTTTAAGTAATATTTTAACATAATATTATGCATATACGTTGGTGTATATAAAACGATTTGAAAAAATAAGTTGTGCTGCTGTTTTAAAATACAAATATTACTTATGTATCTATTTAAACTATAGCGACTTATTTACTAAACTTTATTAATAAAATAATATACAGAAAAAAATCCTAATATAAAATAAATTATTCTTGTTTTACAGACAAAAATAAATGTGAATTCTTATTTCTAAGCTAGGTTCCATACTATAGACTCTAGCTTGATAGAATATTTTTGAATTTAGATTTGCCAATGTAAGACGATAAGTTATGGCAACATTTCAATTAATAACATAATTTTTAAAAGACCAATACAATTCAAAAACTAAATGTATATGTGACTAATATAATACGATGTATTAATTTTCAAATTATTTATTTTGTTTATCTAATTTTTACAGTTGATGAAAAAATAAATAAGAAGAACTCAACAAATTAGAGCAATTATTAACTGTAAGATTTTAAATTAAGTTGAAAATTTTACAACATGGATACAAGGTCTTACGAAAAACCTAAATAAAATGATTTTTATCATGATAACCATTATAAAAAATATAACTTGTTTGTAGGCTTCGCGATTATTTTTTATTCATTTTACTATTAAAAACCGATAAAAAAACACAGTATTTGAATAAAAAAAAATATGAATGGTGGAACATTGAATGCAGATTAAACCCTTAAAATGATTTTATTACATATTCGTATACAGTGTATTAGGACACAAAACCACACATGATTATTACAAACAATATCCACAGGTTAATCTAGGTACATATTTCATCGTTATTAAAAAGTTATTAATTTTATTTTTTTAAAGCGGATTACCAAAATCGCTGTCGATTGAACAGCGATTTTGTATAATTATATAAACGTTGATAAATTATATTAGATATTGTGGTCATAATAGCATTAGATGTTTGCCATCAATAAAATATTGTATATGCATATAATTTAAGATTGAATTATTTGTATTAAAAATTTTAGGTAATTCAAACAAAAAATATATATCCTTGATTCATGAACCTACAAAAGTATATTTGAATATTTGATATTTAAAAGTACAAAACCCAATGAAAAAAATTGACTTTAGCTGTTCGGGTAATGTACAATATATAATACGAATTATTGAATATTATAAATCATACCCTGCAATGTATTAAATTTAATGAAACTGTAAATTTTGTTTATTACGTCATTTGAGGCACAATAATCTACCATTAACCATCTTCATCATCTATGAAACAATGGTTTAATATTTTACCAATTTCACGATTTGCGTGAAATTACGATGATATCAAATTATTCTAATGATGATGACGATAAAACGACACAACCACAAATTTTATTGTATACCCAATGACTACAGCGATATCTATTAACCCAAATATACTTTCTGGCAGTTTTTGCACTATGAAACACAACATGAGTTCGAATGGGCATGGAGTAGACGGCAACAATGGCAACGATGGCGACGGCAACGTCGGAACACAGGGGTGGCGTCGTGGCGAGGGTGGAAAAAAGCAGCTGCCGTACGACCCATTTCAGATGCGTGACAACACCAACTCGACCACGTGAGTACAAACCAGATTATTGTTATTTGTATCGCCCGACCTCGTCTCAAAAATACAAAATGGTTTTCCAGTGCAACCGGCGCCTTGTTACATTTAATAAAGAGTAGTCTCGGTTCGGGCGTCCTCGCCATGCCGAACGCGTTCAAAAACGGCGGGCTCATTTTCGGCTTGTTTGGAACGGCTGCCATAGGGGCGCTATGCGCGCACTGCATCTACCTTTTGGTGAGTATAATACCTACGGTATAACATTGTTGTCCGCACTGTATATCATCATCCCCATCAATTCCACCCTAAACATGCTTGTTCGCTTGTGTTCGCCAAACATATTACCCTATAGTGTTATAATATATGATACAAAGTGATTTAATTATCCATGTAAGGCCACGTATTCTATTTGAATTTAAAAAAAAAGTATAGCTATACCTATATAATGTTTAAACATTACAACTTTAAGAAAAATATTTTGAGTAAAAAAAGTTTAAATAAATATATAATATAGCCATTCGAAACGAAAATGAAAAGAAGTGAAAAATCATTCAGAAATTCATAATAAATGATAAAAAAATATTCGAAAAAACTTTTTGTTATTATAACTTATAGATATGTACTTCAAATAGCTTTTAAAATTGATAGGAGTAAAAAAAAAATTTCTAAACTATCACAATGTGTAGACACTATCTGGATTCGTGTCATAAGTATGTCATCTGAGTATTATCGGTCGACAAACAAACGTACATAATTATTTAATAATATTAATCAGTTAGAAGAAAATTAATCATCATCGATGTTATTTACCTTCCTGTTAAACTCATTATAAATTCTAAACTATAAGTAATGATGTTTAATAACATTTTTGATTCTGAGCAGAGCAACGAATGTATTGGTATTACAACGATGTGTGGTTGTTTTTTTTTGTGTGTCTGTCATCAACTTTTAGAGCATCTTTACAGTCATAAACTAAAAACTTTGAGGGATTTTAGTGACGAATTAAATCTTATTGATACATATGAAGGTCGATAGTAAAAATCCCAATACTTTCTAAAGTAATATAAAAACCAACAAAAAAAAATTGATAATAACTGGCATTTTTACTATAAACCCCTGAGAGATTGGAATTGTTTATTTATTGTAATTCAAGAATTAATAGTTTTAAAGAATTGACATTTTCACAAAATATTTATTTCAGCATTTAATATAATATATATTATAACTATAAAAATATTTTGACACTTGCTATCAATTTATATTTAAAATGTTTGATTTTATTAGTTTATTTTCAATATATGTATGATAGCATTTACTTTTAATAATAAAAAAGCTTTAAAATTTAATACCAACAATGTTTCTCTATTATGTGGTTCTACCAATCTAAATAAAAATAAATAAATACTGTTACTGAGTTATTTTTTTTTTTATGAAGTTTAAAGTTCAAATTTTTACAAAATCCCGAAAATTTGCAATTTTTTTAATTTTATTACCAAAAGTTTGAAAATTGTATAATAAAACACCTCGTAAGTTTAATGACTGGAAATTAAAAAAAAAGTTTTGTGTAAAATTACATAATTTTTTATAAGTGATTGAAGTTTTGACGAGATAACATAATATTTAAAAGATTTTCATAAGACTTTGGTTACTTTGTAATTATTTGAAAAATATTAATCATAGAAACTTGAAACATTTTATTGCCTATTACTTAAATTATAATTTTCTATACACAATGACATTTTCAAAATATTTAGACTAATTTAAATTACAAATTTATAGGAGTTTAAAATGTTCTATTTTTTTAGTTTTTTTAGAAATATTGATAAACGTTTTCATACTTGGTTAGAAAACTTGAAAATTAAAACAAAATTTCTCATAAATTGTACTAATAGCTATTTAAAAATATAGAAAATACACAGACAAATTTTTTTTATTTACACTTCACTTGAACTTTTTTGCCGCTACGTATATTCTTATTATACTCGTATAATATTATTCGCTTTATTCGATCAATTTTTAAAAATATTTAGATTTATTCGTAGTCTTTTTATACTATGAACCTATTCACACCGCTCTACGCTGACGTACGTCTTATGTGAGGCATGAGACGTGTTCTGTTCGAAGTCGACGCAATTAGTCTCTATCACGACGAACTAGATCGATATGAATATATATAAGGACCTGGGACAAGAACAGATCTATAGTTTCAAAATAATGACGAGAAGATGAGGGGAAGATCTATAGTATTTATTATACACGGGGACAGGAAAATATTTAAAAATTTAACATAACAATATACCTATATACTTGTATATTATATGTATGATTACAATTGTCACGTGTGGGAAATTAAGTAATGATTACATAATAGTATTGTTTATGTTATTTGTTTATTACTAAATTATAAAAAGCTAACTCGTCAATGTTATTGATTGACTTATAAGCTAATAACAATTAGTAATATAATATGAAATAATATTATAATTATTATTTTATAATATCTATATGCAATTTGATTTTGTTAAAATGACTTCAATCTACTGTATAACTAGGATAGAAAAATAAATTACTAATAGCAATATACATATTAAATATTAATGTAATATAAAATATAAAAATAACATAAAAAATATAATTTAAAGATCATATCAGCTCTGAATTGTTTTTTATATATAATGATTAAGAAAATATCATTTGAATTTAATTCAAATATAACATATTTAATACAGTGATCTATTAAATTACGAGCTACACTCGACACCTTTTATACAGCAGAGGAACTTAACAAGTTTTTCTATTATTTTTACTCATTTATTAGAAAAATGAATGCTCTAAAAGTGCTTTAAAAGATTAAAGGTACCAATATCGAAATCATCTACGATTTGTTTTACAAACGCTTTAATTAGGTATAGTTGCATATAATTTTGTTGAGGCACCTAATATAGGCAACTTTATTGACATTAAAAAAAAGCTGAAAACTGCGAAACACGATTCTAATCGAATACGGTCTGTGAGCCTACATTATTAAATATATTTTATGATATTATTGCTATTAAAGTAATTCATTTTACTATTAATAATACAATAGATTCCATATATACAGGTTCTGTAAATGTCAGTTCCAACTAATGTCGATTCCAAAATTGTAGATTCCAAATTTGAAAGTTCAATATGTACCGGTTCTAACTACGTCTTTTCCAACTAATGTCTGTTCTAATTTTGACGATTCTAAAAATGCAGTTTCAATGAATTTAAGGCACTCCAAACGCTGTACCTACTCACGCCGTTTAATTTCGAATGCGAGCGCCCTAACATACCGTTGCGGTCTATAATTTGCATAACTATCAAGGCCATCATTATGATATTCATTTTTTGTAATTTTTTAAGATTTTTCAATAATTTTCTATACACTGTTTCGCACAAAACGTAAATAAAGTTACTCAATTTGCATCGCGGGGTACATTTAATTACATTTTAATACTGTTGCTTGCCGTGAATATGAGGGTAGGATTATTTTAAAGTGTTAATATTACAGATTTTATAACAGTCATGGACTTATCATATTATTTTGTAAGCGTATTACTATTTTTCCAGGTGCTGTGTTCACAATCACTAGCCCGTCGCACACGTCGTCCGGCCCTAGGTTTCGCCGACACCGCGTATGCAGCGTTTAAGACTGGCCCGCCCCAGTTTCGCGGCTGGGCTTCGTTTGCCAGGTATGACTATGAATTATAATTAATTAATTAATTTCTATTTTATAATTAAATTAACAACATTGCGCGCTACTACACTTCATCGGATAATATTACAACACCATAAATTTGGCCTTCTGATAACTCAGAGAAATATTTTTCGGCGGTTGGTCTTAGATGAAAAAATTATTCTTTGTCTAAGTATACCGGGGGTCATCAAACGCCTTAAGAGGTGAATATTTGTCACACTTTTTTCAGTGTCCAATCGTCAACGTATTTTTGTGGTCAAAACAATAAACTCTTAATATACACACTAACAAAAGTGTCCATACATTTTGATACATTTTAATTTTAAAAGTTATTTAGTTCCTCTCTACAATTATTACGCTGTATCAGCATTATGACTTATGAGTTTACATTTCACTTTGCAGATTTTCCAGTACTGTCTGGCAATAATATCAAAAGGGGATGTGATAGTGATTATTATTAAAAAGTTACGCATAGGCAAATTGATTTGTATATGTGTTGTATTTGTGTGAGATATAATTGTGGAAATAATTTTTGATTTTACAATAAACCTATGTTCTGTAATAGCACTAATAGGTACCTACAATTAAATACTACATAAATGTACATTCAGTGTACGATATTGCTGTTAAATGCATGACCAAATAATATACATCATAAAATGGCAGTTTATTTTTTTCCAACTAACCAATCTGGTTGTATAATAGATACTAATATACTAATATATCTGTAAAAAAGGTCAGTCTCTACATTCAATATTTTAAAATTTCAACAAAGTCGTAAATGTATTTTATTATTTATTACAAATTTTAATACATTTGCATATTTTATAATTTTTTTGTTTTTTTTCCTTATATACATGGTGAAATTTATATTTAAATATACCAGCTGCATAAAGTTGTGTTTTTTAAAAATATAAAAATAAAATAAATAAAACGTAACAATAGTTTCTACAATAAAAATCTTACAACTTGTCAAGTTTGAATAAAATTTTTTTTTATCGAATTGACAATATACAATATATTTTCACCTATAGAAAATACACAATACTACAATCTCATATTTTTTTTTTTATGTTTGATGTCTCTATAACATACATTATCGTGTCGCTGTTAATTTCAATCTACAAAAATATCATAATAAAGAGGGTTTGTCAATGCTGCACTGTTTTGCACATACTATTTTGGCAACTGTGTGTATATCGTACTTGTCTCGGCGTCGTTCAAACAGGTATAACAACTACGGTACATAAACATGAAACAGTTTCCGTCCTATTTTCACTTTGACTTTTTTCAGGTCGCAGACAACCACATGCCTCTGGAATGGCAGTTCTCCATCCGTACCTGGATCTTGGGTCTCGCCTTACCAATTCTTCCTCTCGGCATCATTCGTTCACTTCGGGTGTTGGTTCCCTTCTCGGCCGTCGCGACGACATTCATACTAGTCGGTTTGGGTTGCTCCATGGCGTGGGTAGTGATCGGTGTCAGTCCGTTTGCCAGCAAAGAAGCTGTGCTGGCAGCTGTACCACTGCCCGATATGGCGTCTCGCCCATGGGTCGGCACCCTTGCGCATATGCCGCTGTTCTTCGCCACTGTTGTTTTTGCCATGGAAGGTATCGGCACCGTATGTATTATATTTCAAACACTTTCAATTACCGTGCTACCACTCCAATAATAATATTTGCTTCTGGCTTAGGTTCTACCGATTGAGAACTCGATGCGCCATCCAGAACATTTCCTCCGAGCCCGCCCGTGCGGAGTGTTGAATGCCGCCATGACGCTGGTCGTGTTTTTGTACTCGACAGCTGGTTTCCTCGGATATTTACGTTTCGGCAATACCACTGAAGGTTCGATCACGCTCAATCTTCCCAACGATTTGTACGTATTTGATGTATTGTAATTAGTACAGTTAATACAGTTGTAGATAGTCAGGTTAGTGGTTAGTTAAAAATAATTTGTAATTTTATTGGTTACTTCAAATTATAGATTTGCTGAGACTGTTAAAATCATGGTTACACTGTCGATACTCTTCTCGTATGGGTTGCAGTTTTGTGTCCCCAGTGAGATCGTTTGGGCTCACTTAAGGCCCTGGATACAGAAACGTAAAAGGGATGGTAAGTATTCCATTCCTACGATAGACAAAGGGGCTTCCAATGTAGCTGTGAGCACCATTGCTGGCAGCATAGTGACCATGACCACGGTCACTTCAACAATAAATCATACAACAAATGACGAGAAAAAACAGACTGAATTAGAACTGGATGAGGAAGAAAAGTTCATTTACTGGGAGTACTACGTCATGCGGGCATTAATGATCCTGGGCACTTGTATGATACCATATATATTGATATAATGTCGTTATAGTGTATACTCATATTTTTTTATTATATTTATTGCAGTTGGAATTGCTGCCATCGTACCCAACCTTGCCCCCATCATCTCTTTGTTTGGGGCAGTGTTCTTTTCCATCCTGGGACTTTTGTGTCCAGCTGTAATACATCTGGTTGCATTTTGGGAATATAACAACGATAATGGTGAAAATTACGAGGACTCAGATTCAGAAAACGATTTAAGATTTGACGGTGTCGATAATTATGTGATGTTTGACGACATGAGTGTAGAATGTGGTAATAATACACAGCGAAAACAGCAAAAGAAAATGAGTAGTGATGAATTAGGTACCAGGAAGAAGGGACTGAGCCGATTAACGGCCACCAAAGATGTGGCTATCGCTTTACTCGCTTTGTTTGCCATGGTTTCTGGGGCGTATGCGTCTTTGGTAGACATATTTAATTCTTACGGATCAAGTAGTAAAGAAGAGTCTATAAATTCTACCATCGCAACTATTATAACGACTACCATAGGCCCGGGGCCAGAGTCAGCGTTCCTGTTGACAAAATAAATAAATTGCTCGTTATGCATTAACACCACCACTGTATCGACCTATGTTTTAAATGCATTTTTCAAACACCTAAAGAGGTGTTGTAAAGTCACCTCCACATCACTTGATATATTATGTTAACTATATGAGTGTTACTATCATTATTGATTTCACTCTCATAGTCTCCTCATGTGCTTAATTTATTTTGGACATAAATATAATATCATCATTTTCTTTCCTAACGGTCTACTGTCATAATATAATGAGGTATAGTAGGTATAGGTGTTGTTATTGACTGATGCTATCTGTCTTAGACCTATTTATTTTAAATTTGTTATTTCCTTCTTTTATTTGATCAACTGTCAAATGTGCTTTTGTCTTTTATATATGTGCGTAACAAAAAAAATGTACTGCATAAATTCAAATATCATAGTACTTACCTATTTATTATTGATGTTATTTTTTCTAAATTATTATATTACACTATACTATTTCACATTTTCGCTGTTATATAATATTACCAATTAAATAAGACATTTTTTTTTTTAAATATGTTTTGAATTTTAACAGTTGCTGTTTGTAAAATAATTGAAATCAATATACATATTTGTTTTTTTGTATAAAATGATGAAAATGCCAAATGATTTTACCATTGGTATAAATTTATAATATACCTTATTTATATATTTTTTTTGTTCGAAATATATAAATTGTTTTTTCAACACATCATATTGTATCATACAATTATTTATTTATGCAGTTCATAGTAGGTACTTATACCTATTTTTTCAAAGTAAGTATATTTAAGTATAATATATATATATATATATATATCAAAGCTGGTCAAATTAACTAATTTTTTTAATTCGTGAAGAAAAGTTAATATAGAAAAATTTAAGTGAAGTTTAAAGTTAAATTTTACTTTCCTTTTTTATTTAACTCGATAAAAGTTAAAAGTTAATTTGGAAAAAAGTAACTTAACTTAGTTAAAGATAAGTTACTTTTTTTTTCAAGTAACATTAATTATTATACCTTTTTATTAAAGCATAACAAATAACATAATATAATTGAGGTCTTACTATTTTTTAAAAATGTATATAATTTTATAATTACAATAGGTACTTTTATACTTTAATCAATTATAAAATTCAACAAAATCCCTATGATTACCCTATAATCCTATAACATTTTTGTTTAATAATTATATTATATAAACATATTTTCTGTGAATTAGTAATTAAAATATAATAATTTATTACTTAAATCAAATTAATACTATACTAATACTATACAGTATACATTGTATATAATAAACCTTTTCATTATTTACTCGTAACTAAGTACTTATTACATTATTTTAATACCTATTGAAATCTCATATATAGAAATAATGCGAAACACCTGCGACAGTTTACAATTTAGAACTTATTTAGAATACACAATAAAATAACATAAATAGTATTTGATTTTTCAAACAATCATTAGAAGTTATAAAAATCAAAATATAATTTTAAATCTATGAAATTTATATTAAAAAAATTAATAAATTAACTCTGTAAGTTAGAAGTTACTTATAAAAATAAATGTTAAATAACTTTTTAACTCGTTAATGCCCAGCCTTGATATATATCATCTAATTGAATAAAATCATTACATTTTTGATATTTAGGTAGTTATACTTATTTATTTGCTGTTTATCTAGAAAACAATGTAAAGCATATTATACCTACTATAGTGTTGTAACAATTGTAAGTACCTACTATAAACTCTTTCGTGGAAAAATTGTTCAATAGTGTCTGACATTTTTTTTTTTCAAAGCAATTAAGTATAATATAAGTTGTAATTAGGTATTATTACATTTTGTTAAGTAGATAAATAAATGCACTCTCTGTTAACCTCAGTTTAAAAAAAAAACTGTTAAAACCAATGCTTACAGACGTTATAGTGACGTAATTATAACGTTATATATCACAAAAAACAATTTAAATTTGTTATAACAGTAAACAAAAATAATTTAATACCACAAAACAAAACATATCGATTAGCAAAATATATAATATACTATTAAACAAAACAAAACGCAAAACGTAATTTATAGAATATCATTAAACAAAAAATAAAATAAAACAAAATAATTTAAAATTAGTGTACTTAAAAATTATAATATTGGTTTTGTAGAAATATTTATTTCACGTAATTTAACAATCAGTCTTAGTGATCAAGTCAAGAATTTCTTATATTCCATATCCGGACCATTTCCCGTATTAGATATTATTTTTAACGATAAACGATAAAGGTTATTTAACGTATTATTTCTAAATAACGATAAACGTAAAAATTATGTAACATTTAAATTTTAAATAACGTAAGAAGAAATTTTAATTTTAAATGCAAGCCCTGGTTAAAATCGTTTTTATTTGCCATCACCCTATTCGCAACCAAAATCAAAACCAAATGCTTTCAAACCTTCAACGCAAGGTCATTATTGGTAGGTAGCATGTTATGCTATTATAGTGTGTGTAGTTGAAATGCTTTACAAATAATCAAATTATGATAAACTGATAAAATAAATGTTAAATAGTATGAAAAAAAAAACTAAAACCGCAGTTTTGACTATAACAATATTGTGACGAAATCAAATCCTGATGTAGTTCCACAAAGCATATCGCCAGGACCTATTGCGATATTTTTCATTTGAATACTTTGTCGTTTTTACATATTAGCATAACCATACAAATATATTCTAACAATAAGTTGAAACATTTATACACCAATATTTTTCCGCAAGATTTAAATCTATTTTTAGAATGTTAATTATTTATAATAAAATTTAATTCTAAATTAAATAACAAGAAATAGATAGGTGTATCTACATGTTTAACTTATGTTTTGCAACCAAAAATTATAATAAAGTATATTGGTACGATAAAATTATGCACAGGTAGGTAGGTACCTATATGTTTAATGCATATCTAAATCACATTGTATAACGCGTTGACTGTAGACTGTTGAGGTATAATATTATACTTATACGTCACATAATTATTTAAATGTGTTTATTATTTTAATATTAATGGTTCACGTTCATGACCACTCATATTTCTAAATCATGATGAATAGCGAGACTACTGCACAGTGGTCTATTATAATCATATTATGCATTATAACAGACGGAATATGGTAACGATTCTTAAGGTGTTCTATAATGGCAACTAACAAATATTACGAACAATGAACACTGCGACGAACAAATAGAAGTTAATATTTACATATTAAAAAAATACACAAGTGAGCCACCAATATTGACCCATTTTAGTAAATTAATGACTATTGTGTAATCACAAAATATATTCATAAATATGTTTTAGAATATTTCATCGATTGTGACAGTTTTGGTGACAGATGTGAAGAAATAAAATTAATAATTAGCTTGTACAATAATTGACTGTTTTGAGATTTTCTAACTTTTTATTTTTATTAATTTAATATGGTGTTTGGTTTATTAAATATTCAGGTATTTAATGCTAAAACTGTAAGTTATATTAAATTATTAAAACAAAACCATTAAGTATTTATATTAACGTAAATAGTAGTTAACGTTATTACGAATAATTTATAAAATCATATAAAATTTAAATCTTATTTAAAATGTTTACGAAACAAAATAATTGTTTTATAATGTTTTATATTATTTTATTTATAAAAAAATTATATACTATGATATTACTATACTATTATATTATATTATATATGTATATATTTTTTTTTATAAATAAAACAATATAAACCAATTATTTTGTTTCGCAAACATTTTAAATTTCTTCAAAATGCTGACACTGAAATACCAGAAAATGTTTAACTTAAATTGTTTAGTTTTCCCAATATGTAAATTGAATTTATGCCATGCTTAACAGACTTCTATGCATATTATATACTATTGTGCATATTGTATTCATTTTGTCAAATTTTGGGTTATACCAGATGATTTTGATTGTTATTTTTAATGTTTATTGCAGTGTTCTGCAATACCCATAAATTTACCATTGCTGTCTGTTAATGTCCATTTATTACATGCCAAAAATATGCCTATGACTGTATGATTCGCTAGTACGCGTGTGTTCGACAATATTTTAAACGCCCGTCGTCTTTGGTTTAGCCGTGACCTCGGAATACGCGCGGTGTAGCTATGGTATAGTGTAGTGGGAGGATCTGGAGAAATCCGGTTACCTCCACTGACGCCTCCGGCGATATGTCAAAACGAAGATTTTTTGTTAATCCGAAGACGACAATTAATAAGATCGACTACTCGAGTCGTGGAATTAGTGGTATTAATAATTATTAATTATTAGCGGTGGTAGTACTCGAAAAAATACGACAAAAATGTCGTAAATCGTTCAGAGAAAGCAGCAACTGCTCAAGGGTGTTGTTCTCCATCTTATAACTGTACAACATATTAAATTTGTGTACAGAAAAATCAATTGTATGTGATTGACTTTAATATAATATTATAGAGTGAATTCAAGAATTACATAAGTATCAAACATTAAAATTAATAATAGGTTTTATACTATATATTAATTTTTAATATAGCAATGGAGATTTTTATAAATAAATGTTTTTACTCACATAAGTATTCTTAATATAACACATAAGTACTCTAAATAACTTACATTGAAATATCATAAAAATCCAACTTAAACACGACATCCAACACACATAATATTGTTAGTGTTGTTACCTTCAAATTTGATAATAGGTTAATATTCACTCTAACATAAAATCGGTTCTGCTATACGCAAATTTGATATATGTTGTAGGTACTCATTAAAGACGGAGACAACACATGCGGGTATATAATACAGCGTCATCCTAGGTTGGTATGTATGAGTGCTAAATAGTTATAATTTTCTTATTGCAATTTTTCCATGTTAACAAGATGTTTCTAACCTATATTGGCCTATCGTCTAACGACGTGGTTGAAATATTATGAGAACAAATAAATTATTCAAGAAAAATTATAAATGTAAATTATAAATCGAGTATATACGTATGTATATAGTGTTTATGAAATTAAAATTGTTTTAAGACTGTAAAGAAATTTAAGAACTTTTTGAAAGTATTAAATTATTGAATTATACATGGTCGTTTTATTTACTAATTCATTGTATACAAATATTGTTTACACTTCCTTGGTGATTTTAAGAAGGATAAACATAATATTCCATAAAAATACGTACTATAGTAGTATAGCTGTATAGGTAATACCACCTATTGTACAGTATTGCCAAGTTGCATTACTTCGCAGTTCGTACAACAACTATATGATTTATAAATCTATTGTATTATAATTTATAAGTGTGCCTCATACAAATTTGTCAGGAAAACTGCCAACTGATCTACCTACCTACCAAAACCAATTAAAGTGCGCAATCGGATAGGTATAAGTTTATAATATGACTCATATACTCAAACCTGACTATATGAATATATAATTAAATACATATTTTATTTGCAAGTATTGTAAAATACCTCAATTACCTATTGCCCGAGAAAATGAATTATTCGTCATTAACTGTAAATATATAACTATACTCTGTTCAGCGAGAGAACACGCATCTGACCGACGAAACTCGGTTATTCTGCACATCCCCACGCTGCACCCCACCAAAGGGGAACCTGTTTCATTAGCAGGGTGACACGGGATGAGCAGAATTGACACGTTCTCTCGCTGAACAGAGTATATATATATACATACACCTTTTTATATATTATTTTTCACGGGTAAATCATAAATGTATTGGTTTTACAAAATGATTTGTCAGTACAGTCGTTAATGAAAAATATATATGTTACGAGCAAAAGTCGAAATCGGGCAAAACTCAGAAATGCCCGGGCAAAACGCGAACTGCCCACAATCCTTGGGTAAAATGTCATATTTCGGCTTTTGACCGGGCAAACCTAGTTATAACTAACTTCATTTGAACAAAATCGTATAGTTACTTTTGTCGCGAGGATAAGTAGAATAGCAAATATAAAAGGACATTTTAAATATGTTCGCTAATATTAAATACAAATAGTGACTTTTATCGTACGATTTTATTATGATTATTATTGAGCACACGTATCTTATTAATTTTTCGTTGCTATCGTATTTTATCAACTTCATATATTATAGGTACACATAATACATTTTATCTAAATGGTACAATATTGTAACTGTAGTTCGTATTTTTGTGAGCTTATATTAGTACGTCTTTAGGAATGGCTAACGAAATGTGTGCATCAGATATTTTAAAACTAAATTAAATCTTTAAATTAACATTATATAAGTACCTAATATCGTTATATTCTTAGTAAAATTTTATTTTGCCCTCACGATAAAAGTCACTATACGGTTTTGCCCAAATGATGTTGGTCATAACTAGTTTTGCCCGATCAAAAGCCGAAATATGACATTTTGCCCAAGGATTGTGGGCACTTCGAGTTTTGCCCGGGCATTTCTGAGGTTTGCCCGTAACATATATATATATAACACGTATATAATATATAGTTGATCGAATGGGGAAAATAATTGATATGCTTTATAGCCAATATACAATAATTATTATTGTCGTATACTTGCAATAGTTAAATCAACTTTCTTAGCGGTGGTAACCGATAAATTTGGCACGGGTAAAATACAAAAATCGGTTGACAGCGCGATGGTGATATTATAAAGTATATGTTGCGAAGTAAAAAAAACCTGATGAAAATTTGCAATAATAGCACTCGTTGCTGCTGTTGCTGTCTTCTATCGCGAAACCGCGCGAATAGAAAGCGACGACGACGACGGCAGTAACGGCGGCGGCGGAGGCGAATTGGTGATGGAAGACGGCGCGGGTCGGGGGAAGAGTAGTTTTCTCAATTTGTGCCGCCGCCTTCGGTAAAGAATGTTCCCCCTCGCCACACACCCGCATTGCCACCACCTCTCACTCACAACCAATCGCCAACTAGTTACTATGCGCACCGTCGCTGTAGCACAAACTTGCAATGTTCAGTAGAGCAATAGCAGTTTCACACGTACGCACGGAAACGACTGACTCTACGCATGTGTTACAGTCTCATTTCCTACACCATCTCAAAAATCACATCAAATCAAAACCATTACCGCCGCAGCAATAGTGTCAAGTGTGATTCTAAATCGGTGAACATTTTGGACTTAAACTGCAGGTAACGTGACATTTCTTCTGTCGTACGACTTCCAGTCATTTTTGTGGCGAAGACGTACCTCCAACGAGGACAACGAATACGATCATCAACGTACGTATAATTTATATATGATTTATATAATTCGTAATTATTGATTGCGCGTTCGATGTAGGCTTATGTATAATATAGGTATGCAAAAACAATATACGCAAATATTTCGCAAATATTCGCGAATGCGGTTTCATTAACATTCTCATTTTTCTATAGCTTTATATTATTCAATAGCCACAATACCACATGTACATATGTACTATTTTAATATTCAGTTTTATAATACCTATACCTAATAGTATTACGCACTTTTCGGAGACTTGAACGCGCGCTAGTCACCCTATAAAATTTGGAACATATAATCTCAATACAATATTGCATTAATTTTTTTAAAATAAACCATACGTAAAATTAACATCTAACCTAACCTAATTTAACTTAGACTTCAAACACCACCGATTTAACATTATATATTATCGAGGGACACGTCATCTTCAGTGTGGTATAGGGGCTCTCTCTTATTCTATTCACCACCGCCACCGGCCCGGTCAAATTCCTTAAACCCCGTCTATACCTGCTCTAATATCTCGCTAATGCACGTGCTTCTGGGATTATCTACTTACAACAATGTCTACCTGTATTATGTGAGGGCTGTGTGCACTTCGTATAGTATAAATACACACATCACCATTGTGTGTGTTATTAGAGGCACGCTGTTACACGGCTTCTGCACGCACTCGCAAAAAATTTGTTGGGGCGGCGTCTGCACACTCTCTCCTTGATAATCGTCACCGCCGCAGTAATAGTAAGTCATAAGTATAGCGCTGTCGTCGCTGCTGCGGAAAAAGAGAGAGCAGTTCACGGCGGCGGCGAAATCTATGTCACTAAACCGCCGCCGCCGCCGCATTTACGATACACACGCACGCGCAACAGCAATATATTTGCACGTCGACATGGACTAATAAAAGAAATTTGATGGCGGCGCGCCTTTAATCCTCCCTCCTCAACATCATCCGAATGACTACGGTGATGACTCATATGAGAGTGAACCGTACATTATATGTTATATTATTACATATATTGTTAAATTGGCTTTTCGCAAACCCTATATAATTTAATATATATATATATGTTCGTTAATTTATATTAATATTAATATTGAGATTTGGTATTTTTTCCTCTGCAGTTTTTGTGGTGGTCTTTTTGTGTGTGATTGACAATTACGACAAACATCGCGCCCCCGCTATGATTCACAACGGCGGCGGCGCCGATTGTTATACCGGTACTGCAGCAACCACAACGAATTCTGGCAATCCAACGACCATGATGATGGCAAATATACAACAACAGCAGCAAATACAACATCAACAACAGCAGCAGCAGCAGCAGCAACAACAACAGCAGCAGCAACAGCAAACCGCAGCAGATGCCCCGTCGGATTTCTGGTGGTGGTCAACGACGACGGCCCAGCAACAAACAGACGACGGTGGTGCGGTATCCGGACACCAACACCAGCAAATATCGTCTTCGTCTTCACAACAACAGAACCACCAAACGATGGATGGAGACGAATTTGACGGTTTCGACTTGTCGCTGCTCATAAACGGCACCGGCGACGGATATTTCAGCGACGCCTCGTCAGCTGACTGTCGGGTGCCTGCGCCCGCCATTTCCGCGACAGTCACCGTGCATACCAACACGTCCATGGAACGCGGCAGTGATGGTGACTGTTACTACCCGACACCCACGACGTCGACATCACTGCAACAACAACTGGACCTACAGCAACTTCTATCCATATACGACGACATATGTTTGTTTAGCGGTGGCACCGCCGAAGAAGACGGAAAATCGACACAAATTTTCAATCAGCAGCCTCCGATGGTCCCGGCCGTAGTATCCACCACAACCGCCGGCGTCCATCAATCCAAAACCGCCGCGTCGGTCATCCCAGCAGGACAGCTCGTCAACGTGACGGCGACGACGACCGAAACCACCGCCGACGCCACCGCCACCTGCATCACTGCCAAGGACCACGCCGGCAAGACCACACTGTTGAGATCGCTGTTGACCGCCACGACACCGCTGCCCGCGATCCCTTTGTCACCCACACGTCCAGTCGACTCGCCGCCAACGGCGGTTGTCGAGTCCACCACCGAAGCGACGACGACGTCAGTCAAACACGTGACCGTCTCGCCAAGCAGCCACAACAAAAGCAATAACAACAAACATCGACTGCTAATCGAAATGTTACGCGGCAGCAACGTGGACGACGATGTTGTCCCGACGGCACCGACGGTGCGGCCTGCACGCCGCAGACAACGCACCGAGACTTTTGGTTCCGACGACGAAAGCGGGGCACCGCAAGGCAGCCGCCGACGACTAGACGCGCCTCCGTCTCTGCAATTAGACGGCGGACAGGCGTCCCGGCAAAACAACGTGGACGACGACGAACTGCTGTTGTACGGCAGTCCTTATTATTCCGTCACGACGTCGCCGTCTTGGCTGGACCGCATGGTAGCGGCAGCCGCCGCTGCGACAACAGGTGCCAGCAATGCAGACTTCTATTCTTGCGCCACAGACACTGCAGCAGACCAACAGGACGTCTACCGTCGAAGACAACAACAGCAGAACGGTGACCGTGCAGTGGACATCGTCAACATCGTGGACGACTGCTGCAGCGTCAGCGATTATTGCAACAGCTACGGCATCAGTGGCAGCTTCGACCAAGGCTACTACTCCGTAGCTTCAGCCGAAGTGGCTTATAGCCCACAGACTTCGGCTCCAGTGCCGTCTGTCACGCCACCACCATCATCGTGTGGCGACCCATCGACAACAACGACTACGAGCATGGTAAATACATACAAATATAACATAATTAGGTATACTTAATGGTACCTTTAAGTACACATATTACTCGTATAATTTTATAAATATATTTTGAATCCGTTCCGATGTTATTTTTACGTTGTTTTTGCTTTCTGCGATAATATAGTTATGCCAGCACTCATATATATATATATATATATATATATACCCTTTATATAATCTAGTCGTCATGTATACTCGAGAGGAACTAGAATTTCCGTCGTAACGAAATTCATGTTGTTACTATACAGTGAAACTTCGATACGTTATTCGTACTATTATACAAAGCTATTCGTTAAATAGTACAATTCGATTCTGATTTGGTTATGGTTCTCAAAAATATTTCGTTAAATGGATTTTGTGTGGTTATATGCGGAAGTTTCGCTCTCTTATCCTCGATCTTCACCCTGGTGTACGGCTATGGATAGGCTACCATTTTGTGACGTGCAAATGACCGCCGAGGGTCGTTACTCCGAATCCACAATGGTCCACAATTTTATTTTGATGTTCGGCTTGTTCCAAGTTGCTAAATTAAACTTAATCGGTGTCGTCGGCTTGGGAAGGGGCGTAACGTGCACGCTGTTTTCGTTGTCAGACAAGTAAATAGGCACTTGCGATAAAAGGAAAAAAACGAAACGAAAAATATACAGCTTAAACCTACTATGTCGACGACGACATGACATAACTATATTAATAATAATATTATAATATCGCGTAGTCTCAGAGTGCAACAGGACAATTAGGTGCGGCGATTGTGAGCTGAGGAAACGCCCGGGCGCGGCCCACATTCCATCACCACAGCGCGCGGAACAGGTTTTCGCGCGCGCCCGTCGCTATAAAAAAAAATTACAAAAATTATTCCGTACGCCCGGAGCGGCTTTAATATGATTTCTATTTTATTACGCATCGCCATCCGTATAGAATATTATAATAATATAACCCTCTCCTCGTCGACCCACCACCCCACCACAACCACCGCCAACACCACCGCTGCCACCACCACCACACCTACCGCTGACGGCTATTCCATTATTAAAATGTAGGTACATGCCGCTGCGAATGTTGCCATGTCAAATTATTATATATATATACAATCAGGTGCGTGTTGCGGCGGCGGCGACGTACTATTATTACCATGATAATATTATATTAGTAATTACAATAATAATAATACACATCGTATACCCGCGCGTTAAACTCCACCGACGGCACTCCGAGCCGTGTCTTGCGATTCGTGCCGTGGAGGAGGGAGTAGGGTACACGTCGATTCATATATTATATACCCACACTCCGTTCCGCGCACCGTGAGTGTAACGTGAAAAAAAAGTCACATAACCCTCTCCTCCCCGGACGGTAAATGCGTCGTGGTATACCGCCGTATTATATATATATACGATACGTACCGCACGAGCTGCGGACTTTAGAACGGCGGACATATACGACAGCGCGCGATGTCATTGCATGTATATAATATCATATTAAAATGTAATATACATTTAAATATTGTGTATAAAAAGGAATGTTTCTTTG
The DNA here is from genome assembly GCA_014851325.1 of Pentalonia nigronervosa. NCBI lineage: Eukaryota > Metazoa > Arthropoda > Insecta > Hemiptera > Aphididae > Pentalonia > Pentalonia nigronervosa. The sequence continues at coordinate 34,549 of JACXSJ010000623.1, read as the reverse complement.
TTCCTCTGCCCTCTCTTTTCAGCTCAAAAACTACCGGGCTGCATTTGAATTTTATTTTTGCACACGAGAATCGGATATTTTTTTGTTTATTTAAATCGTTGCCGTAGTTTACAGATTATATATCACTATTATAATATAATAAGTAGAAGTGTTATGGCATAATTATTAACATTTTTATTTCTTACAAATACACTATTGAAAAAAAAAAAAATTAAAGATCAAATATTTGTGAACACAATTAGATACAATGATTTAGAAGTCTATGATTTGTTCTTTTAATTCAGAATATATTTATGATATAAACACATAAAGACGTTTACCAATTTTGACGTTATTGGATTTATGTCAGCTTATAGGCATTTGTTAAATCTGTCTCCAGTCGTTAGTGTTTTCATCAAAAATAAGTCCAGAATTGAGAACTAAAAAATTAAAAAATTAATCATTGTAATTGTGTTTGTATTATATTATACTTCAGCTGAAACATAACGAAAAACGATAGAAAGATTGATTAATTTTAACCGGAGAGATGTCAGGTCTTAAGTAAAGCCAAAGATTAGAAAATAAGTTAATACAATGTAAATATTTTATTAAATGACTTAAACACCCAATATTGTAAGATAAATTTATAAATAATAATGGCAGCAGTTATGAATAATTATAGTACGAAAATACGAGAGTGTTTTAATTTGTTTGTTGATAAATTATTGTGACACAAATAATTTAATAATTATTGGTCACTTCGGATAATAGAAAATATATTTTGGATACAGCAGTTGGGCTCTATATTATCACGCACGTATACGTTTCTACAGCTAAATAATTGCGATCGTATGTACTACTTTAAAAAGTACGTTCGCATATTTCGACAATGACTAATATACATAAGTGGTAATTTTGGGATTGCGCAATAATCAAAATAATACTAATATTTGTAAATTTATTCAAAAACACTAATGCGAATCTGTGAATAATATTGTTAAATATACTATACTAGGATATTTAAATTTTTCTTAAAATATTTTCAAAATCAACATTTAACGTGTTGTATGGTTTTAATAATTTATTGCTCGTGCGTGCCATATAATATATAATATATGTATACATTAGTCTCGTGGTCGAGAACGTTATTATCGAAATGATATTCGTCTTATTTGAATAGTTAAAATTCGTATATGCTAATGCATAATTATAAATGTGTGTATTATAAAGATTTAGTGGATAAGATCGCCGGTTTAGGTACGGGTAACAATATTAAAACATTACCAACGTTTATTCGCACGTGTGCAATCCACATAACATGTACTTATGATGTACATAATATTTCGATTTCTAAATCGAATACCGAATAGGAAGTATATAAAACGAACAGGATTTATTTATTTTTTTTTTCAAGCCCTCTCGATCGGGCACATTTTATTATTAAACTGTTGTAATTATTTATAGCGATGCAGGAATAATGTAAAAATAAATAATGAACGATTGTGGTCGACGATCTCGCCCTTCGCCCGCCCCGTCAAACCTGCAGCAGCTAGCCGGGTGTTTGCCACGCGTGTCCGTTGCGTAACCATCGCGGCGGCGTCTCTACATCATACTATACGGATAACCTTGTGCCGGGACACGCATAATACAATATAATATTATATATACATACGCCTGTTTCTATATTTACATACACGATATTATATGTTGTTCACGAGACGACCGCGCCCGCCGACGCACTCGGAATTTGATCCACGTTATTACTATTATTATTATTTCGAAAGGAGCGCGCGTGACGACGACGCAGTGTCCGGTAGAAAGTAAAAAAAAAAACCCGCACACCCCGCCGCCGCCACAGCTCTTCCGCGCGGTGATCGAACTGGCCTCTCTATGCATTACGAGCGGAGTCTACGTATGTATATGATAATCACATAACACATCTCGAGTGCGTCAACGCCGTTTTGTTGATTTTGTTTTTCGTTTCGACGCACGTGGGGCCCTATGTATACATAATATGCGTGAGTAATAATATTATATGGTCCGCAGTCCGTACACGTGTACGAAAAAAAAAATAATCTCAACGCGCTTGCGCGGCAAGTATGTGTCAAATGCGCTTTCGACAAATATTTACGTAAAAATAGAAAAAAAATAGAAACTCCTATCGTGATGCTGCGTGTGAAATTGTTCGAGTATAATAATAAGCTGCAGGGCGGCCGGATAATAACGATTATTCAAATGTGGCATTTAATAGCAATGTTATGTATATAGGGGTGCCATTCACATACTTGTTTATTATTTACAAGTAATTATGCGTGATAAACAGGTATCAAACATTATAGGACTTATATCGCTAATAAGATAATTATATACCTTTATTCGAACACAGATCGTGTGTATCTATAATTATTCACATAGATAGCTAATAAATTAGATACGATTATGACGTATTGATCAAACTGTAAAAAAAAAAATGCACCCGTCCACATTAAATATGAAAAAACTAAAACCTTAGAATAAAGTAGTACTATTTCAATATAATATTATGTGCAATTGTGATGCGTAATCACGAAATTGAAAATTCATTCTAAAACTCGTGTTATCGGTTATGATTCATAGAGAAGTGCACTGTTTTCCTGTGTTTTCAATATAAGTTTTTTTTATATGACGTGCCACACACCAGTATAAATGTATAATATTTCAAAAATGATGTTCAACTTCAACAAAATATGCCATAATCACATTTTTTATAAGAATATACTTTGTACCTAATATATTTATGGTTATTACTTTTATGAATTGATTATAAGATAATGTGAAGATTAAAACTTTTCTAACAATTTATAATAATAAAAAATAAGCACTATCACAAACTGATCTACATACCATAACAGATGAAAAGCTCAAAATTAAAAATCTCATTTATGAACACACAAAAGCAGTGGATTAAGAGAGTGACCTACAAAATATCCGAAAATATACGTTTCGGATGAAATATTTTTTGTTGTTATACTGTCGGTATACATTTATTATTCTGACCAAATACGGTTCTGTTATATTATTTTTTTGATTAAATACGTGAATTTTTCTTATGAAACATTTTCGAAAATTGTACGCACCCTTATAGTGGGTACCTACTTTATTATCATATTAGGCTTATAATTATTCATTAAAATTATAGTATAATAGTTTACAATTTATATTATACACTGTGTCCGTGACTTTGCTTCAATATAAACAATACGGAACTGATTACATCGAACAATATCGAACGACCGCGCCTGTCATAATTTCATTTTAATATATTATATTTCAAAAATATAACGTCGCGTTAATTGTAAGCTGTATATTTGTCCGCAATATGCTAAACAACGTGAAAGGTTCAATCAGAAAAACGCGAATTACCGCTACCCACGATACCCACGGTACCCACGATAATTAGTAACCGTAATAATAAAATATATAATACCAATAATAAATTGTACAAAGGATTTCATAATATTATTTTTGTAATTTCTCGACATGAGAAAATAAATAAACGCAATTCTTGATTTCCTTACGGAAAATTGACACACAAATAATAATTCGTCATAAAATTATTTGCTATAATATATTATATTATTTGACAAATGTCGTTATCAATAATGTTTGTTTATAAAAGTTGTTTTTGTTCTTTCACCCTTTTATAATGAATTAGCAACGAAGTACACATAAAAAACATATTTCAGGTGAATGTTTCTATACCTATATATTATTCTTTGTTCATTAAAAAGTTGTTAAATATTTTCATTTTCACGTAAAAAAAAACTCCAAAAGTAAACCCATAAAATATATGACAGAAAATCAAAACGGGTTTGGCTTATTTCAAGTCCAAAAACGGTTTCGATTTTTTTTTTAAGTTTCGAATTATAAAAACAGTTTCGTTTTTTCCAAGTTCCGAGTTCGTAAACAGTTTCGTTTTTTTTTTCAGACTAACCGGTTTTTTTAAATAAGTTTCAAACCTGTTTTGATCTATTTAAGTATAGCGTAGGTTTTATTTTTATAAAATCCAAAATACGCACACCTAGTCTCCCCCCTCTCCTCTTCACACCTTACTCGTACCGCGCCTATATCCGAGTATATACCAGTATATTTCGTAAATCGTGTATTTCGTAGCGACGGCGCGGCATACTCACACGTCATCGCATACTTACGTCACTGAAATAAATTAATCGACACATATTATTATTATTATTTATTGTATTGAAACGTTTTCAACGTAATTATTTTATTTCGTAAACTTTCAGAGCGATGACAGTGATAATATAGTCCAACAAATGGCGACTTGGAAAGCGACTGAAACAACGGCATCCGACGACTATTACGATAGGTTGCTGATGACGGTCATGATGGAGGCCGCGGCCGCGGCTTCCACGGTTCCATCGCCGGCCGGCGATAGCAATTGCACCGGCGCATTTGAAAACGTCGGCAGCAACTACATCAGCAGCAGCAGTAGTAGCACTTGTAGCACCACGTTCAACAGCGTGGCCGGTGATAGTAGCGACGTACACGGTGGCGGTGACGGCGGCAACAACGTGTGCTCCAAGATGGAAATGGACGACGACGAGTGCTGTGACGACGCGGCCACCACGACGGCTGCCGATGACGAAGACGACGATGACGACGACGGCGACGATGAATCGGACGTATCCGACTTAAAAATGAAGTTTCAACAAAAGCCATTCCTCGGCAAGACCACCGCGACGTGCTGTTCGACCATGGCGGCTGTAGTGCAGGAGCCGGAAAACAAGACTTTGGCGGCCGTTACGACGGCCGTCGCCCCGTCTGGTTCCACGTCGTCGTCACAACACATCCACTTGTGGCAGTTCCTCAAGGAACTGTTGACCACGTCATCAGCCGCCGCAGAGCTGCAGACGGCCACCGTGGACGGCGACGCGGTTAACCACAGCGCGTCGCCATCGTCCTCGTCGGCGACGTCGACGACGCTCTCAAACGCCGCGGCAAACAAGCCGCAGCAGATGATTCGATGGCTGGACCGGAAAATGGGAGTTTTCAAAATCGAAGACAGCCAGGCCGTGGCCCGTCTTTGGGGTCGCCGCAAGAACCGGCCTGCCATGAACTACGACAAACTGTCCCGAAGCCTTCGACAATACTACAAAAAGGGCATCATGCGCAAGACGGAACGTTCGCAACGGCTCGTCTACCAGTTTTGTCATCCGTACAACGCTTAACGAATGTACCGAATAAGTCGGGCACACACCAATGCAATGAAAAAAAAAAACTGCTGCATGCCCGCTGTAATAAAAAATTATACATATGTATTAATATTATTATTATTATTATTATTATTATTATTATTATTATTATTATCGGGTCTGTGAATCAATCTGCTGTGACGTATTGCATAGGTGGAAATCCAGTGTTTGAATTCAAGGGGGCGGACCTAACCTAACTTAACGCGGCTTCTTTTTAAAAATTATTTATGCGTACCACTTCTAATTATATTCTAATCAATAAGACTTCCTTGGGGCTTCGATCCCACATAACTAAAACGCCGTCTGTTTTTGGATGACTCATAGGATATTTGGGGAGCTACTGCTCCCTCCATTTTCATTTATGATGTACTGGTACATCAGTATGAGTTTTTCAGGGATCGCTCAAAATCCTTAATCTTATCGCGTTTTAATAATTGTATTATACGGTAAAATCTTTTTATAATGATACCAACTAATTTTTCCGTTATAAAGAAGTTTCCGTTAATTGGTGACTAAAATATACAGGATATACGTAGGCTATACGGGACTGTTGTTATTTTCCGTTGTAAGGAGATTTCCGTCTCATAGGAGGTCCGTTATAAGGAGGTCTTACTGTATTATCGAAGCATTGGATTTGATTTGTCAAACGGCTCATACTTACTATACGGTCACTCTTAGTATTGTCACACAGGCCTGATTGTAGTATATACATAGACGCAAATAGGGGAGGCTTGGGGGACTTGGTCCCCCAAAATATATGCCAAATCTCCTCCAGTTCGAAAACTAGTAATTAGTACTAATTGTTATATTCTGTGGTACTAAGCATGTTATAGAGAAGGAGCTTAATTCCCTCTAAAAAATCTAGAGTATTTGCGCCTATGAGTATATTTTGCACTAAAGATGTAAGCACGGTGGTGGTAATTGATAAGTTAATACTTTTTATAAGTTAAAGTAGTGCTTGTACTTCGGCCGAACTATTGTAATAATAATTCGGTGGAGGGAAAGCGCTCATATATTCGCAATAACAAATACACCGTCTCGTGGTGGTCGCCCTCAAACGAGCGGGCGACGGTCGCGAAGCCGCTTTGGCGCGAGCGATGAACGCGGAAGGTAATTTTCGCGAGCGCAACAGTCGTGATCTTTTTTAAGGGCGACGTGGTTTTTTGGGGAGGGGGAGAAATTGTGGGAAATTTTTGAAAATGCGATGTGGCGACGATGACTACAACTCATTTGCGCACAATTTACGAACAATAAAAACATTTTTTTTAAAGTAATTTAACCACATATAGGTGTACATAATCTGCGTACCTCCGAATTTTCAAATTGGTCATTACTGATAGTAAAAAATTATTATACTCAAACAACATTTTTCTTCGCCCTTTATAAGGCTTAGTACTTTCTGTCTCATCGTATTCTGATGCTATAAATTGTTGGGTTTAAAAATGATTTTTCAACTATTTGTTTTAGCACAGATTTCTTAGCATAAGCCATTATTTACAATTTTGTCAAATTACAAATTAAATAAATTACAATTACAATCATTTTTACAGTTAAGTCATTAACATTTAAGTAAATATTTAATACTTATTGGTATGCATTTGCATTAGAAAATGTTAAAAGATCAATTTTTTGGATTTGTAATCATATTTTCTTCATATTTTTTCATATAATTTTGTTATTTAATATTTCTTTTTTACGGGTATTTTCATTATTATTTTTTAGTGAATTTATTTTTAAATCAGTATCGACTTGAATTTCTATTAGTATTTGAATAATTTAGTGAATGTGAATGTGGGAGGTATAAAATTGACTATTGAAGTGCACGTGAAAGTTTTCAGCTCCGTTTATAGTTCTTAGTTGCTTGTTCTTTTGTTTGCTTAGTTCTTGTCTCGTGCACTAGCCCATAATTCAGGCACAAAATCAATATAATTTTTAATATATAGTCTGGAGAATCCATACTTATGTTAGGAGTTAATGAAATTATTTCAGTAAATGCGTTGAGAATGTTATTAGAGTTTGAACCGAAGCAGATAAACCGAAAAAGTATTAACTAAGTATGAAAATAATCGTTATGCTTTAAAACTAAAAGGTTCTGTTTAAAATACCCTGTACATCCAAAACTATACCTACAAGTTGGTTTTTGCTGTTTAGATACTATTTTGTGCGCAAACGAGTTGTCGTAAATTTAAAATATACATTAATATGTGCACAAACAAATCTTCACCGGTGACGATTTTGTTTTTTTTTTTTTTGGTAATAATATATTATATTATACAACTAAATTGCACGTACCTACGTGTTTTTGAAGATACCTATAGTTGTCGTGCGGGAGCAGAAGAGATGGAAGAATAATGAGGCGCTCTTGGCGCGATGTTTTTTTTTTTACTATTTTAAAACTACCCGACCGCTAAGGCCTTTTACGGCCTAGGTTGGATTTGGGTGGTTGTTTTCGGTCCCATATATCCATGATATATTGTCTATTACGTACGTTCTGTGAACATGTTTTTTAAATATTGTAATTATAAAAATATTTTTTTTATTATACATAATAATTATTATATTAATTCAATATTATCTTATAAGGTGTAACATATAAATTTCGTAAATTTTTATTATATAATTAATTAGACTTAATTATTTAAAATAGAGTGGGGGAGGGTGATTGCGGTTTCTGTGCGGACTGTATTAATCCGCAGACGTAATACGCCAATCAGTGCAATAATATAGGTACACAATAATAATATACACCTATAATTAAACTACCTGCATATAAAATAAACAAAAATATTAATTTCAGTGCTTGAATTGAAAATAAAATAGTGTACTTCTCTAATGAGTATCTATGGTGTCTATGGGCTCAAGTATAAAATAAACATTTACGTTCCTTATAAATAATGTTATTGAATTTAATCTGGACTTTTGTGCAATTTAAAAAAAAAATGAAAACGGTAAGCCAAAATATTTCTTAAGAAATAAAAAATAACCTCCCCGTGGGTCTGAAATGGGGAGACTCTAATTCAAGCACTGGTTTTAATATTATATTGTTGAGTAGCGCGTGTTTTTTTTCACTCCATGCTAATACACAGGGTCTTAGAAGATATAATTATATTGAGATATAATCACGAATTAAGATATACAGAATACGCAACAAGACTTTATCAGGTGAAGACGAACGTTTCCAAATCCCAGAATGACTTTTAGTGCTTTTTTTGACGCAGTGGCGTTTAATGAACTAATACAGTGCTATCATTAACCAAGAATTATAATTTTACTTATTAACCGATCTCTTGATTATTTTATAAATTAATTAATATATCAATATAATAAATACTATCAAGTGCATAAAACCCATATGAAAAGTATTTTACATTTAATAATTATTACTAAATCAAATGAAATTTATATAAGTAATTTGTTTGTTTAATCCGGTACACACAAATACCAAATAAATAAATAATAATAATGCACTATTATAAAACCGGCTACCCGCTACAGGCATGTTTATCATACGAAATTAATTAAGGATTCCACCGTTGTAACATTTTCGCACTATGAGCCATTTTGGGAAAACGGAAACTATTGGACTACCGAAATACCGATAAAGGGCTCTCGTTGCGCATCCTCTACATCTTAATTCGTGGGTATAATATCATATAATATATTACTTTTTTTTAAGGCCGTGCTTCTACGTATTATAATGTATACAGCGCATTTTGATAATGTGATATGTATGTCTTTTATTGTAATAAACGTTTGATTTTAATTTAGAACTCAAAATGTTTGTAATAGTTATCGAATCTATACTAATATAAATTTTGAAAATGTAATAATTTTAAGCATATATTAATAATATTGATTTCTGTGCACACATGTGCGCTCATTAATAATGAATCTAACTTTTAATTGTTCTGCATTTTATTATACCTATTGTAAATAGTTTTTTTTTTATAAGACACTTCGAATGATGTATACGTGACGATGTATTGTATTATATAATCATTGTATATTATAATTGATTAATGATAAATACTCGTCGACATTTTATATACAATATAATATGTTTATGCATGTAGTAGTTATTTGTAGTTATTTGTAGGTCGAGCTATACGCCTTTTAATATTATATACGTTACGTTACCTTATTGGCATATTAGTCCATGCAATATAAATGTTATGACTTATGAATTATTTTAATTATATATATTATATGACATAATAAATGTAGGTTTTTACAAATATAATATGACGAATAATTGTCAACGACGCGGTTACGGGTTATTATTGCATAATGCATACCTAAGTAGGAATACTATAATATATACTATTCTATATCGATTATGTAATTAATAATAATTTGTAAATTGGTGGTTTATTAAAATCAGTGAAGTTTTTAAATATATTTAAGAAAAGTTTTTAACAATATTTTATAATTGATTGTAATCATTATAAAACTGTATATATTATAATGTATATTTCATAATTATTTTTATTTTTTTATTTTTTTTTATAAATTCTTTAGACATTATACACTTTTTAAATATTTTTGTATTTTGATTTATTTTTTTAAAAATATATTCCTTTTTTTACATTGATTCCACCTGTATCAATTCCGAGCTACTGCAGTTGACTACCAATTTGAAGGTCTAAATAACTCCAGATTGAGACTTGAGCTACTGTTTTCATATTAAAAAAAATTGCCTACTACTGTAGTTATACCAATATATTATATTAAAATATTATAATCATGAAGCCACACAAGTTAGATAATCGTTTACGGTTTATTAATTAGTTAGTTTGACTGGTCAAAATCCAATAAAAATATTATTGCAAAGTATTATAATATAATATGATTGTATTAGTGCTAATATAATAGTTCTGTGGCATACTGGCATTCAACGAACATGTGAATACAGTTCATATTTGTTATTGATATTATTTTTTAGTTGTATGGGGTATAAAAATAATAATATATAGGTAACTGCAATTGTTGAAATATTTTATTTGATCCTCGACAAACATTTAAATAAAATAATTACTATCTAATATAACAATAACAAGTATAATAACAATACTTGGTAATCTCCTGAATCTGCGTTATATAATTTACAACAATACGATTTAAAAGTCTATAATTATTTATATGTATTATTAGTATAACTTATTAGCTATATCTACCACAATTTAATATGAGCCTAGAAAAAAAATGTTTTTAAAATAACCAATAAAAAAAAAATAAATTAATATATATCTCAGAAAGAGACAAACTATTTTGAAAATTATATAATGTTTAGAAAATATTAACATAAATATTTTTTTAATAATTTCAAGTCACTACGATTATTGCTTTTCGAATTACATTATAAAAAACAAAGTTGTTTTTGTCAAAATCTGGTGTTGCGTAAATATTCCAGTTTTCAAAATTTTTTTATTTTTTCCTAATTATATAAAAAAATCTTGGGAATTTTATCCATAAAATCCTCGCCTTAATCCCCCCTTCTCTCAAGTACTACTAAAATTCCATAAGAATTATTTAAAAAAATGTATTGATATTTAAAGAAAAAAATAAATTTTAAAATGCTTATAAATAGCTTAGATTGAGTTTGAATATTTTTAAAATGTCATTGAGTATAGAAAATTAAAACTTAAGTAACAGTGGAATTTTTTAAGTCTATATTTATATAATTAATACTTTATGAATATTAAAAAAATATCTTTTGAAGAAAAAATATTATTTTAACGCGTGAATATCCAATTTTGTCAAAATTTAAACTTAAACGCTCATAAGAAATAATAATACGCTCAAAATTTTTTTAACCTTGCAATTACATCATATGAGGTACCTTGTATTATATTTTTAAACTTTTTGATTGAGGGAATATTTTTATTAACATCTATAGAAAAAAAACTAAACAGTTTAAAATGTCAATTAATTATTCATAAAGAATCAAAATATTTTGAAAATTATACCATGGATAGAAAATGCTAATATAAATGTTTGGTAAAAATTAAAAATATCTATACGATAATTAGTTTTTAAATTACAACAAAATAAGATCAATTTTGGTAGTCAGTAGTTCGGCGATGATTCCGCAAGATCGGCGCAAGCCCTCAACACTTTCCGAATTGTCCACAGTGGAAAATGGCAGTTTTTGTTGTCAACTTCTGGTCATACGCTTCTAACTTGTTTGTACTTTGAAGAAAAAATCTGGAGAAGTAGATCTTTGCCAATCGTCATACTGTGCAGTGTTTGCCAATTCGCATCATACGCGTATATTAATATTCAACTAAAATTTTACTTGGATTATACATTTGTACAGACATTTTGTGCAAATAAAAAATAAATTCTTAACAATAACCATAGTGGCAAATAGTTACCTACACAAATTATTTGCCTATTTGATTATTGGAGTACTTGACAAGTACACCAGTATCGTGGGAAACCGGCTTTACCAAGATATGCCATGCTTGGCAAAGAATCCTCAGAAATTGAAAAACGCATTCGTCAAACCGGAAGTGGTGACTAGTGAGGTTCACAATAATAAATAAATACAATTAAAAACAAATAGGTACCAATACACATACAAGACTCGTTTCGCTGGAATTTTATTGCATTTTCAGTATTATTTACACGAAAACGGTTTAATCAAATGATTGACTGTCCGATGAAAAATATCATGATTTTCTTTATGTTTTTTTTGTACTTGAGTCATAGTTTGATTGTACTTGCAGCTTTCAAAATAATGAGGTTCTATCTATTTATTCCTATTGTCCTATTGATCATATTTATCTCTATAAAAAAGTCCACATGTAAAATAAATCGACGTAAAACATCAATAAATTGGGTACAAACGAATGCCAGAATAAAGTTGGAACGTTTCTTTTCAAAACTATAAACATTTTCAATTAAGTAAATTTCACATTTTAATTAAAATTTGAACATATTGATTCCATTTAAATATTCTTGTACTTTCTTAAATTTTTTATATATTATATTAAATAAATATAAAAGTTGCTCAATACTATTTTTGATTGCCAAAAACTTGGCAAGCTCATTGATTTTAACTGAGCTTTGCTCTAAAATATTTTTGAAAGCTATGATTAATGATTTCTTGAAAATTAATTCTTAACATAATTTTTCATTTTTTTTCTATGCCAGTAAATATCAGCCTAGCTAAATTTAGTTATGTATAATATGTATCTATAGGAATATAGATTCTTGTGGTTCTTGATTCAATTATTTACAAGTAAAAATTAATTATGAATATAAATTTGGTATTCTTATTTAATAGTATTGACTATTGAACATAATAATAGTCATAGTCTCAGCTCTCAGGATAATGGAGTTTATTTAAGGAACATTGGCAGTAACAGCCAATTAAAAAGGACTTAAAGGTTTGACAAAATTAAAGTTAGTTCATGTCTGATTTAAATTTTTAAGAAAAATATCTATAGAACATATAGAACACTTTGAAAAAATTTAGTCTTATTTAATTTTGAACTGTAATTGAAATTATGAGAATATGAATTCTAATTTTCAAGCTTATAAAAAATAATGTGATTTTATTTTTGATATTTTCATAGGTAAATGAACAACTAATGAGGATCCTTATATTACATTTTCAAGCTTTTTTACCCAGCAAAAAATGTTTTACAGGCATTTAAAGAAAAAACAAAAAGAACTATATCCTATTTTCTACCAGAAATTCAAAGTTAAAAATCAATGGGTTATACCTATTATTATTATATATTATTCACTTCATCCAGAATCTAAAATGGTAAGTATTAACATTTATCAATATTGCAAATGATAATACAGAAAACTCAATGATAATAATATGGTTACAACTTACTGCCCTCAGTTCATCAGAAGTTGCCTATGCACAGCCCCTAATATAAATAGTGTTTTCACAATTTCACATATTCGTCGTCTTTTAACTTACTAATACCACTTTTTAAATTTGTTAATCAGATTTTTAATATTATACTATTATGGTATTATAGTCTCTATGTAAGTGTACAATATTATTATTTAAAAAATTTAATATAAGTTAATAATTAAATTATTTTAGTACTTATTTTGGTTTAGTATTAAATTAATCAATAAATTAGATAGACTCAACTATTTAATTGTCAAGACTCTAGAAAATTGAAGGTAATACTGGCTGGAGATAGGTTGGCTTGTAATTTTTTAAATATGAGATAAAATCTTTATAAAAGTTTTAAGTTAAAACAATTCAGTATTTTATATTTTACACAAATACATTTAAATATAATATGGGTGATTTTTAATAAACATATTTAAAATTATATTCATCATTATAGTAACTTGTAACTTAAGTTCCTTTCCAACTTATTTTAACCAACCTTACAATGTACTTATGTGTGTACATATAATTGTAAATATAATTTTTAATTCATTATTTCTCATAAAAGCATATAAATATAAAAACCTACTAAATTAAAGCTATCAGTATTTTGATTAAATAAGAATTTAATTAAGATAATTAAGAAAATAGAAAATGTATTGGATAGGTACTGATTTAAAATTTTAAAACATTGTTAAATTTTTGTTTAAACATTAGATACATGGCTGGTAATAAACTAATCAACATAGTTAATTATTGAAAATTAAATAATATAAAATAAATCACCATTTAAAATTTATGAACATTGTAAATACTATTGGTTAAATGTCATAAGAAAATGTTGAATAAATGGTATGAAAAGGGAACTTAATTAAATTCATTTCAAATTATTAATCATTATTGAATAACAATACAATCACAATACATTTGTTTACAGGAAATGTATAAAACATGAACATCTTATACATCTTATACAATTTTATGTGGATAGCAATATTATTTCTGATTATTGCTTACCAATGTACATATTATACAATAATAATCGGTGATTTAATTACAGTTAACAGCTACGGTATTACTTAATTATAACTAGTTAAAGTATAGAAATTTAGTGTTTGGTATTGGTTAGTTGCATTTAAAAAGTAACTAAAATTATTAATTTGTTACTTGAATACAAAAATAGTACATAACATTTATTTGCTTTACTCAAAAAAAAAAAACTAGTTACAATAGCATTACTTTTATCATTTATAATATTGTTAAAAAAAAAAATGTTATAAAATAAAATAATTAAATGTTAAGATAGACTGAATATTCTGTATTTACCTTCAGTTATAGATAATAAATTATAAATTTAAACATGTATATCATAAAAAATTGAGAATTTCATAATTAATTGATGTTTCTTATGAAATAATTTTCAGTATACATTTATATTTTACAATATTAAATATATATTAATATGGTATATTAAAATAATACATTCACATTTTATTAATATGTATATTCATCATTCAAATATAAATTTTATATAATCATTATATAGCTTATTAAAAAGTTATTTGACAGAGTACATTTTAAAATAAAAAATATTTTCACTAATTAACAAATTCTTCAACTATGCATTGTATCACAACAATGAATTTGATGCATTTTTCTTTAGCCGGTTGCTAAATTGCTATTATATTATAAATACAATATAAATAAAATTGTGATATCTGCAATAATTTGTTTAATTGCATACAAAAATATAAACAATTTATAGAAAGTTATTAACAAAATTAATAAATTACTTCTTATTATCATGCATAATGTTAAAAGTTATAACTATTTAACAGTAAAAATCTTGTAGCAAGTTACTTCAGTAACCAACATTGTTTATAATTTTATTTTATTTATTTTATATAATTATAAATTATAATATAATATCAATATCATTGCAAAGAGCTATTAGAAACCTTTATTTGTCTGCAATCAACAGTGATGACAAATGACACTATGGTAGCAACAGTCGTGACAACAGCAACAAAGGAAGTTGAATCTCGAATAATTTCTTAAAAATACAAAAACCAATTAAACTATGCATTGTCAGTCAATGAAAACCTATGTTACCATGTTGAGCTGTTACTGATCAAACATTATAAAATTACTTAATTATATGATCAGGACTGTAATCGGCAACTATACAACTGTATAGACTAAGTCATCGGATGTAAAGATGTTGCACTATCGAAGTTGAGTTCTTACGTAGGTAATGACTAATGTTTGTTTATTTCCATTAGCTCTGTTAATGGGCCACCAGTAAACAGATTCTACGGTAGGAAATATTACTATATTAGTGAGATAGAGAGTATAGTCGAAATTTCGTTCGTGGTGAGATTTATCTAGTCGTGAAACTACCAAAACAAATTAGATGTTAAGACTTATGATGTACGCCACACGCACATAAATTGCTTATTATTATTTGCTATCACAGTAAACAAACGGTATCAGGTATCAATACCGAATCGGTTGCCGATAACTGACCATTTAGACCAAAAGTTACCTTGGTTTTCATCGTAACCGTCTTAGCCACCGACGACGTTATCACTTATCAGACCGCCGTGAATTCAGCATTTATCAACGATATTCGAATTACGGGCACAGTATTACAATTAGGGCACGTCGTTCAAAGACATGACAATGGCACGTGTGATACTGTGATGTCCCTCAACAGTTCTAAAAGTCCAAACAAAACTTTAACAAAACGGTTGCGTCACAGTTGTCGTAGCGTCATCGACAAGTCAAAATAGGCAGATTCATTATTTGTGCGATAGTCTCACCATCGACAACATTCACCGGCGGTGCGTTTCACACACACACACACACACACGTCCCGGAGCCTACGACGTCGTTCACTCTCTGATCACGTGTAAATACGCATAGCATTGTAAAATTTACACTGCGTACTTAAACGACGAACAGTTGGTCGCCGCATGCTTAACCGCGAACAAGGCGACCCGGTGACCGGGTTTACAGCGATAACGTTATCGGTTATCACAATTATTCTGCGCGTATCTATCTCGTATGCGTTTAGCGATAATCGTCGCTGTTATTCGAACGAACGGCGGGAGGCCATCGTTGCCGGTCTGTCCGTTTAGGCGCACGTTAATCGTTTGCGTTTTAATCGTGGTCGAGGACCACGGCCACCAGACCAACCGAGACCGTCTGTCCGGCGTCGTCGCCGAAACAGTGAGATCTGTCCGCCGGGAGAAAAACGCGACCGAATATGGAGGCGGTCGTCACTGTCAATGCCACAACTGCTGCTGACGAGTTCCTGGTGCCACACAAGCAGGTAGACACGATGACGACGACGTCGCCACTGGTCGGCCTCGTTAGCGGGTGCGCCGGAGCCGTGGCTCTTGTGTACGTGGGCCAGCCGCTGGACACCGTAAAGGTGCGCATGCAACTGTCCACGGCCACTCGGGCTGTGACGTCTGGCGGTGGCGGCGTGTCCATGTGGGGTTGCGTGCGTGACATGTGGCGTCAGGCCCTGGTGACTCCGGCGCCACATTTTCAGCGACTGACGAACAACGCAGCAGCAGCCGCCGGAGCCATCGTCGAGACGTGCCCGTTGACGGCCGCCGCAGCCACCAGTCAACCGACCAGCAGGGCGGCTGCGGCCGGACGCATGGCCCGGCTCATGTACGCCGGCACGGCGCCAGCGCTGCTGGCCAACGTGGCCGAAAACGGAGTATTGTTCGCGGCGTACGGCCCGTGCCAGCGGTTAGTGGCGTTCGTGTTGGATCTGTTCGGCGGGGGCGGTGCCGGCAATGCCGTAGTGGATGTGGAAAAAAAACTGGGTCCCGCCGGCATGGCTACTGCCGGCAGCTTGGCGTCACTGTGCTCGGCGTTCGCGCTGTGCCCCACCGAGTTGATAAAGGTTCGTCTGCAGGCGGCCGACCTGGACAGGGCCAACTGCGCTGCTGTTTCCGGTTCGACTGGACGTCCACAGAGAGCCGCAGCTGGTACGTTGCAGATTGTTGCCCGGGTGTGGACAACTGAAGGTGGTCTGCGGGGCATGTATCGGGGACTGGGTTCGACGGTGGCACGTGAAATGCCTGGTTACTATGTGTTCTTCCTGGCATACGAGGCAAGTCGCACATACCTAAACGATTGGCATCGCGGTCCATTGGCCTCATTGGCAACCACTACGGCACCGTCAGTGGAACAGCGGGAGGACCCGGCTTGGGTAACAATGACGGCAGGTGCAGCGGCAGGTACTTGTCTCTGGCTGGTCGTGTATCCGGTGGATGCAATCAAGTCTCGAATTCAAGCGGCCGGCGGCGGTGGTAGTATACCTGAAAGTTCAAGCGGCGGTTTCCTGAGGGCCATGGCATTGTCTGTGCGCAACGAGGGACCACTGGCTCTGTATCGCGGTCTAGCGCCAACCTTGCTGCGCACTGTTCCTGCATCAGCTGTCATGTTCTGGACTGTGGAGCGTACCAAGACTCTGATGTCGGGTTATGGGCTATGAGTTTTTGTTTCATGTATTCCTATTTAATTGAGGACTCTATGATACCTAACCTATTGTTAGATCAATATTATATATTTTCAAGTACACACATTTGTCAATGTAGGCATACTATCCACAAAAGACAACACAGATTTGGTATTATGTTTGAAGCATGTTTTTAATTTTACCTAAAATACAAAATATCTAATAGGTACTTAACAACTACATTTTGTTCTGAAATTTATCATTTCTACCATTGGTCTACCACAACAAACTCGCATCGATTTGTTGCATATTTATCAATTATGTGCTCTTGGTTCAGGAGTAATTACTAGTTAATTATACTTATTAGAAATACAATTTATCAACCATCTCTATGTGTATAATATGTCTTAAAATATACAAAACAGTCAACAGTAGTTACCAATAATTTAATAGAGCCAATCATTTATGATTAAAATTTCAAATGTCAGCAGTCCTTGTAATCTATATAGTATTCTTAGCTACATAATAGGTGCATTATATTTACTTAGTTTTTTGTTAATAGCTTTTTTACTATAACAAGTGAAGATTTTTTATTTTAAATCTAAAAATATACCCATTTTAAACATTAACGGGAAATAAGACACCTAGAAAAAAATCTAATAACATATAACACAGATACAGTTATTTTGTTCCCAAAAAAATGATTTGATCCAAGGGATTTAACTGATAAAATAAAACATAATGTTTTAAAAAAATGTATTAACAAGCTGTTATGTAATTAATGAATTTTTATTATTAACCGTCAAGTACCAATTGCAGTGGATTCTAAATTATATATTTTTTTTTAAATTGCCTATACAAACCCCCATAAAATTGTTATTATTGAACTGTATTATGTGTAGTATATATTATATATTAATCATAAATATGTCTTCCATATAATGTATGTCTTCCGTGTATTGCTCAGTTATTGTTATTGTTGTTTGTCATTTTAGTTAATTGTAATTATTACTATTTTGTGTATATATTTTTTATTTTTTTTTTTAAGTTCATAAGTAATAGTTGTTAATTTCCTGTTATATTTATTTGACTTGTATCCATACTGTGACATTGTCGTTGCCATAACTTATGTGTTGTGTAAATTTTAGGTTAATTTTCTGTGAAGGATTTTATTTTGCTCGATCAACGCCTAGCCCTGACAATTGTTAAACATCCTTAGTTATTTATTTATATGGTATATTATTAATTAGCCATTGTATGTATGTTTATATATTGATGTAATAGAATTTATAGATTTTATGATATAGCCTTTATGATTTTGTTTTCACTTTCATCCAAGCCTTCACTATGTCACTAGTCACACTCATTTATCATCCTAATCTGATCCAAATGCTCTGCCTTTTCAATGTATCTTGTTTAGAATTTAGAGAAGAACATTATGATAACAGTTATTACTTGTTGAATAGTATGTAGAAACTTCAAGTATTAATTTATAATAGTTTTTTATATAAATTGTCAACATAATTAGATATAAACCTTTAATTTTATTATAGTTTAAGTATATATGGTTTTTTATGTAGGTATTTAACTTATGTATAAAAAAATATGTATAAAGTAAAATAGTAAATACAATGTGGATTATATTAGATAGAATTTAAAGCTTTTTGAAAAACATCTATGTAAAAAGGAAGTTATGTGTAATCTTTAAGAACCTAATTTATAAACGTCTCGCTGAGTTATTAATGCAATAATTTAAACACATGAATACATATTACAAACAATAAAAATGTAATAGATAAAATTATGTGCATTGGTTTTGTTTTGTTGAAAAATTCATATAATCAATAGTGTCGTGTACAATAATTTCCTCGTTATTCACTGATATTATAATAACTAGATGGAAAATTAAAAACCTTATGTGAAGATAAAGACTGGCGCTTAAATATATGAATATAGAAAGAAATAGTTATAGGATATGACTATTTGAATTATTTATTATATTAACTTATTATCATATTGTTACGTCAGTATGATCTATGACTCTATAATTAGGTATACCTACAACTATAATACAATTATATTTAAACAATTGAATGATAACTTATACTTAATATAAAAATGACTAAATTGATATGGTCTATTGTTGGTATTAATTTTTAACAAAAGTTATATATATATATATATATATATTTATAATAATAATTGTTAAATCTTTACACTTAGTACCTAACTATTTAATATTTGATAGTAATATACTATTGTTATAGATAAATGGTATACTGACAAACATTAAAACGTAAAAGCATATAATTAAGCAAATTATAAATTTCAAAAACAATTAGATTGGTCATTGGTATAAAAAATTATGTATAGTAATGTACCACTTATATAAATATTTATAATTTATATTATTATAATATTATATACTTACTATAGTATAATTTATAATCTACCATCATTATTTATTATAACACACTATATCTACAGCTATTATAAATATACCTATGTATATTTAACTATATTTTATACCTATCTAAACATTTAGAGTAGAATGTTGTAACATCCGGCAGGTAGGTTATAGGTATACATTTTAGAATCTGAGTAGAGCAATTAATGTATTAATTTTACAATGATTTATAGTAAATTGCTATTTAATTTAATCACAAAATTACTCGATAGTTGTACTTTTAATAATATATAATTAAAACTGAAAAAGCGAGCATTTAAAATATATTTTTAATCGTAGATAAGGGTATTATTAATTTTAGATGCTCAGTAGAGCTATGAGTCTAAATTGATTTCGAGTAGATACCTTCATCAAAGATCAAATTTATTCACGATAAAAGCATTTATATTTTATAATCATGCGATTTTTCATTAAGTTAGTATCTATTCAGTAGAGAACTTTAAAATTTAAACACATACCTACACTCTAGTAGCATAAAAACTTCTGTAACTTGATTTTTTATAGTGTATTTTTAATACGAATATTATTTATTAAATAATGCATTGCAGTATTCATTTTGACGCGTGTACAAATCAGGGTTCGCAAACATTATAATAACGTTATGATTATAATGTTAATACGTTATATAATATGACAAATTGACAAAAAAAAGGATTGAAATTTGTGAATGTAATTAAAACAGAAAATGGTAAACAAAAATAATTAAATAGGTACCACAAAACAAAACATAACGATTAACAAAATATAAAATAATATATCGTTAAACAAAACATAACGCAAACTATAATACCTATTATAGAATATCATTAAATGAAAATAACGCAAAACAAAATAATTTAATATTCATTTACTTAAAAATTATAATATTGGTTTCCTAGAAATATTTATGCCATTGGATTTATTTATTTATCGTACCGATCAATCCAAGAATTTATTATACTCCGTATCCTGATCATCCTCCGCATTAGATATTATTTATTTTATTTATAATATTTATATTTTATATTTATTTTTTTTTATTTTATTTTATTTTTTTTTTTTTTTTATTTTATTTCGATAAACGATAAACAATAAACGCAACAATTGTGTAACGTTTTAAACCTAAATAGTAAATACCGATAAATGAAATGTTGCATAACGTTTAAATCCCGAATAACGAAAAACGCAAAACTTGTACGTTTTACTTCTAAACAACAATAAACGCAAAAACTGTGTAACGGCGTTTAGATTGTAAATAACGTAAAACGAATTTCTTTTTTTTTTGTACAAACTACAAATACTTTTTTTTCTTTTAATGAGTAATTTACAATCTATAATATCATAACAAACACAACAAGGTTACGTTAGGAAGGGAATAAAAATAACATTTTTGGGGTTACATTTTCGTGATTAAGAAGCCACCCACCAACAGTGACACTTAAACGTAGATACCTACGCTTGGAATTGATACGCACGCGTTAAACTTTAAACTGTTATATTGGATCTCGAAACCATTTTATTTTAAGTCAACGACGAGGATTTCGAAGAACTTAAGGGTGTAAGCCATAATTTATCAATAGTTTTTGGTGGTTTCCTGATTTAAATATAAATGTTTTATTACACGTTCATAAAATATTGCTACTTCTTCCTCAATTGTTTTAATACCAAGGTCTTTATGGAGGTTTAGTATAGTTTTTAAAGTAATGAATTTGTTTTCTGAGAGTAAAATTTTTAATGAGCGAAACCGAATGTTGAGTATTAATCGTCTTGTCTAAATATGATTTTATAAATACTTAATAAAATAATAAATTTGAATATGAATGATTAAAAATGATTATTGATTAATAATTACCAACTAAAAAGATATGTAAGAATTCTAGACTGAAGGAAAAAATAAAAATAAAAAGGATTGATGAGAAATATTATAAATATTTAACATATTATGATTGTTTAATTTTTATTATCTTATTATAAAATGTATTTATCTAAGAATGAGAATTTGATTTTCCATTGATGGGAATTCGCTTTAATATTAATTATGAACAATATATAAATATGAAAGGTTCAGTCACGCAATAAAACATAATGTTGAGTCATAAATATATAGTACCTATATATTCACATGTGGGTAATAAATTATATAGGTATAAATTCTATATAGTGTAGGTACTTATAACGTTTATAAAGAAATATTAATAAAAAGCACCTAATACCTGCATTTTAAGAATTAATAGCAATGTTTAAATTAGTAATTATTATGTTAAACTAAGTATATAAGGTATCTATTCGAATTTTTAATTAATTGGTAATTATATTTTATATAATTAAATGGTTACCTACATCGTCATAGTGAACCTACACAATACTAATACTATTGCAATGTGGCACATATGTAATAATATTATTATATTATTATATTATTATAACTATTTATACAACAGGTCTAGGCTAAAATAATAGGGAAAGTAATAGTAGCGAAGTAAAAATATCAAAATCCAAAGCAAAAAAGTCTAATTTTTGTAGAAAAATAGGTTGTTATTAATTTTAATTAAGTTTTTAAAAATGAAATAATTCAATTTTCCAACTTAAATGGAGTGATTTGCTAACTTTAAAAATGTATTTGCTATAAAACTATAATTATTTACTAACTTTTGAAATGAGTTTAAGACATTAACTGGTGTATAGGTGGGGGCCACGTTCACGGCAACCTTCATTTATTAAAGTATTCAAATTTCAAAGTCATGTAATTTCTCACGTCGTTTATAGGTATTTATAAAAAAGATCGTGTTTACAATTTTACAGATAATATTATAAATTATTTTTTGTTTTATTGGTATTGATCATATTTTCTTAGTTTCGTACAGATTATTATGTGGGTTCATCACGTCATATTTTTTTCTTTATTATATGTTTATAACCTATCTAAACTTCAATATTCCAAATGAACAATTTTT
Organism: Pentalonia nigronervosa; assembly: GCA_014851325.1. Lineage (NCBI taxonomy): Eukaryota > Metazoa > Arthropoda > Insecta > Hemiptera > Aphididae > Pentalonia > Pentalonia nigronervosa. The sequence continues at coordinate 11,574 of JACXSJ010000623.1, read as the reverse complement.
AAAGAAATTGTATACACAATATAATCACCGATAATTTGCTTTTTTCATTTATCTTCTGTGAATTATATATACTTTGGATTTAGCTGTTTTAGTTTTCGCACTTTTTATACTTTTCCATTTTGGACGGATAACATACACAATACACTCAGTACTTTAATTACAAAATTAATATATTTTTCATATATTTATTATTTTTTGTAAGTATGAAATATGAATTTCATATTGATTAATAAATTGAGAAATACTTATAGAATATACTTAACATTAGGTTATCTGAAATAATTACATTAAAATATAGTGGAATACTGCTAGTCGATATAAATAATCACATACCTACTTATTATAATTTCGCTGATAGGCTAAAAGACATAATATTAACGCAATATCCTTCGTACCAGATTATACGATTGGATTATTTAAAAAAACATATTGCACAAAGATCTACGCCGATATTATACAACTAAATAGTAAATATTAAATTTGATTTGATTACCTTGATCATAAATAGTTTGTACTTAAATAACCTTACACCGCGCTTTTCATAAATTGTTATTCATTAGGAATAAGTAGGTATTAGGTTCCTATAAACGTCCGTGTTCTGATGACTATTAGAAAATTGCACGTGCAAAATCAATGTTTAATTTAATATGGAGGAATAGGTACCCTTTAGCCTTCTATTCTTTATAACAGCTGTAACGTAGCGTACCTACTCCAAGTTACGACTATTATAAAATATTATTATATGTGTGCAATAATAGAAAATGCATATTATACATAACTTTATAAATACGACTGCGCATCGAACTTAAACATTTTTTTTTTACCGATTTATAAATCCAAAACTATAATATACTATTGATTATGTGTGTATTAACAATTATTTGATTAACCTAATTGTGGCTATTGCATAATGCTAAAATCTTTACTGATTGCAATTATTTATCTAATGATAAGACAATAGACAAATAGTGAAATTTACGTTCTAAACAAAATAATGAACTTTGATTATTTTTGTAAATAGGTAATTGTATATTATTATTTATTTTAAGGTTAAATAATCCTTAATATAACCTTCATATTTTGGAGCAATGAAAGCGTATTGATTTTACAATGATGTGAGTTTTTTTCTTGTATCTGTCATCAACTTTTGAGGCAGTAAAATAAAAAATTCCCAAACGCTTTGGAAAAAACATAAAAAAGATATAAAAAACGGCAAAAACCAATTTTTAATATAACACAAACACAAAAAGTAATAATTGTAGATACATGCCATTTTCACCACATGTTGATAGGTATTAGCATTTTCATATATACACTATAGAATTTTCAATATATTTTGAGCTATTTAAAGGCATAACAATTTTTTTGTCAATATAATTATTTTTGTTTAGTAAAAAACTTGAAAATTTAATACAAGATTACTCTTACTCATAAGTTGTTATTAGTGTAATTAAAAAAAAAAAATAAATACACAATATTTTTTTATGTGCGTCTGAAGTTAGAATTTTAACAAAATTACGAACATTTGCAAATTATTTTGAGTTAGAAACTCATAAAAAATGTCCTATTTAAATCTAAGATTTCAAAATTGAATGCAAGATTTCTCATCAGTTTTTGTACCGTTCACAAAAAAAAAAATTAACCGAAGAGACAAATTAATGTTTTATGAACGTTTAAAGTTAAACATAGGATATTCTACTTGAACGATTTTCTTATTTTGTAGTAGTTTAAAAACAAATAACCGAAAATACTTAAAATGTTCATCAAATGCTTAGCATAACATAGCATTTGATATACATCCTATCGTTTTTAAATTATTTAAATTCTTTTCAAGTTATTTACAGACGTAAAATAATTTTAATTTGTTTTAGTTTTTTGTTATTAAAAAATTGATAAATTATTTTTTTATGTGTCAAAAAGCTTGAAAATATAATGCATGATTTCTCATAATTTGTTTTAATAGCAGTTCAAAAATATTAAAAATGTATATAATGTAGCATAAATATTATTTTAGGCCGATAGACCGTCTTCGCTCAGAATCTTTTTTCGAATGCAATGCAATGATTTATCATTAAGTTCAAATTTAACACATCCATTACAGTGATCTATTCGACACCTACTATACAACAAAGCAGTACCCACTTGCTCACCTTTTTTTTCTATTTTCCATCATATAGTCATATAGGAGACCACAACATTATTACTAATTACTAGTCAATAAAAAAAAAATTCAAGGTGGAAACTATCAAGACAACTTTTGCATCTAATTACTGTTACAAAATTACTTTCCACATATTAAGCTCGGTTTTTTCTTTAAATCAAATTAAAAGAAAGTATAATATAATAATAATATAATAATATAATATATAATATATAAATATAAAATATAAATATTATATATTTATATAAATATATAATAATATAATATATAAAAGAAAGTCGTGTTAGTTACTTCACTTATAACTCAAGAACGGCTGAACCGATTTAGCTGAAAATTGGCAGGGAGGTAGTTTAGAGCCAGGAGAAGGACATAGGATACTTTTTATCCCGTTTTTACGAAAGAAAATTTTGGAAAAACTCAATCCCGGGAGGTGCTCAAATAGGGATTTTGAGATTTACGATG
>JACXSJ010000622.1:176804-212434 GCA_014851325.1 Pentalonia nigronervosa | reverse complement strand
ATAAAAATAAATGTTCTTGTATAATGTTATAGTTATTGCACTTATTAATTAATTTTTAATTAAATAATAATATATTTATCTTGCATGTTCTTACATAGTACTTAGTTAATATTAAATTTGTAATTGTAGAATGGGTATTGTACGGGTTGCAGCCGTTCCAGGTATCCATTACTATGAGATAATATAAAAAAATAGGGGGCTTCAGCACCCCCAGTTTTTTCATTGAAATTGCGCCCCTGCCGATACCTACACATATTAACAATCGTCTTCTGGAACAGTAAAGTATTTTTTAATATATAATAATTATTCTAGACATACAAACCAAACGTGTCTTTTATTGATAAAAACCTCATACACAAGTGATCTAACCTCCAGCTGCGGGAAACTTAACCATAAGTAATAGAAATTCTTCTCCGGATAACTGATATTGTAACAAGGTTTACCGTACCACGTTACACCAGCCAATATAGTATTAAAAAATATGTACCGACGTGTAATATAAAGGTTACCAAATTATTTTTTAAATCGTGTAAGGAATATTGTTATAGTATTGTTTATTGCGTCGCATTAAAATACGTTTAAGAACCGGGAATTTAGTACGCTCGCGGATCGAAAAGCTTGCTTTCCCAACTCGCTCGATATATAATAAAATATACGCGTGCTATGCAAGTTAAAAATTCGATCACTGTGCCGTTCCACGATAAGAACTTTCAATTTTACCCTTTAAAATGTGTTTATACACGCCCTACAGTAACCCTACCTTCTCTCCGACCTTCTCGGGATTTAATGAATATCTTCGTAGAAATTAATGTACAGACGTTATATTTTGATAGATGTTTAAACGTTTTATTTTAACAGATTCTGGAGATATTGGATTTTACATTAGATAATTGTATTATTCAAGCACATCAAAAGAAATCCAACCATTTCGTTAAGGACTGTCGTCGAATAATAAGCTTAAACCGATATCGATATCTGCTATTTTACTAATACCGATTTTGTTAAAAACAATCCGATTTATAAATTATTATAATCACAAGAACGTTCGACAAATTCTCCGCGGAAATAAAATATATTATGTAGGTTACCATTTCAATCGGTGACGTAATAACACTGCAGAGTGATCCATTTTTAGCCACAATAACTTGCAATCGATTTTAGTGTTTTTGAAAAAAAAAAATAATCTCGCAGATTTGAAGTATTAAGGTACGAGTTTTACAGTACTCGTATTACACTAAGATCCTACAAAAAAAAATATTTATTGTTTTACTATTTTTTATCATAACGGTGTTTTAGGTTTTTAATTTTTCAAAGACAGCCCAAATTTTAATTCCATTGTCTATTTGTATAAAACAAAATTATTTTCAAAAAAATAATTGTGTATAAATCGTTAAATAAAAACATATTTATTCAACGATTTATATTAAGGATGGTCAGCATGGATATGCTCGCGAGTCACATGGATAAATATAGCATCATCAGGAACCAAAATGTTTATATACATATTAAAATTTTAAAAAGATAAATAAAATTCATAATAATAATAATAATAATAAGTAAATTTTGATTTTAATTTTTTTTAATAAGACGCGAGCCATTCATGCATTAAAATGTTTAAAAAAATATTTTGCTTCTGCAGAGTTAAATGATACAACTAAAAAATTGGGTTCCATTAAAAATTAAAAACCACTACCTATGGTAGAATAGAAAAATGTTAGGCTGTTTTTTTTTTTTTTAATGAAGTGTTATAGCTATTATAGATCACCTATGTAAATAAAATATTTTTTTTTCAAAATCAACAATAGTGTCGAAAATATTGAATAATTGATCATTCCGTATAATATAAAAACACGGTAAGTATATCTACAATGTCTACACTGGAAGAATAATTTTTGTCATTTCTGTGATACTATCGTTATTTTACGTAAAATCAATAATAAATTGCTTTTATTTATGCTGTTGTAGAGCATTTATTCCGGAAAATTTCTTTGTTTTTTCATTATTTCACCATCCTCAGGGCTAATATTTTTTCCGACAAAGACGCGCCAAAGAATTTTCTTGGATTAAAACTACTACTTTTATTTTAAGTTTTTATTATTGTCGATTTACTACTGTCATATAAAATACATTCTCTTCAAAAGTTTTAACATCAATACAATATATTATAATATAATATACAAAGCGTATCGCGTAGTTCATCAAACGGAACGGAAGAGAAAAAACTCTTTCTCTCTCTGATGCTCACAGACACACAAATACGAATTTTGCAGAATTCTTAGAAATGATTTGCATCGCAAGCAATAATAACATAATATAATATATAACGGTATAATACTATATAATATACTTCTGAGTACACGTATACGATATTTGTTAGACGGCTCGGGTGTCGAGCTTTACGTGTAAAATACATGGTAATCGATTAAATCGATACACAGGGTGATTCATCCAATCATTCTCACCTCCATTTTTTCATTAAATAAACATTTGTTTTCACTTTCTAATCTACGTAAGTTTTAAATATACTCGAAGACTTATAAATGGATTAACAAACTTCTGTTTTTCAAATAAAATAAGTAAATAGTAATTTTTTCTAAAAACTTTGATGTATCAAAATAAAAATTCCGATGAATAGTTTTTGAGTTCTTTCACTTTAAGCTCGAAGAGTAATTTATTATAGGTCCGTGATAAAAATTGGCTTCGCGTAAAAATTCCCGTTTTCCCTTCAATTGTTTTGTTGTTTTTCCAAACGCGTTTGAAAACTATTGAGAATTTTTTACTTTTAAGTAACCTTTTAATAACCGTGTATAATAGAATTTTGGAACACCAGCACCGGCTGTTTGGATTCGTTGGGATTTATAAGACAACTGCGAAAAGGAGAGTTTCGATTAGTGCCAGATTTTTAGCGACATTTCAGGGGATGCAATGCATCAGGGACTCAAGGACGATGGGTTTGTTTTAAGTTGGTGTCTTGAATTTTCTAACTTTGTTGAGTAATAAATTATTAAGAATATTAAATAATGGCCAAAAGTATTTTAATAAACTGCTGTTATGAACTCAGATTTATCTTTACTTGGCATAAACCTGTAAGAGGTATCTAGTCGAAATGTTTTCTTTTTTAAATCTGCCTTCGTATTCATCAAATGACAAAAGAAAATTTAATTAATATATCAAATGACTTATCAATAGCAATTTTTTTTAAGGGACCTCAGATTTCTAGTTGTCACACCCCGGCCATCCGAGTTCCGAGACTTAGACCTGGCACTGATGCCGACGTAATTATTAGATTGAATTGCGGACGCGCGCGGTTAATATTATATTATATAAAATTCTCCGGTACACTGTTTGTAATTGAAATCCTTCGAAAAACGGCTTGACCCATTTTCTTTAATTTTTTTGTGTGTATTTGGTAAGTCTGAGAATAGATCATACGCTAATTAAAAAAGGGAGAAAACCAACCCCAGGAGCTGCTCGAACAAAGATTTTGAGATTTTGAAGTATTTGTTTATGAATGCTTGCCATTGATTACAACTTACAGATTATATTAGTAATAGTAAAAATTAATTTAAAAGAATATAATATTTTATTTTGTGTATAAAATATAATTGCCATTGGTTAATCGGGCAGATGTGATAGCAGATGCATGCATCAAATCGTTGCATTTACGGACTCGAAATAATAAATTATATCATATAATAGTTGAATATACAAATTTAAGATTTCCATTGATTAATACATCTATATATATATATATATATATATATAAATGAATATTTTTCTGAATGTCCTTTATGCACTTCTACACTTCTAACCTAATCGCAGGTGGATTGCCTACCTCATAATATACTGCTCGCATACTGTCCGCGATCCAATGCAGTGGATTGCCCACCTAGGTGGTTTGGATGCATGTGAATCACTTGAGGTTAATTCTTAACTTAATATTTGACCCAGACAACGCTGGGCGGGACAGCTAGTTATATTATAATATAGTGTACATTATAGCTCATTTTATTTTATTTATAACCATCTCGGTGTTTTGGTGAATAAAAGGAGAGGCGGCGAAAGCTCTTACGCTTGAAATTAAAAAGGACATCGCGCTGCGCTGTAGGTGTGCGCGAAAATCGTTATTATTTTTATATTTTCGTCTCCTTTCTCTCTTGGTCTCTCGAGTAACTCGGAAACGGTCGCCTCGATTACCGCCGCAGCGTCATTTTATAATGGCATCATAATAATAATAATGTAGATAGTATTCGCTCGACTTTCCTAAACCGCCACCGCCGTTGCCGACGGGGACGTTGTCGTTTCAGACAGCTTTTATGCGACACTGCGCACAACTATATCACACGGTGCGCACACCTGCAGCTACTTACTCTTGCAGCTTATCGTTATATTTATCGTTTTTATCGTTATTGCCGTGAACTAGGACGAAATAATGTAAGCCACACGCTCTATTACCTACTGCAAATATCGTAGAGAAAACCGCGTGTCTCAGGAGAAAAAGGCTAAGTCAATAGATTTAAAACGACACGTCGTATGGGTCCTATAATAATACCGGTTCGTCCGAGTTGGGTCCCAAACCTTAAGGGGTTAATCACAGGTAGAACATTGTAGTTGGGTCCTGGATTATTTTAAGTATTACACTATAAAGTTGGGTCCTGACTCCCGGATTGTTTTAGACACTACGCACTAGTCGGGCCCAGGTTCAATTTAAGTAAGTATTACGAAATATACAAACGAAAAAATATTAAAATACATCATAATATAAAATACCAATAAAAATCATTTTTGTGTAGCTTGTGAGACTTCGACTTTTTGAGAGGTCTACTTACCGCCCATTCCACAAAGAGAACACTTGTTACCCATAGGCTGCACCGCGTGATGGGCAGGAAGACAAGTCGGTGGAACTCGTGGTCCTTGTAGAATTTAGTTAACAAATAAAATAAATTATAATGGGACTAAGGTGACATTATCAAATATGTAATAAAAATAAGAAAAAGAGAAAGTTTTATAGGGTAATCACGAGGTTGTGTATTTTAAACATAAATAATAATTCATAACTTAAATTACAATAATTTGATACATGCAGATGCATAAAAAGAATAATGTAATTAATTTAGTACATAGCATATGTGTTTTATAAAATAATCAAGGGAGAACACAATAAATGGGGCAGAATGGCAAATATAGTTCAGGATATACTACTATAGTCTATTATGTCGTCCTAAGACGAACCTTTTTATAATAAAATAATTATACGGGAAACCGAGTTTGTTGCAAGATCTACTTTTTTATATACATCATAACAATAATTTGCTTTCTAAGGTCGATTACCAAGATAAACTTGGATAAAGAAAATAATAAGAACTTGGTCCCACAGGATCCAAAGATTTATATATTATATTTTACAACTTTGATCAATGTTTAAAATAATCCGAGACCCAAGTAGAGTAGTACCTAAAATAATCCGGGAACCGACTGCAGTATAGGAATTTTAATTTCAAGACCCAATTCGGATGCAGTCAATTATACTCGTGTAAACATTTTAAAACAATTGACGAATATTTTTAAGTATATAATATATACATAATATATCAATTACAATACTGTTTTGAATCCTCTGCACGTTATTTAGAGGTATCTATATGGAAATAAAGTGATTTGCATCGTAATTTATACACCGTAGTCAAAAGATGATTTTTTGCTGGAAAACACAACTTTTTCTCAATTTTTAGACAACGAATTTTAATATATATAACGGATCGCCATTGAATTATATAATATTGTTTACTGCAGTTCGAATTCATGTGTCTGCTATCTGAAAATTTTCTAAATCGCGCCAACAATATAACTAAATAATATGTTTTTCTTCACCATAGATGTATTTTGCCATTCCGTCAGTTTGACGCGGCCAAGACGATATAATTATATTACATAATATATAATAACGATATCGCGCACGTGATTAGTTAGGTGTTACTAATGCATCCATCCCGAGGTGTAATGGTAAAAGTCGTCTATATATATATATATATATATATATTCGAATTCGACAATAATAATAATAATCAGCCAAACTCGTAAACAACGCGAGTTTGAAACGGAATGGTTGAAATTTTATTCCTCGGAGGTATAGTAGGCGAGGCACGGAACGACTCGATTAACGCGAAACCTCTTATGACCGCGTACACCACCACGATACTCTCCACTCATATATATATATATGCGTTTACGTATTATATTTTATGTGTTACATAGACCACCGATGCGACTCCGAGTGTTGGCACGTAGGGGGTGTCGGGAAAAAGCCACTCCGTCCCCGTGGCACCACCCGTCCGCGTGTGTATTGTAGAATTATATAATATATTTTCTACGCTAAAATATCAAATTATAACAATGTCTTACGCGGACGGACGTGACACAAAACAATTCCGTCTGCCGATTGTTTTGATCGCGAGGTCGGGCTCACGGACAGGCGTGACGAGTACAGAAGAGATTCGGCAGCAAGTTGTATTGCCATCATCATCGGTCGCGGGTGACATTCGGATCTTCTACTCGCCGTGGTAAATCAGAAACGATAAAATATTAAAAATATACGTGCGAGGTACTGGTCTAGTTGACCCCCGCCGCACGTGTTCAGTTGACCACCGTCATTTAAATCCCTCACGCGTTTTCGACACCTATTCTAATCATTTGTTATAAAATGTATATTATGTTACGGTTAATGCTGACATTTGGATAATGTTGACATTAGCCATGCATTTTGGGTAATGTGTAATCCTTCGATTATAAACATTAAATATCAATGTTAAAAGTTATGTATGTTGTTGGTCCAGGGCACAAAAGGTGTTAATATAAGGGGAGATGTGATACCAATAGATGGAAATATAACTTTTCTAGTATTTTGGGCAATTTGAAATGTCATGGAAGCATGTTAAGAAGTAATAAATAATAACGTTTTAATTCTATATTTCAAAAAATAATTTACAAAATAAAGTACTCGATTTAATATTATAATTAGCAATTCATTAAAAACTATAATTAGTTATTTTAAATTACATTTTACTCTTATTATTTAATAATATAACTTTAGAAATATATTTAATATTGTTAGTAAATTAAAATTATTTTATCTCATGATTGATACATTCTTATAGTTGTTAAAACATAATCCGAAGGTCATTGGCTAATATTAACATTATCCAACATATTAACAATATGCATCGCGGCGGGGAATATTAAAATTTGGCTAATGACATATTATCCGATTAATTTCAACATTATCCAAATGTTAACATTACTCTTAACATATATACTGATATATAGATTCGCAGATAAAAAAAAGGTACGAAAAATGTTGTGTGAAATTCACTTTTTAGATATTTTGAGAATAATGTTTGGCAAAATCCGTATAGTAAAATTATAATGATATAAGATAGGTATTACAGCGAGTATCGTATATAATATTATGGAGTACCTACTTCAATCATTCAATCGTCGTTATCGATGAAATATATACAATATACTGAAAATACTTAGATAAAAAAACACGAATTTCCACAAATTTTAATGATGTGCAGGATGATTCAGCGGCAATAATTTTTTTGCAAATCACAAATATTATTCATAAAACTAGGACTTGTAACAGTGGACGCGGAATGATATATGATGTACAAAGGGGTCAGTGGCTATGTCATTTGAGATTATGTCGAGCAGAAAAAGGTGTTAGGACCGATAATTGGGCAAAAAGCGCTATGATAAAGTTACCAACTATTGTTCACTTCATTTATGGTTGGGATCGTGAACTAATATCAGTGGAATATTGTAAACGTGAATTTGAAATGAGGGAATCTACTGTAGTAGATTGGAATAACGTTATTAGAGAAGTATGGAAACTTTCTCAGAGTGATTAAAAATAGGAGGTGCTGGTTGTAGCACCGGATAGGCAAGGTATTGGCTCGCCGAGTTTTTGGATTCCCGAAATTTGAGTACAACTGTGGTGCAATAATAATTCGATTCAATTATATTTCTTACTAATGTCTGTACTAATTTCCCATTATCATATAAAAATAAAAATACGACCAAACACTTATAACCGGCCCATATTTTGAGCAGCCCACTAAGATTTTCTCGGTAGTTCGCCGGCCCAATCCGGGCTAGGCTGATTGCATTGTTGAGAACGATGAGAGTTTTTAGTGTTGGTGAGGAAATACTTTCTTGGCGGGAGTCAACTATACCAGTACCTCTAATATTATTATTATCCGCGTTGAACATCGGCCGTATAGATTTTTACTTTAATTTGCTTTCTCACATGATCATATAGGTTGATAGTCGCGATGATTTTTTCGTATAACTGCGCAGAGTGAAACCGAAACCGTACTGCAGATAACATACAAGTTAAACATTTTTTTAAAATATAGTTATAAGTATTGTGCGATCGGATCAGATCACTGTCTAGCGAACGTGATTTTTTTCTGGAACTAAGACACGTATAATATTTTATATGTAGCTATAATATTACGAATCACTATCGAATCTTTACTAAATACTTTAATGATAATTGTTATGATCACGCGTCTTGCATTTATATCTATGTGCAATCGACCACTAAAATCTAAAGTACTGTGACGAACTTAGCAGATATATTATAATATTGAACAAGTGTCGAAATAGTGTCGAAAAAGTTTGGAAACTCTTAAATAAATTACTGTTTGTTTATTTTAATACCTACACAGAGTAACAACAGATAATACTGCTGCGTGTTTATTAGGTCAAATATTTAATCACCCTATTAATATTAATTGTATCATATGCAATCGTTTATCAGTTCGTTACCAAACAATTTGAACACCTTATATATACATATTAGTCATCGCTTATTGGTCTCACGGTTGATAGACTCATTCACTTTTAATAATTGGACTCAGGCAAGCTTAAACAGATTTACACGTATATTTACACATAGCAAAAAATAGTCTATTGGACTCGTTATGCTAATTAATGTGTCCAATTATGTACGTTTTTAAGGGTATATTTCCTCAATTTTTAGTCCATTTTCCAAATTTTATAGCATATTAAAATAATTTTATGATAAATACTATTACCTCGACTTGACCTATTTAAATGTATTAAAGGCTTGAAAATATTTCTCTTTTATATCATTTCGGTCATTATTTACAAAACAAGATTTTCGAAAAAATAATATTTTCTTATTTTATTGTTATCCATTAATTTTCATGAATTTTTCTTTATGAACGACGATATGCATTTTAAATACTTAATTATGTTATTAAACTGGATAGCAAAGTTTAATATTTTATTAAGATTCATATAAGTATATATATTTTTATATTTTTTGACCTTTTGCCGTATTGACTCATTCAGTTAATGACCTCAAATACTGTGACCCTAAAGTGAGTCCAATAAGCTGCGACTACTGTATAAAGTTATTACTGGTTGTAAACATTACGATAATAACGGCGGTACACATTTGTGCTTAGTGATGGTTCTAGTATTATTTTTTTTATTTTATTTTGGGGTGGCATGTTTATCACTTCTCCTCTCAGAAAAAAAATAGCATACACAGTAAAACCAAATCATTCGTATAATGAAAAAAAATACCTTTTTTTTTATTTTTTGTCAGAGTAGAAACAAAACAAACAAAATAGGATTACGACCTTCCTATTCATTTATGTACTAGTTTACAATTCGTTCGAAACGATGATTCTATAATATATTGTAACTGGATAAAGGATTCATTGTGAAAACGTACAACTGTCGCGTACATTATTAAAGTGGACGACGTCCTTCCGTCGAGGAGTATGAAATCCGTGAGTATATCGTATCGTTTATTGATAACCGTGGTAGGTGGTTGAAAAAAAAGAAAGCAATCACTGTCGTGTCTACATCACTGGTGATCGACACGTATATTATTATTATTATTATTGTCGTCGTAATGAAAAATAAAAATGCACATGTTATATATATGTTTACGCGATATGTAACAGCGCGGGATACCGTTCGGATGTCACCTACACTCCCGTGTACCGAAATTGCCAATACAACGAGCCGGCCAACGGATGTAAAATAATAATTATATATTGTATACACTGAAACACGTCGTTGCACATATTATAACTGATATATGAGACATGACTCGTATTTTTTTGGTTAGTTGATTTTCTCTATAGCTTAACAATATTTAATAATGTATCATATATATATATATATATTATTATTTTTGTTTGAAATACGTATTTGTTTTTACATGTATACGTTTTTCGAGAAAATTAATAACTACGGTTATTGAAAACAATTCGAAAATGATTTATCCCAAATCGTATTCGCAGAGTGTCATCTCGCTTTTCAAAACAGCCACTGAATAATTTTGCTCGAATAGCTAGGCATTATAATATGAGGCCATTGACAATTATTATTATTCGGTTTTTGAATTAATATAATAAAGAAATAACAAATTCATTAAATGAAAATTGAAATCGAATCCAAAACCAAAACGACACTATGCAATGATGCGTTAAAATGTTATGTAAACGACTCTAAAGCGGCGAGTGAGCTGACGACCTTGCAGGAGGAGGGAGCCGTACATAAAAATATTGTTATTCATTTCGCCGTGCGTTGCAGTTGGCCTTTATGCGGAACGTTATCGATAAACAGACATAATAAAGAGCAGTCTCGTAACACAAACGGTAGGTAACAACTTGTAAAAAAACGCAAAAGTAATTGTAACAATGAACAAAACAGCCTGCGTAGAATACCTATAATCAGTGGTGCCCAAGACATATTTTTCAGGTGTAGCAAGATATAATTTTACCCCCCCCCCCCCCATAAAAAAAAACTCAAAATGTAATGGTTTTTTTTTTGGTTATATTATTTGTTATCTAATATTGGTAAATATTAATGTACCAGGAATAGGTATCATCAGAGTTAAAAGTGGTTTGAGCTATTTAAAAAAAAAAAAATGATTAAATGACTGAATTTAATCATTAAAAGTGACCTCTATAAAAAAAATTGCCCCAAACACATTACTGTCATTAAATATTTTGCTATGTTCAACCTTTATTTTCAATGCGCAGCGACTGCTATACCCAGTCATATGGCTGGACGCCACTGCCTATAATACTGCATTGTTGTTCCTACCTTCAGAAGCACGGAGAGTGTGCGGCTCCCGTACCGCCGACACTTTAGACGACTGCTTCAGAAGTCACGACAAGTATATGCACACGATGTGGTCCGGCAAAGTTTTTGCGAGTTCCGGCCGCTGCGACCGACGCCGAATCACTCGGCCGTCACATCACAAGCTATGCATTGATAATATCGCATAACGTATGCACGTCACCGTGACCATTGTAAATAATAGATAACAACATTGCGCGATGTATACAAACGCATGTCGTGTGTCGTATAGCAGACCAATTGATTAATCGTGGAAAGTTAACTTCGCTGACGACCTGCAGTAGAAGCGGTTGGGGGGGGGTGAGGTGGAGGGGGTGGAGGGGGAGACGTGCATCAGAATATCGTTATATTCATTTCGCCGCGCGTTGCCAGTTGGCCTTTACGCGGAACGTGTGATCGATAACCGCACAAAATAAAGAGCGGTCTCGTAACACAAACGGCGGGCGACAACTCGTAGAAAACCGCAAAAAATAACCGTAACACAATGGACAAAACAGCCCGCGTGGTGTGCCTATAGTACTACATTTTTGTTCCTACCTTCAGAAGCACGGAGTGTGCACGCGCCTCTTGTACTGCCGACGCTTAAGACGACTGCGGCAAAAGTCGCGACGCCTAAAGTTTTTTGCGAGTTCCGACCGCTGCGACCGACGCCGAATGACTGACCGTTATGTCATGACGGCGTTACATCGCAACAAGCCGCCGATGGCAATATATTGTGTGCAAGTATGCGTACACGTCATCGGCGGCGGCGGCGGCGTCGTCACCGTGACCATTGTAAATAATAGATAACAACATTACGAGGCGAACGCCGTGTACATAAACGCAAGTCGTGCATTGTGCAGCAGACCAATAGATTTGCGCAAATTTAACGTCGCCGCTCCGATTGGTTGATTTCGCCGTGCGGACACAAATCCGATACGACGACGCCTGTTAATGCGTATATATATATATATATATTATTGAATTCATTGTTACATTAATTGTTTGATTTACTCTTAAATTTGTTCTTGAATCCTTGTGATTTTTACAATTTTTTTTCTAAAATCGTTAAACCGTTATTTTAAACTTGGTCATTACTTTTGTAATCTGTGTTCAATATCAGATAGTTTGAGTATTCCAAGGTTCAATACGATATAATAATAATAAATAAAAAAAAATCCGTATTTTACCGTCTTTATCTTTTCTATACAATGTGATCGAAAAGTTTCGAACCTCTTTAATTGCTGTTTTTGACATTTGCGCAGAGCAATGACAGTTATAACACTGATGCGTGTTTATTAGGTGAAATATAATTTAATAACCACCTCATTGTTATTATTAATTGTATTATATTATAATATTATCGTTCGTCAGTCCGTTTCCAAACCTTTTGAACACCTTGTATACATATCAAAGCATGACGATTAATTATTTTTAATTATTAGAAGTACCTACTATTTATGTATCGATTAAATGCTGCAGGTTTACGTCGCACGACGTAAACTTTTCACTATTTCATTCGAAGTTTTTGTAAATAGGTTATATTTTCGAAGACTAACAGAAAAAGAAACACACGATAATGCCTATATTATATATAAATATATTGATTGCCGACAATCGGGGAAATGTACTCCAGTTATATCATAAAATGTTATATGTAAATTATCTTTAACTATGGCCCGAATGAGAGGGTGAAACAATTTTTTTTATAAAAATAATCATGGTTAAAATAAGTTTATTTAAGTCAAAAAGTTTTTTTTTTACAATTTTATAAAATATTGATATATTTTTTTTTTTTTTTTGATTTAGTTAACTCCAAAAATACTTAATTACGTTTTACAAAATATTCTTTTTGAAATTTATTAGACATAAGTAAATCTTAAATAGGTTATGTATCCATATATACTTTTCATAGCTTTTGCGTGCGTTCAACTATATTTACTACAAATTTCTTATTTTTCATTTGTCAGGTCTTTCAGCATTACACCCTGCAGAGTATACATAATATATTTTATGACAGTGTTATTATCGATTACGCTAACGAAATATTATTATTAATATTTTATAATGTGTCTCCACTGACGTGATTATAATATACTTCACGGAAACCGTTTCATTCCCCTAAAACTACGCTATACGAACAGATTTATATAATATACTATATTATTATTATAGGTACCTACCGTATAATAATATTATTGTAAATGCTATTAAGTCTATTACGGCGAGAGAACGGACTTTTTATGTTGCTGAGACAGAGATACTTAACAATATGATATTGTGCACGTGCATGCAAACGGTTTTTTTTTCTCAAAACAAACGTTTACACGTCGCCTTAGATAATACCATTATTATTGTTTAGATAAAACGTTTTCGTTTTTTTTTTTTTTTTTTACCGCGTACGTAATGCGTTACATAACGTAGTAAGATTTCCAATCCCTCCGTGCAAGGATTCTCATGACATAAATATCTACAGTATAATAATATCACAATATACATATTTCGGTGTGCGTCTTGTTAACCTAAAATAATAGGTAGTGAATAAACGGTTTGGAGACAATCACACGAAAACTACTCTTTTCTTCCATTATAATAATGTTATGTGTTGTGGATTGTTGTTGTGCGACTATTACGACTATTATAAATTACCGTGCACGGGATGGAGGGATGTAAACAATAAACGGAAATGGCTTTTTCCCGAGAGGACTCGTTTCAAGAAAAACGGATTTTATTGTTTTATTTATTTAGACGACTATAATACATTCATTTAACACATATTATTATTATAAAATTATATTTTTTAAGTGTATAGAAGTTAAAAAGAAAATTGAACATTTATCATATTTTATAAGAAAATTAAAAAAAAATTACGAGCAAAAAATAATTTTCTTTAAGAAATTTACCGATTTACTGAATTTTACTTGAACTTGACCGGTAAACTTACTAAAATTTTCTGCAGGTAAATTTCACATCTCAACTTAATAGCATTACAATTGTACCACATTTAAAATCTTAAAATAATAATATGAATATAATTTAAATTGGTAAAATAATTATTACAACTTGTAGTCGTGTACAGATCAAACACAAATCAAACGACCCCACATGCGTAATTAATTATTATAATAGAATAACACCCGTTGAGCAATATTACGCGCACTTACACTTTTATTTTAACATAATAATAATTGCACTCACACCATTAACTATAATGAATGGACCGTTGACCAACACAACCCATCGCACAATCGTACTATTAAATACTATTTACATTTTTGATGTTTCAACTCGACGCGTGCTTCATTGACCTACACACTATTATGGCTGTGCTAAAACGTGAGCTAAATAAATACGACCAAATATACAAAAAAAAAAAAAAATTCAAGAAAAATACGGCAGAAATATATTTTTTGTTTTCATATAATTTATATATTTATTTTATATATTATTTATATTTTGACAGAGACGTTTGACACAGTACGACAAAATCATTAAATCATTAAAAAAAAAAAAAACTGTTTACACTAAAATGTTTTTAAAACTTGTTCAAAGCTATTACGACGCGAAAAAAATATTTCTAACGTTCGACGAGACAAATAAATATCGTCACTTTTTGACGATTTTCTTTTTTTTTTTATATAACAGTAATGATTTACTGCAAGTATACATTATCTGTATAATATACGACACACATAAAGACTTTCTGATGTCACAATATTGTTACGACAATAATGGAGTACTCTCGCGAGCACAACAATAACGTGTCACTTTTTAAACGTTCGGACGTTTCGCACTGGACGAAAAATCCGACACAACGATCAGTTATCTATACTTTTTTCGCACAAACAACGCAATCGTCATGACCGATTTGGCGGCGGCAGATACGTTTTGTACCGAATTTCGGAAAATATCGATCGCCATAATGTGTTATAGGTACCCGTTTTGAAAAGCTGGGAAAGCGCAACGGTATTATAGTCATCGTTCGAAAAGCATTTGCCGCGAAAAGATAAAATAACATTATGGTCGCAGTTTTTAAACCAATATAAATATTTGCAGTATCGTCGAGAACTATTATAATATACGCGTAACGTGTTGATAGGAGTTTACCGAGGATTATGATAACTTTTAATACCTACTACATTATTAAATTGTGTAGTGGGTATAATGATTTATGGGCTAATAAAATTATTATCCGAACAATTTTTTTTTTTTTTAATCTTTTCGCAGAGGTTCTGCACATTTATAATATAGTACGTATAGTAGCGCAGGTAATAACGCGATACACACATGATAGCCGGTAATATAACGGATAATAATAACAATTGATTATTGTCGCCGCCGCCGCCGCCGCCGGCTTCTAGGCTTCTAGGCGCATATTAATAATTAATAATGATATTTAATATTATAATAATATACAATGTATCGTCGAGTGCTCAGCGATTTAATATTTTATTTCCGACTTTTATTATTTGACCTTATTCGGTATGTACACAACATTATATTATAATATTGTGTGCGGCACGACTATAATACACTCCGCGGCGGCGGTTGTTGACCGTTTATTCGCATGAATACTCAATTAGTTTACCCTTATTTTTTGCGTTCGAGTGTATTATATGTTCCGACATATTACGGTGTCTGAAAACGTTTTTTCTTTTTTTTTTTTTTTTTTTTACCGCCAACTGATTGATAACGTCTCGCGTATCTCTTAACGTGTATATAATAATATATAAGTGTGTAGTATATACTAGAGCGAATCGATAACCCTCCCTCCCCCATCCCCAACCAAACCCACTTGTACAAGTACACTACGGTTTAATCGCACTTAATAAATAATAACAAGAACAGCACAGGAACCTGTGGCCGGAAAATGCATTAGGAACCTATAGGACTATCGTTTCGCGGTATAATAACGAATCGTGCACGATTAAAGGGCATCTGATGATTATGTTTTAAAATAAAGATACTTAGCACATCGACTCGCGTTATTCATTGCTGCGAACAATGCGATACTAATGCGGTTTTCGTTGCACGCGATAATTATTTATCGTCGATTTTCGTTTACGGCCACATTAGCAGCTGCAGGTTGTATTGCGTCCACGCGGAAAACCGTTAAACCGTGGTATATTATTACCTACCTATAGGTACCATCGGTATTTTTTTTTTTTTAAGGGTTTATGATACGTACACGCACGTTTGAGTATAAAAAATAAAGTCAATAGGTTACCCGCAGCAAAAACTATTAAAGGGATTCGAAACGTTTTAAGACTATCGAAACCACGTTCCAACAATATTACGCTACCTATATAATCTTGCCTCATAACTATTTTTTTTTTCAGTTGATGCTTTTGACGATCTTTCTCCGCGTAATCCTATGTCTATCGAGCCTGATGAACTATCTGAATTATTTTTATTTAATGTTAAGCATTCATTCTTTTTTCACTGTGGGTTTTATTTAGACGCTCCTTGGATGATGCATTTTTTTCCTGATATATGGAAACATTGTTCTGTTACTCCGGTACTGAAATCGGGAGATACAACTCTAATCTCCAACTATAGGCCGATCTCAATTCTTTCCCATATTGCCAAATTATTTGAATCAATTGTATTTAAAAATATTTAACCAAGCGTCAATCCAGTGTTAATGGAGGAACAACAGCATGGATTTCGGCCAGGTCGTTCGTCTTTTGTAATTATATATTTGAAGCGTTTAAAACACATTTGCAACTTGATGTTTTTTAACTCATTAGGCCTATTCTCGAATACGGCTCTATCATTTGAGATCCTAATATTGCTTGTAACGCAATAATGCTTGACCGAGTACAAAATAAATTTTTAAAATATGCCAGTCTTGTACTCAGGATTAAATATCCTCCACATAATTATTTACCAGTACTAGAGCATCTCAAACTAGATTCACTAGTAGATCGTAGGCGTACTGCCAACCTTAAATTTCTTTCCAAATTATTAAATGGACAAATTGACTCACCACACTTACTCTCTCTAATTCCTTTAAATGTCCTTGCTTCTTTCGTCAATATACCACTTTTAATTTACCAACCTCCTCAACTAATTATGATTTAAGTAAACCACTTCGGCGCTGTATGTTTATTGCCAATTCTGATATGTGCCTAATTTACAATTAATATAATACAATTAAAATTACAAGTGTGATACAACAGTTAGTATAATACTTGGTTAGGATTGTGAGATAGAAACTCACTGTTATATCACACTTGTAATTTTAATTGTATTATATTCATTGTAAATTGGGCACACGTCGTACTATATGGTAAAATAAATTAAAATAAAATAATCCATATAATATCTATATATATATATAAATGTGAAAACGGAAATCTTTGTCACTCATGTTCCTTGAAACTATTCATCCGATTATCTTGATTTTTTTTAATGAAAGAGTACATTGAGAAGTAGGTTTTAAGCTTAATTTCAATTCTATAAGTTCATAATTGAAAATCTAAACATTTTGCAAAAACTGAATATAATAATATATACTGCTCGCATATCGTCAGCGATTCGATGCAATAGATTGCCTACCTATGTGGCTTAGATGTGGCACAGCGTCTTTCGCGTCGTAAGTAATAGTTCACCGTGGATTGCTATAACTTTAAGTAGTAAATTTGAACATAAAATGTTAGTTTTCAAACAATAAACTGGAGCAAAATATGATCTTCTATTCACGATTTCCGTTCCAGAGATCCATCGAATTTGAAAAATGTGATCTATGCGCTATTATCTAAATCCTCGCATACTGCAAAATGTCACAAAATGAACTAATATCGATGTAGTATGCCATATAGTAGGTATAGAAAGGGTGATATTTGTAACAGCAAACACTCATTATCTCAACAATTATAAACGGTCTGGATTATAGAATTTAATTCATTAAAAAACCACGTTTTAAAAAAAAGTATTATTTCTTAAACATTATAATTTTTTTAATAATTGAAAACATACATTTTTAATTATTTCATATTCTTGAGCGAAAAATATTTTTGTGTATTGTTGTATATATATTTTATTTAAATCGAAATTTAGCTTGTGGTTAATTATAGTTATAAGTATTTAAAGTGTGTTTTTTTAAAGTCTGGATGAGTAAAGCCGTGGACCAACATTCTGCGGGGGGACACTCTTGTGACATTCTATGAGTCCGTCTAAACCTTATAAATACTTGTAATTAAATAACTACTTTTGCAAAATTTGTTTTTATGTACGAAAATTCTCAGACACACATAGTATTTTGTTTTGGATTATGAACACAGAATGTATTTTTCCATGAAATATAATATCACAACGATGACCGATCAAAAGTAAAAGTAATAATTTTGTTTTTTCAAAAACGATTTGTGTAGTGAATTAAAATTGTGTGAAAAAATTATTTCCAAAATCTTTATTACACTTTTAAATATAATTATTAGTGTTGACTGTTAAAAGAATCAACCACCAATATTCAGTAAGTATGCAATAATAAAATGTATTGTGGATGGATCACAAGTCGACCGTGTCGATTTCTAAGAAAAGAAATCTATAATACATAATATGCACATAACACATTATCAATATAATAATATATGTGTAACGTCGTGTACCTGCCGCACTTTAGGTATGGGGTATACCGCGGTATTGCAGTGCACAAGAAAACGGTACCCATCGCACATGCACCTCCAAGAAGTTGGGTTAAGGGTTCACATAATATAATATACTATTTCATCGTACGAAGATAATAAAAAACGATCGTCCGAGTTCTCGAAGAGTTCGAATGAAGCGACTTTTGGCATTTTGTCGTAATTGCAGTAGGCCACGAGTACCAATTCCAACGTATATTACATTATTATATAATAATATGAACTAGATTTTATAATAATAATATGTACTTGGGTGATCCATCGTAAAATACTATTTTTTTCCAAAACCATTAACGTTTTAGAAAATATTTTTTCTTTTTTTTATAATTTTAAGTCGTTAAAAAACAACGTTTTTTTTGCAAAAAAAAAAATATTTTTTTCTTAATTTTTATCGTCATCATTTTTTTTAAACTTTTCATTTTGACAACACGCGTTTTCAAATCTTCATTTCAAAGCAGAATATTTTTTCGAAATAATCCGATATACAAATTATCGAATTTTGGACCAGTGTGTATATGAAATGTAAGTATTTAAAAAGTTAGATGAGCAGAGTGGAGTGGTGCGCAAAGGCATCCCGCAAAATATTGGTCCACTATTATATTCGCTCATCTAAACCTTAAAAATTGAACTTATATAAACTACTGGTCCGAAAATTAAGTTTTATGGATCGAAATACTCGGAATCATATTCTGTTTTATTGTTGAAGAGTCAAAAACTTTTGTAAAAAATATAATATTTATCCAAAAAATGTCGTTTTGTAATGAGTTAAAATGATGTAAATATTTTTTTCAGAACGTTAGTGTTTTCTAGAAATATAACGAATATTTCACGTTAAATGGATCAGCTCGTGTATATATATATATTTATTTAATATAGATATGCATAGACCATGTGGTATTATGTGCAATTACGTCCACTGCTGTCATATATGACGAGTGCTTGTCACACTATTAAAATATTACAATATTACATATTTCCACGATCAACGATAATATACCTTCACGTACCATGTTTGATGGTAAACATATAGGTAATAATAAGTATTTACCGGTTATCCGCTCGGGAATTTGTTGTGCATAATGTATATTACAATATAACTACCGCCCTACTCGTACCTCTATATACGTACAATATTATAATGTTATGTGTACATCGGTACATTCGATTATAACGAGGACGACCGTATCGATGAAATAATAATATAAAGGTATACACATAATAATAATATGTGTTATATCATCATACTTTACGTGGCGTTAGAGTATGCGAAAAACTAAATCCATTTTTTAATTAAAATTTTTTTTTCCCGACCATATAATACGCGTAACTCGCCTCCTCCTCGTTCGACTATTTGCTCGCGTTAAAGTGCAGTAAATACGGTCTTCAACTATATTATGATACATAATGATATTAAACATAATTGTTTGAGTTTAAATAAATAATATGATATTAAACATAATAATATACAGGGTGATTTAAAATGTATGCCACTTTATTGATTCGAAATAGAGAAAAATGTAGGATACGAAAGTTTTTTTGATTTAGAAACGTCTAAAATGATTTGTACGTTATATAATTGCTTTCATTATTTTAGGGGGGTTTGGGCGTTAAACCTTAGAATTTATAAAAACTTTAAATATCTCTCGTGCATAGGGCTCCGCATTAATTAATGTTGTTCAAGCACTAAAATGTGTTGAAAAAATGTCTTTATTTTATGTTTGCAAAAATAGTATAGGTTACCGTTTGATATTTTAAGTTGACAACCTACAGTCATCCTGATATATATTGTGAAAAATTATAAAATGTACAGATCATTTTAGATATTTCTAAATCAAGAAACTTCCAAGTCGTATATTTTTCTGTATTTTGAATATTTTTGTGGGAAATGATTGTTATATACTCGTACATTTTGAATCGCCCTGTAATAATATTGTTGTGCATTTCACGCGTATTCCGCGAGGATGTCGAATTTAAAAGCGAAACGTTTTTGAATATTTTATTGGAAAAAAATATTAATAGCGATTATTAAACACGATAGGTATCTGCATTTGCGGGTATAGTGTTGTAGGAAAAATGTTTTACTGTGACGCACACGATATTATTTTACTATCGTGTCATAATATACGATACCTCGAAACTATATCAATAATATAATCTACGTAGGTGGTAAATAATATTACAACTTGTTAAATTTTTAATACCTACGTAATTTAAGATGATTAACTGTCGTAGTTTCAACCATAATATAAGCAATTAAAACATAACTGACACTAAGCCTGCAGGGGCGTCATTTCACATTTTTTCATGGGACGCAAAATCGATATTGGAAAATCTAAAGCAATACAAGAGTCGCTCGCACAATATTTATACAAAATTTCATTTAATTAAAACCTTATACGTAGGTACCAATATATAAAAAATAATGCAAGTGATGTAAAGACTTTATATTGTGTTAAAATACAGAAGAGTATTATAGATCAGTTAGGTTGTTCCAGTTCCTCTCGATCATTTGATGTTTCGATGAATTAATTCATAATATCGTATTATCTTACTTTGAGTAACTATATTTTGTTCAGTTGTAATATCAATGCATGTCTAATTGAAAGCATAAGTTATAAGGTCTATTATGATTGAAAGAGAAAACGCCAAACGAGCAATAAAAAAAAAAAATCGACAATAAAACATATTATTTAAACGCAGTCATAGAATATAATGAAGTGAATATATCTTAAGTTATATCATCCGTAAAATTTTGTGATATTAGACCACAAAAAAGAAATTTTTGTAAATTTACAAAATTATTGTCATTAATATTGTTTTATACGTACTATAATTAAGATTATATATACTATAAGTATAGTTAAGACTTTGGCAACTAAGGTCATTAGGCTGTGGAACTGTGGAAGAGGTACCGTAGGTTTTTCATTTAATACTTTTGTGTATGTATGGCTATGGTTTTACTACTACAAAACCCGGATAGTCCCCCATCAGGCAACTAGTAGTAGCGGGCGTTGCTCACTTTCAATCGCAAAACGCTACTGATAGCATCCAACGCGCCACGCCAAGCCGACTAATATGTTTTTATACAGCTACGTATGTATATAATAATATTATATTATTATAATGTGCAAACAATAATACTATTAAAATCAGCTGCGTATCACGACGACGTGCGGATAATCAAAATATTAAAAAATATTATAATTAAAATTATTATTTATTTACTTGCGCGTCTTTCAGCTAATAATACGACGACGACGGAGTTGATTAAAATTTATACACGACCGAGAAAAAATAATCGAAAATCACCTCTACACGTAAATTGTTTTATTATAAATATTATCAGTGCTCAGATTTTATAGCACTTAAAATTACTAAAATATGCACTCTACTGAGACCTCAAAAATCGTAATAATAATGTGTAATATAATATGCTCTAAAAATATGAAAAATAACAAAAAAAAAAACAATTGTTGTCTTCTGCTAAAAATAGTTTTAAAAAAATGCATTATACATTTAAAAAAAAACCTTGACTTGTATTGGGTACAATTGATTAAAAATCATAATTGTATTCTATTTAATGGGTCAACACGGCGGGTCACCTAAAAAAATATTATAATATGAAACAAAAATTTGGATGTTTTTCTTATGGATTTACATATATGACAATCTTTTTCTATTATTTTTGATTCAAAATAAACAATTTTTATGAAAATACAAAATAAATCATTATATTATGCATATTAGCGAAAAATAGCATTAAAAATCTAAAATATTTCAAATAAACAAAAAATAGCAATATAAAAATGTCATATGTATTTGAAG
Source organism: Pentalonia nigronervosa (assembly GCA_014851325.1). Taxonomy (NCBI): domain Eukaryota; kingdom Metazoa; phylum Arthropoda; class Insecta; order Hemiptera; family Aphididae; genus Pentalonia; species Pentalonia nigronervosa. The sequence goes on along the minus strand of JACXSJ010000622.1, from coordinate 189,791 downwards.
TCCCTAGTTCACAAAAGTAATTTGTAGCTCGCCCTGATATTTTTATTTGTATCCTATAATAATTAGCAAACGCTTTAAAATCCGAGCACTGATTATTATTATTGCATCGACGACGGCGATAATTATTAGATTCTCGTAACGTTTACGATATAATAAATCGTTATTATTATAAGTAGACGCCGCCGCGAATGTGGTGCGAAATTAATAATGAAGCATGCAGTCGACGAAATATCTGTTATACTTTCGTCAATACAATTTGCCGACGAAATAAAAAAATATTTAGTATGGAGATTCAATACCCTCGTCTCGTCTTCGCGACATCGGCGTCGCGTGGCATTCACTCGTCGTACTACCCTCCCGAGTACCATCATAACGTATTATGGAATTCTCGATCACATCGTCGTCTTTGTTGCGTCATAGTTTTCGGTCAGAGAGGTTTCGACGAAACCTGCACGACGACGTAACCATGGTTATAAGCAACTTCACTCTCCGCCGTGAACAATATTTATATGGCGGTTTTAAAATAAGAAAAATCGGCGCTGCGATTATTTAAATATTGAGGTCAGTGGTATAACGCACAGTATCGTGTTTACAATATTAAATATACCATTATGGTATATTATATAATGATTTGGTTTTTATTTTTTTTTTTTTTTTTGATTCAGAAATAAACAACCGAAATCACTTGATATGTTCACAAAATATGATATCATTTATTAGTGGTTTTTTTTTTTTTTTTTTTTTATACGCAATCTAATTTGTTCTCTTTTCCTTCTATACCTATATTTAAAGAAAATTAAAATTGTTTATTTTTTTATTGTGCTCGTATGTGGATCACAATTTCTGTTTTTAGGTCAAAAAGCTTAAAATTCAATACAATAGAGGTCGCTCATATACATTTTTCTTAAAACAGTAAAAATAAAACCGTAGTCACAATTTTCATACCATGAATTAATGTTACATTAACGTATTGGCGTTTATTTAATGTTACTTGAAATAGAAATTAATTAAATTACTCAACAAGAATATAATATATATGTGTTAATCAATAAAATATACAGTAATTAATTATTTTTTTATATAAACATACAATCATCCAATGTGAAATAAACTTCAGTTAAAATTTTACAAGTAAATAAAACTGTGCCAAAGAATTGTTTATATATATATTTGAAAAAAAATGTATATGCAACATTAATTCTACTAATAATACTAGTTTTATAATATAAGTAACCGATGGCAAAACTATAAATAAATAATAATAATAAAAAAAAAATGTTTCTTTTTAGCCGAAAACTAAATTAATGTGAGAGCTACTCTCCAGCAACCTAAAAGGGTTGAAAAACGCTATAAACACACTCCAAGTCTCCTATTGATATAATTTTTGTTGTAAACGGTAGTTTTTTACTCTCCAGCTATCAAACATACAGACGGATAAAAAACAGACGGGTAGACAAACATCCATTTTTATATAATATGAAGACATATAGATGATAATATAAGTATACATTGTACCTGCTATAAATTAGAATCCAATTTCTTACTCAACAGATCAAGTCGTTATAATGTGTTAAACCAGTACCGCGCTTACAATAATTCGGTTTATCGATGCATTAGCTTTAATTATTTCCATAATATATTTCAAAATTATTTTTTTAGCGAAATCACGTTACCGGGGTCAAGTGTGAGATCGCCTTTAAGCCGGGTTTCCGATACCTATACAATACACCGAGTCATGTAGTACCTTTGAATATTACATTCAACTCGTATAGGTATATAGGTAACGTACTATAATACCGACGTTTTGTTACCTATATACATTATAAAAAAAAAAAAAAAATATATATATACGGAACACGCAGTCACGATTTATATACGGCGCAGCGGAAATCCGGCTTAATTCGGTTTGGATTGATATATGAAAAGGAAAAGACCGTTCACCGCGAAAATGTTTGGCCGTGGGATATGGCGGTGCAGAGTTGATGTGATCAGATCCCGGATCCGAGAGGACCTCACGTACCACTATTCTACAAATGGTCGGATACGGGAAACGACCACCACCACCACTAATGTCGAATTGATAAGATATTTTCGGACATTTGGCCCGATGCGATCCGCCGATAATTTTTGTCCGATAAAGCAAAATCCCACCGTGAAATAACTATTCGGTAACAAATGGCCGTAGGCCGTGTGAGTACGTAGATCTGTATAATTTATCATCCGCGAAATTGCAGTATTGTCCAATACCGGGTTTTTTTTTTTTTTTTTATTGTAAATCGGGCGGTCGCTCGCCCGGTCAACTGAATATTTTAAAACTTTGCGTATACTCTGGATATAATATGCTGTGTATTCTATTTTTTTTTCTCTAATCGTATTTTGATTTTTGGACTTTTCGAGTATTATAATGCTCGAAGACCATATAATATGTTTTCAATGAAATTTTTTTACCATTTAAGAAGTGTCTTGTGGTGACACAAACTAGAACAAACCATTTTTAACTATACATTATATATACTATATAAAAAATTCTACTAATACTATATATTATATAGTATTAGTAGAATTTTTTTTTTTGAAATTTTGATGTATCCAATTTTGACAGAGTAGTTTCTGAGTTATTAAAATGTTTACACATAATGTGATAGTAATCCTTAAAAATGTTTCTATAAAATTGAAAAATAAATGTAAAATTGGATCTAGTTTTACTAGTTTATACTAGGACGAATTATCGATCGATTAATAAAAATTACTCATTAATTTCATTTGAAGTTTAGGTTGAAGAGACTTATCTTATATGCCAAGAACCATAAAATCATTACAAATCACCAGTTTGGATTTCGATCAAACGGAAAAAAATCAAAACTCAAACATAAATATAATTAAACTCTACAACTCATAAACTATACTATATCGTTGATTTTATGTCCTTAAGCATGGGAAACAAACTATACCGAGCAGCTGTTCTCCTAAATGTGGCACATGCCATCCATTGGGTGTAGCATGAAGGACTTCTTTTCAAGTTAAAATATTTTCCACATGCTTTATAATATTATCTCCTCATAAAATTCCACATAGAAATTCGAGGTCAGAGTTAAAAACTGCTGTTCCTTGAAATATTCTATACTGACTCTGAAGTTCATTAGGATAAAGAGAGACGTTGTACCATTTCTTTAATCATTTTTTTTCCTTACGATACTGTCTCCTATATTGAATTTTAATGTTTAGCAAAACTAATATTTTAACATCCATCATACACCGACGATACAATAATAATGGTTTCAAAAAAAAAAACAAATAATTAAAATATTCATCAAAATATTTCCATAAAAACACCTTGATATGATTCGATGTCTTCCTAACCGCTGAGAGATAAAAATGAACGATACAAACGATATCAACTCATATGACTTTCTATTTACTCTCAGAGCAAGTATGTCTATCAGTCAAACTAAACAAAATTTCTACCGACGATTTTTCAAAGTAATATATAATATTATGTTTAGTGGAAGAGTGTGTCTACGAGTCAATACAGAAAATAACGAAGTTTCATAGGATTTTACTGTTATTATTTTACCGTTTTATAGTCCGTTTTTCAATTTATAATATTATTTAAATAACGCACCACCCATCTGAAATACAAATCAATTTCTTGATCTCGCTAGTTGTTTAGATTTGTTCTACAGTACACACAAATTAATGCATTACGCCATTTTTATTTTATTTTTTCCGGGTTATCAATTTGTGGAATATCATCTTAAGTTTTTTCTTTCCACACACGCCTGTCATCAGTTTCCATTAACGTATATTTTGTTTATGTATAATTTTCGTGTTTTTCACACTCGCGAATCTCGACCCCGGAGTGGAAATCCTATGCGCAGTCAAACAATATATTATAACAACATAATAATCGATTGCCGACGAAAAAAAAATGTTAAAAATGGAATCCCAAGCGGCCAACGCCCATCCCCGAGAGACCACACTGGGCTGTCGGAATAACCACCGCCCGTCATCGGTGTATTACGTATATTATATAAGCTACTAAGTACGCATAATGAATCTGCTTTGGTGTCGCCGTAAAACGGACTAGAAAAATCGTACAAATAATATAATAAAAGTTTATTGTGCAAGGTGATTTACCAAATATGCTCACCTTTTTTATACTTTGATAAAGTTTTTATTCAAATTCTGATTTATTGGAATTTATATGTACACTTGAAGAACATATTTTAAAACACTTAGGCGTATAACATAGCAATGCACACTTTTTGTTTCATGAGAACCTCTTTTTCTTTACTGCAAATCGGTAGGCAGATGTTTTTTTTTTTTTTTGAAATTTCGAAGCATCTAAATCGAAATACGAATGAGTAGTTTCTAATTTCTTAAACTTTATGCACTAAGCTGGATTATAAAAGGTCTTAACGATGATTTATTGAATTTAAAATATATGTAATATTTAATCTAATACTTCACTATGATATTTTTTACAAATTATAAAATTGCGATAAGTTGATATTGACAACTTTAACATTTAAATCATCATATAGCTAACTACTTTCTAAATCTACTGACATCGGCTATATCAAAATAAATCATATCTTTTACAATTATTAATAAAAAAAAAAAAAAAAGGTGGTCTCATTTAGAAAATAGAATTTGTATCGCAGTGCACTTATTTAATAAAAATATTTTTAGAAGTATGGCGAAAAATTCTAAAAAGTATGCACAATTCGTATTATATATTATAACTGCAAAGTGAGTACAGTGTATTCGATGTGTTCTCTTCACAGCACATTATATTATGATAATATGCAAAAGTTGCATTACATAACTGTACTCGAAATGGAAAGTTTGGCGTTTATTAATACGTTAACACAAATCATTGACTTTATTTATTTTTTTATTTCAATATACGATTCGGTCTAAGACGTCTGCTCTCTGCAACGACAAGTAACACAAATACAAAAATGTCAATATTAATTCCGATAGACATAATCGTAAGCATATTACTATATAATTTCCATATTAAACAATAAAATATCGAAAGAGTTATAAGGTAAAAACATTCATTAATATATCGATAAAAAAAAAAAAAAACAAAAAAATAAAATAAAAAAATGTCACGGAATAAAATATGATTTTGAAAACCTCACCTGCGATTTGACGGCCGCCATGTGCATTTGCGCGGTGCGAAATTCGAATCTCTTGATGCTGATGTCCTCTTGCAGTTCGTTCGCCTTGCTGAACATCGACTGTTCCAGGCTCCTGTCAGAAAAACAGATAAATAAAAACGTCAAACAATATAATAATTTACATAGTTTGTCACACACACAAAAAACGTGTCATGCACGCCAGTATGATTTACGCCTAACAATTTCGACACTAATTCATAATTTAGATCGGATTCTACCAGTGGGGATGTTTGGGGGTTATAACCTCTCCCCCCATCAGGCTGTTTCATATTAAACTATTACACGAATTATCTTTAAAGGAACATTGATTTGATTTATTGTTATCATTATCGATTATTGATCATCATAATTAGGTATTCATAACAGTCGTAATGTATAAATATTTTTTTTAAAATTAAATTCAAAGTTTTAGTTTGTAAGTATATCGAATACATTTATAATATTTACCGCCCCCCAATAAAAATTCATGTTATGCCACTGGACTCTGCTACAATCGGAAAAATCGAAATCGTTTTTCGTCCGTCTTCATAATATTATGGAAATTAGAAATTTATTTCACCGTCTATGCCGACCGGAAACAATCGAACGGCACTCGAGTATAAGTTGAAATCACTAATTCTGTACAGAGTATACCTACAGTGTCGCTAATATTTTTCGTGGACAATTTAAAATTAAAAAAAAAAAAAATTAATGTCGACGATGAAAACTACGCGGAACATATAACATTTATTTTTCTGCGACAAACAGGAAAAAACTAAAACGGTCAAATTTACATCATATTCTTCCCTTCCAAATAACCAACACATTGTCCACCGCGATTTGCTCTAATTAGGACTCAGAACTTAAAAAGAAATTAATATGCATGCACTTATAAGTATAAAAAAGTCCAAATATACTTTACAAAATAAATTGAAATTTACACTTGTTTTTTTTATTACAAATATATACAAATATATTGCCAAAAAATATTTTTATATTTTATAATTTTTATTTTATATCTGTTAATAAAATGAGATATTTTATGCCGACTTGGGATTTGAAAAACACGATACAATAATATCTAGTAAAAACTCTTAAAATAAATGTAGGTGCATTATAGGTACCTAATGTATTTATTTATTTTTGTCGCCAAATTTTCAAGTCGCGTATAATAAACTCGTCATTAGTTTAATTAACTCGTCATAACTCAACCATTAAAATAATATACGCTAAAGACCAAGGGGTAAAATTATGAAATGCGCCGTATTTTAAAAATAATAAAATTACTAAACATGCACTATGAACTATTGATATTTTGTTTGTGCCCAACGGTGTCGTGAAATTAATCGATAAGCTTACTCAATAATCCAATAACCCTCCCCCCCCCCGAAAAAAACACGCGAACACAACAACTCCTGAGCCCTAGACTTGTAATATTAATAATAACATGTAATATTATGCGATAGCTGCAAGTACTAATAATAATAATTATTATTATATTGACTTTCTCGTTACCCGTCAACGATGCACTGCTACAGCATGCCACGGCACTACGAGATATTATTAATTATATTATGGTTGGCAGGGTGGGGGATGGGGTGGTGAGGTGGGACACCGTGTACGAGAATTTTCAAACTCATATTATTATCATCATATAATCGTCGTCGTCGTAACGACCGGTGAGCTCGATTAACGGAAATCGTCGGAGGAAACGGAACGTATATAATAATATTAAACGGTCGATTAATCCCGTCGTGTCGATGAGCCCCATCACAAACGAGATTAGGTACCGTCGACGACGGGAGAGAGAGAGAGAGAGAGAGAGAGAGTGAGAGAGAGAGAGAGAGAGAGAAGATATAATTATATTGCGCCTCGAACGCCTCGAAAGACCATGTCGCCGCGCGTCATTCTATGTATTATTATATTATGTGCACGTACATGTGTGGACGAGTGTGCACACGTTTGGACACGTTTGGGAGGCACGCGTGGTACTTGGTATATTATTATAATATGTCACTGAACAGTCTCGTTTTTCCGGTAAATTTACGAGTCATCGACACGTCGATGTCCACTCGTCGCTTTTAATCGCTCGTATGAGGCATAATCGCATAAGTGCTTTAATCGTCATCATAAATAATTATGTATAATGAACAGCAGCTGCTGTCGAGTGTCGGTGCGACATACGGTTTTCGAACATCCAAAACCTTGAAAAAAACATATGTTCGAATGCGAAAAATTGACAAAAAAAGAAAGAATTACGACTACGAAAAAGGTAAAAAATCCAAAGGTCTTCGCAGCCGTGTTCAATTTCTAATCTACAGCGATGACTTGTTCAGTTGAAAAGTATAGAAAAATAAGTATACTTAACGGAAATGACGGGTGGTTTATTATGACGATGTTTACTATTAAAACAAATAACGTTCACGTCTAAGTATTTAAACTCTAGAACGTTACTCGATGTGATATTTTCTCTCTGCAAGGAATATCTATAAATCATAAATATTATTTTTTTTTTTTTACGTTGCCCGGTTAGGTTAGGACAGGTCACGGATAAGTAGATCGCTAACTGATGGAGTTGAGTTATTATCCGCCATTTCAATCGAGGTCACGGATATTATACGGTATAATATATACTGTTTATATATGTGGCCTCGAATTAAATGGACGCCGTTTGATTCAACTAAACACATTAGTAGGTTACAGCAGTTGGCTATCAAGTTCATTGTACACATTATCTGTGGGTTAGGTAAAAAAAAAAATAGTTCTATACAGTCCGAAAACACGTTTATGTTAAAATAAAATTTTTGTTTCAAATAAAACGCGTTGTGATTCAAAGACTATCTAAACTTTCTGTACTTATATTGTAAAAAATAATGTTTTCAACAACACGTCGTATCAAATTGACCGAGAAAATTGTCGAATGGGTAGCGAAAAAAAAAAAAAAAAAAAAAATCCCCACGTAAAGTATAATGCACAGGGTGATTCATTCGAAATTTATCACTATTTATCTCGACAGACATATTATAACGTTTTTGAAAATATTTTATTTACACAATTCGAATTCATTACAAAACAACGTTTTTTGAAAAGAAACTTTATTTGTTTATCATTCGTTTTCGGCCCGAGTGTAATAACAAATATATATTATTTAGTTTCATATACTGCAAAACGGAATATTTTTCTTAGAATTACAATGCATAAAAATTGAATTTATATTACGTTTAGGCGCACTCTAAAAACTAAAAACTTTAAATAGTTATTTACAATTTATAAAACTACTTGTGAGTATTAAAGTTTTATACGTTATAACGTAGCGTATACTAACTGTTCGTTAGAAATTCGATTTACGTGTATTGAAATTCACAGAAAAAGTATTCCACTTCGGAATATGAATTACTTTTAATCGAAACATTCAGATAAGTAAAAATTTAACAAATATAACTACGATACAAAATAAATTATTTTTTCAATAAATTGAAATCGTGGAAAAAAAAATAATATTTCCAAAACTCGTTGTCGTCTGTTAAAAGAATTACCCTGTACCTATGTGCACATATATATATATATATATTACACCGATAGGAGTAGACTCGTTTGCAGTGTTTTACTTACAGACGGGACGGGACAGGGCCATGCGTAAGTGGGTGGTGGGTGGTGTGTGTTGGAAGGCAGACGTCGCATAATTTTACACTACATTAATTTTTGGTTATTGTTATAATATATTATATCTACTGTGAAACTTTAATTTAACTAGTACCAAAACAATAATAACCTATAGACGCGCACTATTATTGCTATCATTAGCCTCAGTAACTTTGAACTCGATAAAATGTCGTTCGTGCACTATACATAAATTTGAATTTAAATTTGATGTACATTGATTAGAAACCTATTTAAGTAGTCAACTATAATAATTATTGTCATGTTGTCCTCAATATCGTACAGGCATCCGAAATAGAAAAATACATCGTGACACGTAACCGGAAAAAAGCGACAATGACACGTTTTGTGTTCACATCGTAATTATTAGAATTGAGTTCTATGGGTGGGGAGTGTTATTGTTATTACTAAATAATTAGGCGGTAAATAATAATGCGTATAAATCATAAAGTACGACGATTAAAACTCAAATAGGAATATATTTTGTTAATGTTTTAGCACCACTAACAGACCGTTGCGACGTGTGATGGGTAACAAAAAAATTAAAATTCAGACGATACTTTATATTTTATGGAATAAAATAAAACTGATAATTCAATAACATCGTATTACACCGCGGATATTTCTAGTTTCAAATGGTGTCCAAATATCTATTTCCCCATTATCAATAATTATAGGTAGTTATCGTTTTCCGAAACCGACTTTATGGTAAATTGCGCTATAATATTGTCATCAAATGATAACATTTGCAACGTCTTTAATAATTTATTGAAATTTTCGACACGCTTCAACGGCCGCTAATTTATTGGCAATTAGCGGTATTATTGTGATGGCATTTATTTTGAGTTTTAACCAAACATTCATATAGCTAAATACATAGTAAATTAAAATTGCAAGTAAACATAAACAACGAATAATAATGTATAACTATTGGATATAATATGGTAGAATAGACGTTGTGGTGGCGCCATTTCAATTTTCCGTAAGAGGCACACCAAAGGTCAAACGGTCAAATTCGTTTTCTTTACTAGTAGATAAGTATACATTATGAAGTTTGTTCGATTCATCATAAAATAAAAATATTGTAAACAAATTGTTATTGAAAAAAACTAAAATGTTTTATACAACGAACCTATGTAAAAAATAGATAATACTCGATTGCGAAATAAATTCGTTATATTATATAATGCAGGAAATAACAATTAATAAAACTCATTAATTAATTTATGTTTTTAAATATTGAATTGTTTTCAACAACAACGAATGGAATTATTATAAAACATTGATCAATTTTTGATATTTGTCAACACTTTGTGATATTATATAATTACAATGGTCTACTGCAGACTAGGTATTTATTATATATTAAAATATTATCGCAGTATGAATAATATTATTACGTCGTTTTGTTATAAATCGTTCGTCGTCATAAATTTAAATATATCACTTAAATCATTAGAAAATTAAGGACAACGTTTAACACAATCGAAATTAATTTGATTTAGTGCACGTCCATATTTGTATTTTATTCGTGTAATTTGTTTGACAGTTGGTTGGTTACTATACTTATTAATTTATTATGTCTAGTATTCGACACAACAGTGATATGAGCTTAACGTTACAAGTTAATGAGTTACTTACAAACTGTTGTCCGTTTGAAAATTTTTTAATTTTATTTAACAGCACTTCAATATAATTTAAAAATTATTTTCCAGCTTCAATAGTGGAGCGAATTTAAGAGAAGCAGTTTAATTTGTTTAATGTTATTTTATTGTGTTTTTCGTAATTAGTTTTTCTTGTATTATCATGATTTTTATTTATAAAAAACTAATTCATTCCAAAGAGCCATACTAGATAATTAAAAATAAATTAATTACTCTCAAAATATTTTTAAAAAAAAATACAGTATCACTGTTTAAGGCATTTCTTTAAATCATACGGGTGTATTTGAAAATTCATTTTATACCTATGTATTTAAAATCCCGTTTCAAACATCAGCATTGAATATTATACAAATTTCATTAATTTCGTTATGTGTCGAATTTATAATTATTACTTTTATAAACATTGTTGTTTCAATAAAACATTAATGGTTAAAAAAATATTGTGCTATAACCAGTGTTGAGACATATCTACATAAATATACTTAAATAATTTATCTAGATAAATAGTTGCAAGTTATCTAACTAATTATCTAAAATAAAATATTCGCCTATCTATATAAATAATCCATCTTTAAATATTATAAATTTATACGATGTATAAATTATAATAAAGATATTTAATATCAGAAAAAGTGTTCTTTTATTAATTATTATTTTAAAATCATATTGAAGCAGTAACTATGGTATACTCTTAAAAAGCTAGATTCGAATATCACAAAAATATTATCTTATTTTTATTTTGATAAAAAAAGTATTAATCATTTAGTTAGGTAAACTTTTGTCATATTATCTATGTCTTTGTATAGATAAAAAAAACTTATCTAATCACAACACTGGGTATAACTGTTGTTGAACAATTAAAAAAAAAAAACCAACAGTGCTCTTAAAAATAATCATATAGGTACCTACTATAAAACGTATAACGTATAACAGCTATCCAACTAGGCCGTAACTACCTACTTAGATACATTTCACGAATTAAAATAAAATTAAATTAGAATAAACATATCATAGAGAGGGGTGTCTAAAGCATTTTCATAAAAAAAAAGGCAGAAAAAGTTACAAAAATTGTATCAAACCGATTATGGTCTAGTTAACTAGCTGTAGTTATGTTTTGATGGCCAGTTAAAATTTCTATATATATATACATATTTAGTTTGAGCACGTTCTAATTAAACGAATACAATATAGGCAGTACAGATGATAGTTAGCAAAAGTAAAATCTATATAAATGACAATAATTCTATACATATAATATTATAATTATTAAATAATAGATTAGCATATTATATTTAACGATAGTGTAGAATTCAGTTAACTAAGCACCTCATTTATATGATAATGTATTATATAAAATTATTAAAGAAATCAAAGTGAACGATAAGATAATATACTTAAATTAATAACTAATTTACATTGACATATTGTTACTTAATCTTATGTGTACTCAATTAAAACAATACATTTTACACGTTTTATATTTCACACGAATCATTATCATATCATCATCTAAAGCAGTCGTTGTTCTTTGGTTATGTACTGTATATTATAATGATCTAAACAGAAAATTTCTTGAACAATTTTCATAATAAAAATAAAGAATGTATAATGAAATTTTAGTCAAACTAATAAAAAATATTACTAATGCAATGACCAATACCAATAAATAAATTCAAGTTGCATTTAAAATATATATATATATATATATATATATATATATATATATATATGTTATTCTTATGTTATTGTTATATTACAAACATTTTAGAGATTTCCTCTAAGAAATTTCTGAACAATTTAATTTATATCACTAACTGTATAAGATCACTAGTGTCAAACATGACAATAAACCAACTGTCTCGACGAGAACAATAAAGAAACACATTTTCTACGATATCGTATAAGTATTATAGTTGTGTTTATGAAATACAAATTGAATCCAAAAAAACACAATATTGTTGTTGTTAAAAATATAATCATTACACAGATATCATAAGAGATAATAAGAAATAATTATCGTCTAATGCTATTAAGTTAATAAAAGTGCAGCTTAAATTATTCAAATAATATTTTCAGTTGATTTATGTATCGTTCAAGTATTTTTACAAAAGATAAAATATCGTTTTCAAAAATATTAACAAAAATCAAACGTAAGGATATTAAAAAAATGTATACATTGTTTTAAACGTTTAAAAATCATATTTACGGTATAATATGGGCACCATATTTAAATATTTTAGTGAACAAGAATAACTTTTTCCATACCAATGACACAATCTCTCTACACGCATTTTGCGAATTGAACGGTTCGAAACAAACACAATTCTATTGTTTTCTGTCCTTTTATAAATATTTTTTTAAATATGTTAACTATTAAAACAAATCAATTATGCCTTCTGACTTTATTCTATTTATACAATCTGTTATTTTCGCTAAAAAAAAAAAATAATATCTTACATAAAAAAAAAAAATAATATCTTACATAAAAAAAAAAA
>JACXSJ010000622.1:152229-176704 GCA_014851325.1 Pentalonia nigronervosa | reverse complement strand
TTTAAATTGGATTAGTTTATTTCGACGGATACAAATTCATTTCGGTTATAAACAGATAGATATTACAAAATGGCAAAGTATCTGTTGACTGTGTTACTATTTATTAAAATATATGGGACTCGATGGGATATTTGTCCATATAAATGGAAACGTATTATAAACACAAACACTAATTGTAGTAGTTTTGCTATTTAATTATTATCGTCCCATTAAATAATACGGTTTTGGCCAAGTTAAACGATATTTTATTTGGCATCGCAATACGATATTTTATGTACAAAAATATGGTAAAAGTTTTAATCCAGTTATATACTTATCGCATATCATCATTTAAATGCGGAACAATTTGCAAATCGTTATCGAGGGATGCAGCCTCGCGGTACTCGATATAAGTATTGTTTGACGATTTTTCATCGATTTTGGCATCGCTGCGGATCCGACTTAAAACCCGCGACCAAATCGAACGCGGGAGCGAACGGACTCGATGTAGAAACGACGAATCGAAAACATGTTATATTATATCATTATGATTTATGGGATTTTATTCGAATTCGGTTCGTTTGCTTTGCACACCCGCTGCCTATACACGTCGTTCGCTAGCGTGCAAAGATCGATTAATAAACTCTGCTCGTTACTGATTGACCGGAATAATAATAACGATATGACTTGCGTCGAACGTATTTGATTTCGATTAATTATCGTCCGCGAAACGAGAGTCGCGTTCGATTACAAAAATCGTACACGATTAAACCGGATGTAGTGGGAGGGGGCGAGAGGTCTATAAATCGCCCTACTTGTATCTCTGTCGTTTATAGTAGCTGCAGTCGTAGTAGTATGCTCTACACGTATTTTTATAATATATATATATATATATGTATTATTTGTAATAATAATAACGTCGTATTGTTCTACGCGAATGATAAATGAAGATACATATCTGTCAAGGGGGTCAGTGAAGGGGGGGGGTAGAGGGAAAGGGCGATAGGGAGAGTGAGTGGAGGAAGGAAAAAAAATGAAACAATAGGGTTTATGCAGCTTGGTTTTTGTTCGCACTGTTGTTGTCAAAAAAAAAAAAAATGTTACAAAAAGATAACGACTTTTCTATGGAATATAAATAATCATAACGTAATAATATAATACAATATATAATAATAATAATAATAATAATATAACCACTAAATAGGGAAAAAAATGAATTAAAATTAAATAGTAGCGTCAAATTTTTTTTTTGTCCGGTCGAATCGCGCGCGAGGGCCGAGACGACGACGACGATAACATTTTTTTATATTCGGTTCGGCGGCGGCGACGGAGCTGGCTGTGCGTCGAGCTTGGCGGCGTAGGAAACAATGCTTTTTCGTATCCGTTTGTTGTGGTTTCCGTACGATAAAACGCGCCCCGCGTGTGATGATGTGTCCGAATGATATCTTCGTCGTCTGATAACATTATGTCGTCACTCGCCGCACGGTCGAACTAATAACGATAATAATAATAATAATAATAATAATAATAATAATAATAACAATAATAATAACAATAGTATAAACTTGTATTTCGACAGAATTCCGGTCCGGTCGTCGAGCACAAAAATGATATTACCAATATGTTTATTATAAATACAACAATAAAATAATCATAATAAATGATACGATAACATATTTTATAGGTATATATCATCGGCGACATTCGTGACGACTTGCAGTGGCGCCCGAGACGTATATTTTTTCAGGCGTAGAAAGACATAGTCGTACAAAGAAGAATGATCTCTAAAACTCAAAATCGAATGGGGGTTTTTTTTTTTTTAGATTATATTAATCGCTATTAATATGTATGTACCAAGGTGTATTTCATCATAGGCGTTGGAAATGTTTAAAGCTATATTCTACAAAAAGTGACCAAGAGACTGGATCTAATCATAAAAGTAACCAAAACGTGGCCTATTACCTATTATAACTTACTGTTAATAAATATGTTTCATTGTTATGTTTTCATTTTCAATATTCTCCCTCCCCCACCCACTTATTTTCGATATTTAGCAATTACGCCTATTATTCGTGGGGCCGGGTAGTCTGGTGCCTATTCGGGATTTTCGTGCTATCATATAAGTACTTAGATATATCGTTAGGCATAACGAAGAAAACGTGTCGGTCATTTTGCGACGTCGTTTTTATCGTTGCACTTCCCGTCACACAACGCCCTCGTCCGAGTTAAAAGAACTAACGTCAGTGGGTCAATGGAGAGACATTTTTTTTATTCGACGATCTCGCGGAAGAAATAAATCGGATCACGGTTAAAATCATGTTGTTGCTTAAATACCCGAGACAGCAGCTACGCAGTGTAATATTGTAATATCGCCAGCGTTGGAAAAAAAAAATTGTTTAAAACTCGAGACCTGCAGGTGACGAAACTATGTAATGAGGATTCGATGATAGATTCGACAGACTATACGCAGCGGGGCTTATCGGCGGTGTATTTATGCCATCGAACATTAAACTTGTCACTAAAAGTCGAACCAACGGCGTGTTTATAATATTTATTGTGTTTGCCAACGCGTCAAAATTTCAATGACAACACTGACATACGTTTAAGTATTATAATAAAAATTTGTGTTCGCTCTACACCTGCAGAGAGAACGTCGGAGAAATAGCGACTAGAAAATTAGTTTTTTACGTGTCACGCGTATGATTTCATACGCTAAAAGTCATACGACCTTCTCCCTAAAAATGCGCTAATGTATTTTTATATGTCAGGAATAGGCGATCCTAAGTAATTTGGGGGCCAAATTTTAGAACTATAAAATCTAACGTGCCACAGCGTTATAGAGAGCAAAAAAAAAAAGGTTTTTAAATATTTGTAATTAGCATTTATTTTGTTTAATTTTTACAACTATTGATTAATGTGAGTGTTGAGGATGTGTGACTGCAGATGAAAACTCAGTAAAATCAATATCTATTTTAGAAGTGGTAACGCGAAGTAGATGATTTAATGTTTTATCTATAAGTCGAGTAATCGTGTGACGAGTGACCTATCGCCATTTCATTAAATTTGTCTACTAGCAATAATATCTTAAAAATCTCAAATAATATATACTTTAAATTTCCTTCCCGCCATACTAGGTCGTGTGGTCTTTTTGTTATATCCGCTCCCAACACAAATTATTTCTAGTAACTTATATAATTATTATTACTTATATATTTAGTGTTTATTATTTGTAATATATTTGTTTTATATACTTATATTATTTCTGTATCTCGTCGAAGAAAAAAAAATTGTTAAAGTCGAGCACGTGTTACCCACGGGAACATTTAAGAATATTTTGTTAATTCCACTGGGCCCTTTTTTGCCCGTATATAAATAAATAATAATCAAAAAGTGGACATTATAAAATACGCACAGCAATTATAAGCGTTTTAAACTAAACTTAAATATTGCCTACGGCGTACGCGCTTGAGGTGCAATATGAATATTATACGCAGGCAGAGTCGATTTACGAATTATTTAAGTGATACTTTAACTTTGCGCGGAATGTGACGAATTTATCAAACGATCGAACAAAAGTCATTAAAAAAAAAAAATAAATAAAACGTAATTTCATATCTATAGTTGAAATTATACGCACAATATAATACAAGGTAATTCATTTTACGTAAAACACTCATTAAGTCGAAAAGTATTGACATTTCTTAAATGTTTTCCTTGCACGGTTTCAACTCGTTACAAAAGAACTTTTTTTTTATGAAATATTTTTTTTTTCATTTGTTTTCTATCCTTGTAATTTTTTTAAGTCGTAAATTTTTAAAAGACAACATACAGTTTTGATTTCATATTTCAATGTAGAATATTTTTCGAATTATTTCGAAACATAAAAATCAAATTTCAGACGAGTAGTTTATGAGCTATGAGTTTGTAATGTATATTTAGATCGAAATAGACGGAAAAAATTCTGCTTTGGAATTTGAAATTAAAACTGTACGTTTTTATTAAAAAAAGTAAAAATTTTAGAAATTATAAGTATGAAAAAATGTTCTTTAAAAGAACGTTCTGTAACGATTTGAAACAAACAAAATTGTTAAAAATCAAAGTCAATACTATTCGATATTATAAATGGATATAGTGTTTTACGTTGAACGCGAACCACCTTGCAGCTGTATAATATTATTAAACGTAGCAAATTAAAACCATTGCGACTCTTTACAGTAATATTGTGCTTCACTATATAATAATATACCTGTTTATACACCTAAGTTATTTTGGTTTTAATCAGTTTTCAAACATGAATTCGAGCGAGTTTTATTCGAGACCCCGAGGTCACAGAACGTCTACCATCAATTAAATTAGTACACAGCGATAAACCTTATAAAATTTAAGTGATTTAAGAGGTCTCCGCAAAAGATTAGGAAATTGCAGCACGGCATATATACGCCTTTGGACGAACATGGCTATTTGTATGTATGTATCTACCTTTACCTACGCCATCATATATATTATTTAAACTTTAATTGCTTCCAAAAACAAAAGGCGTACGGCGAAATTGAAATGTCTAAAGCTCGGCGGCCGAATCGTATTAGTGTAATGAATTTTTAATGAAAATATTTAACATTTAAACATTTGTTTTCAAAAAAAATTTTGTTCAACTTACGTAAACCGTCTTGTTTAAAAATCGTATTTTCTCAATAACTATACCGTCGTCGTTTGTCGTGTGAATAATTGAATGAAAATATTTTAAGTTGGACGGAAAAACTATTGCTATATGATGATATGCATACTGAAAAATTTAAAACCTCGATAAAAATAAATAATAAATCATAGAATTTAGTGGTCTTTTTTTTTTCACACGAGACGGCGTAAAAGCACCTTTCACGTGATAGATGATAAAAGAAATGTTTTTTTGTTTTCGTCTTCTATTTATATAGGTCAGTCGGTAAAAAAAAAAAAAAAAATTCAAATTTTAATCAAATTTGCTTTTTTGCGATATGACTTTATTAGTACGGTCAAACTTATACAATCGATAGTTAATATTAGGTACTAATATTTGTTTGGATTACGAGTTTATAATAATATGATCTTACAATTTTAATACCGTAACAAGTTTAAAAGAGCTCTTGATACAGTATCACATTAATTTGTGCATCGTGAAACGTTGACGGAGGCCGTGTTTAATCAAAATATACTGCGACTCGAAAAATGTACGAATAAGAGTTCTAGTTTCAACTTTCAAATTCAGTAGTCCATCAGTTAAAATAAGTTTAGTTCAAGATGGGGTATTGTGTATAAAACACTGCAAATGATAACATTTTCGCCGCTGACGCATTGTTACGTGACAGTTGGACTTTCGGATTGAATAATTTACTTTATTTAGCGAATTAAAATAACAACATTATGCCACTTAAAGTCCCCTGACTCTTAAATTCGGTATGGATTTAATAGTATTAATGCACATCAAACTAAATATTTTAAGGTACCTACCTATAGTAATATTAACATGTGTGTAGACATTAAAAAAATGTTTATTCTTTATATAATTTCCAAGTACAATAAACTAAGAGTTCGTTGACGGTGTTTATGAACTATAATATGTATTATCAATTGTTATAAAACAAAAATACCATAATATGATTGATAATAATAATAATAATAATAATAATAACAATAATGAACGGTCCTTATTTTTTTTTAAACATCGTGTTTTTACTCAGTACCCGTAATAGTTATCATAATAATATGTGGCCACTCATGACCGTTATAACTATAATATCGTCCACGGGTTTTTAATTTCATCGTCACCTATACAACACCTGTTGTAGTAATAATATAACTATTTCTATGTCAATAAATAAACCTTTGTTGTAAGCGCTTAAACGTTTCCACCGAATCTTGTATCTGTTTCATCTGTGACTCGAGATCCATCAGTTCCGCTCTTATGGTGTCGTATCCCGCTCTCACGTCCAAGCTGGCCAGCCTGTCGACGATCAGCTCGTTTTTCAGCGCCAGTTGTGCTATGACCTCCTGAAAGAAACAAAAAAAAAGAAACGCGACGTGTCAGCAAAACCTACTCGCAACCTGACATTATATAATATATCGAAGTCAGTTCACTAACCGTGACACCGGGTTCCAAGATCATTCCCTCGGTGTCCGCCGGAACCTGTGGCGGGCAATAGCTTCGGGTCCGCTGCGAAGGGTGCGGCGTGGTGGGCAGCGGAGTAAGGGACCTGGCGAACGCGATCAAGTCCAAACCAGGAGTCAGCTGTCGGCATTGGGATCCCAAAGCGTTGTATCTCTTCGACTGGTCGCTAGACTGTGCATGACAGATATGCGAATTAATAAAATACATTCGCTTTGACGGTTATAGGTTGGAGTTTCGGTATTTGGGTTGTGGATTACACTAGGGAGGGTAGCACTTCGTGTATTATTACTATAATCATTAGTTGTCGGGTACCTTGTTGTATATGACGTCAGATCCTTGAAGAACCGCATCCGACAGGGACATACACAAGTCCGAGTAAACGTCTTCTAATTCCTGCATACGGATGAAAACGATGTTAGAAATCGTGTAAAGTCCAAATGTCAAATAATTATCATATCAAAACGATCATACGCGGTCGTGGTAATGCATAAAAATATAATATTAGACATCTGATTTGTAATACGCGGTGAAATGTCGGTCCTTACCTGTAAGAGTTGCGGTAGTACGTATTGGTTGTACTGGTCGACCATGCCGTTGGTGGCGTGCAGCTGAGTCACGTAGGCGTTGTGGGCGTCGAGGTACGAAGATAAGGACGCTGAGCTGTTTGGAGACGACAGCTGGGCGAGGAAAGAACGTTTGTAATCTTCTCTGCACTGTTGATCAACAATCACAATACGATATTAAATGTAGTAGGTAACGTTATTGTTTCGTGTCTTTGGAAACGGACGTGAAGAAAAATAAAAGCCGCGTTTTACTTGCACCCCGCCTCCCCCCCCCCTAGACGTTTTGGAACTGAACTATAGAAGCACTTTTTTCCACGCTATGTTTATGTCGATTTTTTGCCCGACTTTAGGCGTTTGTGTAGCACATCCTGATTTTTAATGATTTTTTTTTAAGGTGGGTGCAACTGAAACAACCTCACTCCTATACGGAGTTTCGGAACCAATATTTAAAAATAAAATAAAAGTCTCATTCGTTTAAATCAGAGCGTTTTTACATCACGCGAGTTTCCTTTGCGTTCTACCGCAAGTATTACAATATTGATTTTACCGATTTATAATCATAAAAACCGTAATTTTAATATATTTTGACATAATAATATTATACAAACGAAAATAATTGTGATTTTTTTACAGAAAAAAAACACTTTGACCGAAACAAATTTATGTTCTTATAATGTATTTGTAGTTTTACAAAATATTTATTAAAATCCATAACAAATTATATCAAAGTTGACGTCATTAGTAAGTATTTTTATAACTCGAAATAAACCAATAATCGTACTTTTTATGTAAAGTAAATGAAAAAAAAATTAAACAGAGTAGAAACTGAAGAGGCAATTATTGAAGGTGCTTTGAACTAAATAAATTTAAATTTAATTCAATATTTCCGAGGAAAAAAAATTACAATAATATTAATGTTGATTAAAAATTTTTAATACTATTTGAGTCCAAAAACATATTTTACCTTTGATAGTTTATCCTCGGATTTTTGCAAGATCAATTCCAACGAGTCTCTTTGGCTGAATACTTTACGTGACTGTACTTTTCGATGGAACGATCTGTCTAAAAGCGGTCTAGAGATTTGTCGGCCGAGCACACTAGCTACGTCACTGATAGACTTCGAATCGGTTTCCACCTCTTGCAGAAATGTCTCCCACGTGTAGAATAATTGGCTAGGGAATGAGGGCCTGAGGATGAAAAAACGATGGTATTAAAAACCCATACTAATTATCCTTAAATTACGAACGAATGTTTCTCCTTTTTTCCGGTGGCCGTAAATTCCGAAAATGGGGAGTTTCGTATTTCTCGGGAGGCCTGCAGTTATTTTCGGGTGGGTAAAAATATT
Organism: Pentalonia nigronervosa; assembly: GCA_014851325.1. Taxonomy (NCBI): domain Eukaryota; kingdom Metazoa; phylum Arthropoda; class Insecta; order Hemiptera; family Aphididae; genus Pentalonia; species Pentalonia nigronervosa. The sequence goes on along the minus strand of JACXSJ010000622.1, from coordinate 168,675 downwards.
AAATTACTCGTTTTTCAGGAGTGAAACGAGAAACCATAAAGGCGTTTTCTATGTTTAACTATAGGTTTTTTCCAGCCGGTAACCCGACTTTTACACGTCCTCTGATCCAGTAAAAAAAAAGCCTTTTCCCGTCCGGTCCTCCTCTCTCAAAGTCTATTTGATTTTTCGTTCGGCAACCTTTGTAATAGGTGTTGAGGCATGTATTATATATAAACATATATATATATATATAAACAAGGTGATTTTTTAAGCATGCTCACCCACAATTTTCACTTTAATAGTACATTTATTCAGATTCTAATTTTTAGCATTTTTGAGTATTATACCTAAAGATTATATTTTAAAATTTCTGATATTTTTTTGTACCAAACAAAGCGATACAAACTTTTATTTTTCAAATATAAACGCCCCTTTTTTACTGAAAATTATTTATCGAATATTGATGTAGAAATATTGATGTATCTAAAACAAAATTCTAATGAGTAGTTTCTGAGTCATCAAAATGTTTACACTGAGGATTATAACCATTAAAAATGGCTTTACAAAAATATAAACTATATAAATGTAATATTAAATATAGTATTTATTATACTTGAACAATTTTTACAAATCAATTATATTGATTGATCAATAGTAATAACTGATATTTTTAAATAAACCAAAACATCAAATCTACTTGACCCATAAACATATTATCAGTAGTAGGTACACAAAGTTATATAATTCAAAAAATAGTCATTCAAATTTCGATTTAGATACATCGAAATTCTCAACAAAAATATCTACTAAATAATTAAAAATAAAAAAGGGCGATTTTTATATCAAAAAAAAAAACAAACGTTTGTATTGTAAAAGGATCATCCTTAAGTGGTACACAAATTCTCAATTATTCATAACTATAGTCTTGGAGTGTATTTAAAAAATCCAAAAATCAGAATTTGAATATGTGCATAAAAACAGGGCGAGCATGCTTAAAAATCACCTCGTATAGGAGGTATAGCAAGTTTACCTGTCCTTCCTAAGATCGGCGTTTTTCTTTCGGAAGTTCGTGACTAGCAGTTGCAGTTCAGCTGCGTGTTGTTCGTACATTTGGGACAACTCTTGCGTGAAATCAGACACTGTAACAATAAAAAATAATAATAAGAATTGCAACTAAGTACTAAATAGCAAGGTAATATTCAATTTCGTTTTTATTTTATTATTAAGATTTTAACGAATTGATAGTGCGTATCAACAGCTGCGGGAGAACAATCTCGTTTTCTATTGCCAGGACGATATATGACGACGACAACTATTATTATCTAACAATTTACAATAATATCAAGTCAAACGAGCGCCAAAAGAAAACTATAACTACTATCGCGTACTATAACATAAATAACGCAATGACAACATTTGTTTTTTTGTGACTCCTTCTGAACACGAACGGTTTAAATACCTACCATAATTTAAGATATGTATATAATATTATCGTAATACGGTTATACGTTAGTTCGTATTCACATATTATTACAGTCGGCGAAGACGATTTAAATATTTATTTATCATATAATATACCAACGAGCGGCGGCAGCATAGAAACGCGCATTTATATCATTGTTATTGTTGTTGTTGTTGTTGCTGTCATGACGTGGCGCAATACGTATTTCTTGCCGGAAGAAGTGGCTGGTCACAACACCCCCGAGGACTGTTGGTTGACGGTACACGGGACGGTGAAAAACGTTTCCGGTCTGATCGAGGAGTTCAGACACGACAAGGAAATCGTGAAGCCGATACTCCGGGAAGCCGGACAGGACGTGTCCTTCTGGTTCGAAAAGAACGAACAGGACGAGATCATCGTGAGCACGGCGACGACAATTTAATAATTATATTATCGTACCGGCGGGGAAAAACGATTCCAAAAATTAAATTTTGATACGTACACGGTTCCGCGCGGTCTTATGTCATGCGACGTCGCCATTTTAATTTTTTTATTTGCTCTTGCATTATAATTAACAATATAAGTAGTTATTCTGAAAACGTGTGTAACGAACAATAGCAAATATATTATTGTAACATCGTTTTAATATAGTTTTGCGCTATAAACGAGGTTCTGAGGTCTTGAAAACAAAACTTTCGACGGTTTTGGTTAACACATTACCGTGCGCGGACTTGCCCTAGCACCACATGCCCTCTATTATCAGTCTGAGCCTGCACTTTACACATTTTTGAACTTGTCGTATTCGTTGTTCAGACTTATTGGTTGATTTCCTTACAGGAAATTTCATAAGCATCATACGAAAACATTGTGTTTTTTCGTACGGCGGCAATATTATCAATTTTAAAAAGTCCATGAAATTAAAGTGAATTAAAAAATTTAATGACAACGTTGTATTTGAAATTACGCGGAATCGTGTATATAAAAATAAACTTTGCGGAATAGTGTAGCAGCCCTTTATACATTTTGTCCCAAAATTCACGAATCACCTTTTGTATTTTCGTTTCAAATCAATATATTTAAATGCAGTTTTTTTTTACATTAATAATATTCTGACCGAATGGCATAATATTCAATTTTTTTTTCTTAACAATTTGAAAATATTTTCTAAATACATTTTTTATACAAGTGAGTTTTTTTGAAATTTCCAAAATAGCCATTGCATTGATCATATTTTTTAAACCAGTCCAAAACTAAAAATATTAAAATTGAGTGAAAATTGGCCAAGTTAAAGCAAATTAAGTGTTTGATTTTCTAAGAACAATAATCCACGCGAATCTCTTGCTTTAATCAACCTCGATTGAGACGCAGATAAATATCTAATTATTAGTGAAACTTTTAGTTATGATTGAAAATTTCAATTTTTGACGGCCGTTATTTTGTCTTTTAAAATTCACAATAATTCTAAGATAATTAATTGTTTTACATTTCAGTCTGACAAAACGCATAATAGGTATATATTTAATTAAAGTTTTGATTCGAATACAAATAACAATAGCTAGCTGTGTATCTTATTGTTTACTGTACAATGAAACGGGTTAACTATTTTTAAGTATTTTAATTATCTTGACGTGAACCTAAAATTACGAAATGGGATGAATTCCGTGGCCAAAAATTATGTCAAAGTTATGATGTGATTTATAATAACTATTAACAATACGATTTTTGTTAATTATGATTAAAATTGTTCACTTTTGTTTTGTCTTTAACTCGGTAGATTTTCATTCAATTTTAATACAAATGTATAAACATTACACTTATATACCCAAGAATAATGTTTAACAACATTCCGCACATTAAACTAAGTGTCAACTCTCTCCTTAGAAATAACCTCTGGTTGCGCCATCGATACGAGTTCTTATATCTGCATAAATGCAGTCTTGTTAAGTATTCGAATACTTTTATTTGAATACTAGTATTTAAATACATTTTTGGTGTTTAAAATACTTCTTAAATACTTTTTCTTTATATTTTATTTTAGAATATTAAATATTTAAATATACTACACTCTTTTTATTATTGTATTTTAACGACTAATTAACGACACTTTTTGTTTTGTATTTTACTATTTTAAAAGTTATTTTTAAAATAATATTTTATAATAATTCTAAGAATGTATAAGATTCCATCAAATATGAAGATAACACAATAGCTAAAATGTATATTATCTACTTATCTGAAGTTTAACTTGACCTGATTAAAATATAAAAGGTACAAGACACCTAAAATTCAACATATGAAAAAAGTATACTTGAAAAGTATTTTGAATACTTTTAAAATGTATTTGTATTTATATTCAAATACTTGGTGTCATTTTTAATTGAAATGCGTATTCAGAATATATTTGAAAAGCATTATTATCAAAACTGCATAAAAGTATACTTTTTTTATTTATAACCGTAATAGTATGGGTAGTTACTCTGAAATAATAAACCAAACAATATTTCTCATGCTATCGGTTATTTCTTGCAGTTCACACATTTTGTTATAATATCACATAGTGTTAATAATATTTATAAAATATATGTGCATGTGAACTTTTAATATATTATATTAAACAAGGACGTTGTAATTAGAGTTGCGAAGTGTTACGAAATATCGTTTACTTAACTTAATAACGTTTATTTTATAAAATTTATAAACATTTAATGTTTTATTGTTTTAAACAACCTAATATAATAAAATGTCTATATTTTAAAAATGTAAAAAATTTAATCGTATAAAACATTTTTGAATTTTATGCCATTTAATTAGAATTTTTATACTCTTAAAAATACCACATCTAAATAACATATTAATTTGCAACGAAGACATTGAGGATGATACGAAATTGTTGGGACATACTATATATAATACAATGATGTCAAAAACAAATCGATTTAAAATAAATCGTCTTCAAAATCACAAGGCTCGGACTCTCTCGCCCCATTAATAATCTAAAATTCGATTGGAAAACGTTGCAGTTCTTTGACGTGGTACTCGTCGCTTGAGCGTCTTGAGTGACTTTCATAATACTATTTGTCTTTAGGTATTATATACTAGACCACGATATATAATTTATAGCTTTTTATAAACTTTAAAATCAAGGTTAATAGTACGAGACGTAATCATTATGGTTGTACGTCTCTTACTTAAATAGACACTGTACCTATATAATATAATATACTTCAAATATAAATGCGTTCGATTTTATTCACCTAAAAATATTATATGGTTTTGATGTCGATTGCGGCAATTCGGTTCGGTTAAGTTAATTTTCTTCTTAACGATATTATATGTCGACACCTATGCGTTGTTATTTAATTCGACTTTATTTCACGATATCACTGTCGCTATTCCGGTGTAATATTTGTTTACATTAATTGTCGACGTTCGCATACGTATTTTATTTATATACGACCGAGTTATCGTTTTCATGCACGAATTTATTCTCAATATTAGAGGTTACCACGCACATAAGTCTATATTATTATATAGCATAAACATAGCAACGAATATTATGAAACGGTTAAAAAGTTGTTTAACGTTTAAACATCCTGAATGACCATACGGGAAGCGAGATTTGTGTAACGTTTTACTTCTAAACAACGATAAACGAAAAAAAAATGTCCTAAAGGGTTTTTTTTAGATAGCAATCGATAACGCGAAACAAAATTGTTTTTAAAACGCAAGCCCCGAATTATATCACACTCGTAAAAAATTCCACCCTTCGATCGCTCGTACGCGCCCCATAAATATTAAGGAGAACCGGAGCTCGACTTCTGCGACGCGCCCGTTTTCATACCACCACGTATTGTACAGCTGAAAACGCGTCTTCACCCCGAAACCGGCGCCCGCGTGTCCGTGCTGCCGTTCAGGATACCCCACCAGCCGAAATTCGAACCGGACGTGAACTGGGAACCGGAGCCGAGCACGACCCCGTGGTGGGCGGACGACAAGTACAACGTCGGCGTGGAGACGGTCCGACCCATCAACGTCCGTGTGATTAATCCGCTAATTGACCGGAGTGCGACGATAAAGGTACGGTTATTCCCCCCCCCACACCCCCTCACCTCGATTACGCGCTAATCTCGTCCATTATTATTATTTCGTTTATTTTTTTTTTGCGCTATCGATACACAGGGCGATTCACCCCGCCGGGCGTGCTCGCCCTCCCCCCCCACCGTTTTTGGATTTTGGATTTACTCAAATCATGATTTTTGGAATTTTTAAACGATACACTCAAAAACCATTTCTTTTTTTTTTTTTTTGAAATTCTTGGATTTTTTTTCGCGCCCACTAGTCAAGGAGTGTGATGGCGATACAAACTTTTTATAACCCCTCACCCATTTTTATCATTTATTTTTTAGCTATTCTGATTTTGAATAAAAGCATTATTGAAGACAAAAAGGGGGCGAGTTTGTCAAACACGCTTGTTGAATCACACCTTGACGGTACAGACAGTTGTAGACGTATCAATATACGCTTCATATATCGCATAAAGCGACAAATATTATTTTGTGTAATGTTCTAATTTTATATTAATTTATAATTATACTAGCTGGGACGCCCGTCATTGCCAGCGCCAAAGATTTGGATTTTTTTTATTAATTTATTTGTAAAAAATGTGTATGCCATATTTCTACTAATTAAAACTGTGATATAATAATATGTAACCTTATAAAGAATCAAAAAAAAAAAATATGTTTTTCGTGAGCTAAAAGAAAATTCATTTATGCCCTTTTGGGATTAAAAAAAAAACACTATAATCACCCTCCAAGTCTCGAGGAATCTATTGATATTATCATTTATTGAAAACGGCCAAGTAATTTTTGAGTCTATTAACTTTTTAAATTTATTTAATATTTCGGTTGGCGTTTCAAATAATTTTTCGTAGATACTCAATGTTTGTTGAGGGGTTCAAAGATATTCAAGTGCGTGACATTCAAAGAATCATATGAGGGAATCAAAAAAAAAAAACCTATAACGATAAATATTATCTGTAACTAATGGCAACCTGACGTTGCCCGTGCCAAAAAATTGTCTTTTTAAAATATATATTCGTAAAAAAATGTATACAACCATATTTCTATTGATTATAATAGTATAATATTATGTATCAAATGTCAACCCTAAAAATAAGCGTTCATAGAAAAAAATCATTTTCAGATTTCCCCGAATTTTTCAATTTTAAAAAAAAATTAGCCAAATCGATCCATCCGTTCTCAAGCGATTTGATTACCAACGAACGGTGTTTAATTTTTTATTCATATCGATAATCGTATTTGTACAGTATACGTCGAAAGAGCAAATTTCAATCTTTCATTTCTATGACTCGACTATGAATCAACACGTTGTGTACGCGGGGGTGGCGATTTATAATAATATAAAAAAAAAAAAGATATTAATATGTAACGCGTATCAACTGTCTAGTGCACAGGTGTGATAAGTGACATTTTTCGCTAAAATGAGTAAGTATTCTACATACAATTGTCCATTTCATTTTTCGTATGATGTGCAAATATTGTATGTGTTTGTTTAATATTTTATCCGCTAGATTGCATTGTTATATGAAATCGTACTATGGTTTAAATACGTTTTGTATTGAAATGTGTCATGATACTCATTTACGACAAAAGTATTTCAATACAACTTAGGATACTCGTGGTACTGTTAAGTTGCAATAAAAGTTGTTAAAAGACATAATTAAAATAAAAACCAGGCGACTAATAAAAAAAAACTCCTACGGCTTCAACCCAAAATTCGTCAGAATCCACCAAAAATGGTGTTAAACTGTAGACTCGCTTATGCCCCTACCGAACCAATTGTTAAATGTCACTCGACACATTTGCGCACTAAGACCGCCGAATTATTGCATTGGTCACATAATGAACATTATAACCGCCGCATTACTATATGATATACGTTTTAGATATGTTTGGAGGACACCGTTCATCGGATAATGGAACGCTATGCAGTATACAATCCGCAGATATGTACGTACAGAGTAAAGTATTTAGGCCAGTCGTTGAACAGAAAATTGAATTTGTCACAGAATGGCGTCACCCTGAAATACGAAGACACCATCGGAGACTATGTGCCGACATTGATGTTATACTATCAAGAGAGATTAGCCCCGTGGCGTGACGTGTGAGATTATTATCTAAACACGACGACGAGTTTATATATATATATATTATGTGGTGTAACTATATTATATAGTTGTGGCTGTCGTGTTGTTATAGCAGCGATCTGCTAGTAAATTTAATTCTGTAAATCCTGCCGCCCTTCATCATTATATACGCAATAATAAAATAGACTGGTAAATTTTTTTAAACATTTTAAACGTCAATAAATACAAATAACTCGTTCAATTTTAAATCGATGTCGACGCTCTGGTATTATATAGTTTAAGGTCTAATAAAAATAGAATTTTTGAGAAAAAAAAATCGATTTAATCGACAATATGCAGTTATAAAAGCAAAACAGTATTGATTGCGGACTAACAATATGACGTATAACTATAAACGCAGTAGGGCGTGCTTACGATGCTTCGCGTACGATAAAATATATAATATTATATTATAATAAATCGTTGAGTTTTGTATAGAAAAAGGTGTTTCGATGGGACAAAAAAAAAATTGCTGACAATATCGAAATAGTAAGTATACGATTGCAGCTGCAGTCCACTTACAGTTCCCACGGGACGGCAAAATATATTATCAGATATCACGCGCGCTGCAGGTGAGACGACGACGACGTTTACGGTCTTATCCTATATACATGGTTCTTGATTCTAGGCGTGGACCGTACGAGTATATATTGTGGTATATACCGACTATGGGGTTAACACTCGAACCGTCGAGGGCAGAGAAACCACAAAAGTATATTAATCGTATTATTTCCGAGCGGACATTTTTCGTTTTTGTCTTATACGTAAAGGAAAAAGTTCCCCAGTGGTATTTCTCGCACTAATTATCGTGAGCTCTTCAGTTACGCGAGCGTCGGAGTAGTTTTTTTAAATTTTTTTTGAGCTCAAGTAGCAGCAACAGCAGCTACCGTTGTGCACGTGAGATGGTTATTAAATCGAAATTATTAATTTTACATGCACGTGACGGAACCACGCAAGTGACAAGTATATATAGTGTTTATTACATGGGTACGTGTATGTGGGTGTACGTATATATACGACGAGAAGCTTGCTTTGCTAAGCACAATTATGATGATAATATAACGAGTGCTTGTGGGGGGAGGGGGGGATCCTAAGTCTCATTGAAAATAACACTGATGTTGCTAAAATCGTTGAACGATATATGAAGATTAAAAAAAAACACACATCCTATAAACAAAAAAAAATAGGTTTCAACGAGAATGGCTAGAAACGCTTTTAAATTTCAAAATTATTCAAAAAACATGGTTTTCGTCACGTATTTAAAAACTGCCTAGAAAGCATATTCAACAAAGTAGTCGGAAATCGTGGTTTAAAAAAAAATACTATCGGTATATTATTATAATGACTTTGTACGGCAACGAAATGATAATATAACTCAAATCACACAATAATCAAATAACAACGACGAACATAATATTATTAGTAAAAAATAAAGAGCTGCTATAATAGAGATGTAGTATTCATCAATATAAGTGCTGTTTCGACTATAAATAAATTATAATGAATAATAATGAAATCAGTATTATTTTCAATAGTTTATTTTCGAGAACAGTGCATACTAATTATTTTATACATCAACGTAAACACGATTAATAATTAATGATAATAATATTACGGCAGTATTGTACAGCAATATATAAGTACATATTTGAATCTGCATTTCCTTTCAGTAGCCGACGACAGAAAATAATATATAACGTTCCTTGAACACTTTGTTTTTTAATTGGATGTTTGTTCTGAAGAGCCATTGCTTTTAATTCGCACGGCGGTCGGCTTTTTTGTTGGCTTGACAGCGGAGAACCGTTGCCGCTTGTGGGTATACATATTTTCTGTAGGGTAACGACGATGGTAGTCCTGTTACGATTGACTGATGATAAATCGCAGAGAGCGATGAACAGCTGAAGAGAAGGCCGCGACGAACGAGAGGAGAGTGGAGATGTCAAACGGACGAAACGAAGGCCGAGCATGGAATATGATTATTTATCCCTTTAAATATTATAAAATGTACCACTCATAGATATCATAATAATCGTGGTCTGCGAAAACGCGACCTGGAGGACTTAAAAGAAATGTGTGTCGCTTGGCTGATCGAAATACTCCTCCACTTGTACGTATTTTAGCTGCTGAGCCATCAGTCATCATCTGGCTAAGCGTGCAGACAAGATATAATATGGTAGGAAGGCAAAAGTCGATGTGTGAGGGAGGAAGGTAGAAAGAGATAATTGAGAGGAAATCGCGAATTTAACAAATCATCATCATGATTTTCAAAAAAGTCGTTCACTCAGACCTGCACGACCAGAACAAAACCAGCCCATTCGCGCTCAAGTACTCTGCCAAAACAAACTATTGACGGATGATACACCACGGTCAGCGATGGACAGCTGCAAAAAGGACCGCATGAACTAGAGGAGGATGAATATCTCGTGGAGTTCTCGAGTAGGAGAGTGACAGTAGTGTGTTATCAGAGTGTGTGTGGGAGGAAGGTAGCGGGAGAGGATCAAAAGGAAATCGATAATTTATTAAATCATTTTGTGATCGTCGGAAAAATCGTTCAATCAGTCCCAAACACCCGGAACAAAATTACCTCATTCGTGATCGGATACTCTGCTAAAACGATGATTGTAAAATCTATTTTCCGGTGATCATCTCTGATGATTTGTCGTGATTTGAAGAACTTTGAGCGACTCCGCACACAAAACAAAGATGTTCAATATTAATTATACGATCCTATTGTTGTACTGAGGTGTTGCAGCAGTCGTCGTTTTAATTGACCGAACTTGAGTATTTGTCGAGGGAGATTATTTACGCCGGAAAAAAGTATGTATATATATATTATTATTCTCGATCGGTGAAATGCTAATCACGATGACAACGATGCAGTGCGGTACATAATTTTATTTCGATCCGCAAAATTGTCTCTTTTTGTTTAAAAAAAAAAAATAGTCTAGAAACGAATATAATATATGACATACACGTCTCTTATAAATAAACATAATTTTATTATTTTTTTCGTAATTATACAATCGCGTTATTAAACTAAAATCACATTGACTGTTTTGTCGACTTCACACACAGATCATTTTACGACCCTCATATCGCAATAAAATGAACGTTAAGACGTGTTTGTCTATCTATTGTAATGGCATAATATATATATGTTATTAAAAACTATTCCATTTGCTAAACAGTTGAACTTTTGAATAATCAAAAAACCAAAGACTAATCATTTTTGATACACAAAAAAACACGTAGGCGTTGTACACGCCAGTGAGCTAAAATGTTCTCGTTTTAAAAAACACAGAACGAAAACAATGCCATCGTCTCGAGACAACAAATACGATAAACTTCAAAAGACAATACATAGTGTTTTACATCGCCGGGTCGGTGCAGGATTTGATAGACACTCGCGACTTACGACTTTCGAATAATAATAATAATAATAATATAGTCTATTATGGTACCTATATAGTTTATACTGTTCGTAAAAGAAAATTGTTTTTGAAATGTATATGCGTTCGATATAGTTAGTGTTATTATGATGATGTATACGTTTAATAATCGAATAATACGACACGCGTATGCGTAGACGATTTCGCAAAAGCCGCCACCGCAAACGGAGAAATAGTCGAATTTTTGAGAAAAGGGGGGCTCAGGGTTTTGATTGAAAATAAAACTTTGAGGGGAGGGGACATACACTAATTTTCACAACCCCGATATCGCCGCCGCGTCGAGTCTGCCCCGCCGAGGTCGTGGGAGGGGAGTAAATGCGAGCTGGTTTTCGAAAATATTATGTTATCGTGCACGGAGACGATATCGGTCGTAATATTATCGTCGCCCTGGCGCGTAATACAAATAATAAAGTGTTATAGGCACTATATTTTCCCGACCTTTTGTGCGCGGACGACTTTTATTGCAGGAGAATTTATATATATATATATTTTCTTTAAACTCCGTATACGATAGGTATACACACACACACACACACACACACACACATAATATCGTATAGTGTATATATATATATATAATAATATATGAGCGACTGAACATCTCGCTGAACTCTGTCGTAGTACGATCCGCAGTTACGCGTATATCATATTGTACACGCTGCGACGTTGTCAATTTTTCCGCCCGAAACAACGCGATTAAGGGTCGTGACGGGTGTGGAGGAATGAAGGGGATGATCGTAAAAATAAACCGACCGGTGCCATCCGAAGATTCGGTCGATTTGCCCGGTCGCACATGTGTAAAAACACTTTCGCCGTGTACGGACAATATTATTATTATTATTATGTATATTATACACGACTGTCATTCCGAAGAAAATGATGTACTCGAATAAACTGCCGCCGCCGCCACTCCGAAAAGCTTAAGACGTTTCGATCAGCCTTTTAGAGACCCGAGTGTACGGCACGTGATGGGAAATCGACACCCTCGCAGACGACTGAATCATAATTATAATTATTATCGTTCGGGTTTAATGATGAAAATATGGGGGGGTATACCTATCCACAATAATAACAACCTTGAAACTAGGGCTAAAAGCCAAAAGGCTGTTGCGGGGGTAGTTGAACTATTTTTTATTATCCTCGGTATAAACGTTTAAATAACTCAAAAACTACTCATTAGAATTTTGATTTAGATACACATCAAAATCATCCTTTTAATAATTTGTAAAAAAAATGGAGATTCTCATTTGAAAAATAGAATTTTAAATATGGGGATCTCCTCAAATGGTGCAACAAAATCAGGAGTTTGAACATATGTACACTTAAAAATCCTAAAAATCAGAATTTGAATAAATGTACTATTAAAAAAAAAGTAATGGGGGTGAGCATGCTTAAAAAATCACCTTGTATTATCTTTTGCAGAGACTTGGCGGTACCTATAAATTTAATGAGTATATATATAGAATAAACTTTCAAATATTTAATCGGTATAGCCATTGTTTTATTGATTATAAACACTCGTACTGGACACTGTGGGTAGTGTTTTTCCGACGACAGTTTTACACGGAGCTAGATAATAGTTTGACGAAATATTATTAATATACTTTATGTATTTGTGTGTGTGTGTGTGAATCCATTTGAGCATTCGAAACAAATAATGGTAGGTACCTACATACATCTGCGACCAACGGAAAGGAACAGTTTTAAACTATAACCGACCTTAAAAGGACGGGAAAGAAGTTTCAGAGGTGTCTGTAAATTGATATCGAGAAGACCGTCGGTTTCCGAAATTATATTTATTCATTTGAAATCCTTTCGGAAAACGGCGTGGTTACGCCCCGTGAATATTCCGACGAGCAGATCGTTTTTATTTTCACCGCGGTGTACTGCAAATATTATCGACAACATACGTCGAAATAACAATAATAATAAATAGGCCACGTCTGAAAAGTCAAAACACGCAAAGACGAATGGCTCCTCGGTTTTTCAATCAGAAGCTTGTGCAGGTAAGTGTGCATTTCAAACACGATAATATATTATATTATTATATTGTTTCATACACGCAATTATTTACGTTCCCACATTCGTTTGAAGGACGCTCATAATACGCGCATTTTCCGAGTCGGTAATGTGTACGCGAAAAACAAAAAATCTGAATTGTTTCGACGTGTTTGCGTACATAACAGTTGTCACATTGCACACAGCTGTACTCGGAGAACGGAAACGAAATAAAATATCATAAACCCAAGCCCGAAGCCGCCGCCCGTGTTTACACGGTTTCGTCATAAATTATATTATTGGACCGGATCTGAATATTATGATAATTTAAGCGCGATAAATAGCCCGTAAAAAAAAGATTTAACGCGTTCGTTTTATATTTTGTTTCGGAGGATATCAAACACAATGATATTATTATTATATATTCGAGTGTTCTCGTATACACCTCTTATAATAATATTATGCATTATTTCGCGTTTGTTTTTATGGCGATTCGAGTCGGAATAATTCCGTTTGACGTCGCGTTTCGCTGGTATTTTATGCCCGCGTGATCGTATTGCTACACACAGTATAATAACGTTCGTCGTCGATGATTCCGTCGCCTGCGATGAATTATTTATAATAATACAATAGCAGTAATAATAATAATAATGAATAATAATGATGATGTCGTTTCGCGGTTTTTGGACGATCCGAAAATATGGTGACTGCTGCAGAAGGCGTTGACTGAGGTGGATTTGTAATTCGAAATAATGTAATATATTAAAATAAGAAATCGTACGAAATAAAGTACGTCATAGTACTCTGCCGGCAGTTTTGTCATTTGAGGGGGGAGGGGGCGAGGTTGGCATTTGTCCCTGTCTGATTGTAAAAGCAGTCAGATCGTTGGTAAAATAACGTAACTATAATTTTTCTAATTTCGAGGAAATACAATACTATGTAAGTTCTAAAAAACTGTTGTTAAAATAATTATTAATATTTATAGTTTTCTAATTACAATAGACCCTGATACCAAAAACATTAAAAAAAAAAAAGCGAATAACCTTAAGCTGATCTACGATTTCAAAAACACATCTATAATAAAAATGGTAGGTACCTATTGAAAATGTTTCCATTTTTCATTTGCGTTTTAGTAGTTTCATATTATAATATTTAATTTGTTCGGCCACTCAAGAAAAGTATAAAATAAGATACCATAATTATTTAACTTCTCCGCGCCTTTTTTTTTACCTTTAAACAAGACAGTTTTTGCCTCGGACACGTATGGGTTGGTCAAAATTATTTCCTCTTCTATTAAAAACTGAAATGACGTCAATTAGCTATTGCACTGGTTAAAATTTGAAATTCGTCAAAAACATAACGGATCCGGTTACTGGCTTTACGTTATCACAGCACCCGTATGATGAAATTGAATTTTGGGAGGAGGAGGGTTTTACAAAATAAAATACAATAAATACTGCACGGTTAAAAACGTACGATTTTGGGAGTACGAGTGCTACAGGGTAACAATACACACTTTAATTTCGATAAGCCGACATCATAACGATTATTATTATTTCTAAGTATAATATTATACTGCGATCAAAAACTACAACTGATGATGATTACAAAGGTACCCCCTTCTTTTAAAAAAAATATTTACCTCTTCTTCTATATTCTAATCCGTTTCAAATAATCACATTGTTTTTACACACTTTTGCATCCCCCTTCCCGAGTTTTTTCCCGATTCAAACACTGATTACGAATACGTAAACATAGAATATTAAAACAATAATATATCGTAATAGTATTTTGTAGCGCTGGTCGTCCAGTTTTGGTTCAGTGTACACGAGTTTATGTTTGCAGAGAACCGTACGCGCGTGTAACCAAACACCGCGTACCGGGTATAGCACGCGATTAGCCATCGGAACGGTACGGTGTTTTCCTTTCGGAAGACGCGAAGGGCGAATCACAAAAATAATTGTATTATTATCATCACACGAGCAAAATTCATAGTAAAATTAGGCCAAGCACGATAAATATTATGCCTATGCACAACACGCAGTACAATAGTAGTATAACGTTTGTGTCAAAATAATTTATGGACTGCTAGGGTCGAATCAAAAGATAGGTCTAATATTTAAATCTTTAATGGCTTTTATACTTGAATAAATTATAAATTAACATGAAATGTAGGCTGCAAATGCATGTATGAATTATATAGTATAATGAGATTTAAAACTTTTTTTTTTCACGCAATTTTTAACTAGACAATATTTTTTACTTGATTTATCTGTCTCCCTCTCTCTCATTCTCTCTCATTGTTAACACTTTATTATCATAACGCTCATTTTTATTATCGGGTGTGTATGACTAAACTGCAAATACAAAAATATTACAGCAAAATATCGTTTTAAAAGAATTAATTTTAATAATATTTATTTTGTTTCTTATTTGTACACTAAACAGATATTGCCGATGTTTATTTTGTCATTAAAAACAACTTGTAACGAATTCGTTTGATAATGATATTATAGATGTCAAAATAAAACTAAGAACGGGTTACGATCACGATATATTATTAAAGTTTATAGATTATAGTTTGTATTAAGTTATTTTTCATGATTTTATTATTTCTTGCGAACACAATATTTTCAAAATATATAATAAAAAAATACCTGGGACACTAACAATATTAACAGCTCAGTAAAAAGCGTGAATGGTCATATAAAATTTGAAACGGTTTTCGTAAAATCTCGATTGATAAAATGAAAACCAATCGGAATATTACGTACATGTATTATGTGTATAAATGTTTTTCTTTAATAGAATTTAATCCATATGACTTAAACAATTACTTTTTGTGTTTAGATATTATTATTATAGTTTATAATAATTATGCGTGACAAAACCGTATTCAGAACATTTTTTTTCAAAAAAAAAAAAAATAAATAAATAAATAAACAGGAGATAAATCTACTTGTATTTGAATCTAAAATTGTTTATAATTGAAGTATTATAAATTATAATTCCATTAAAACTTTATGAATTAAAATTTAAATAATTATATACCGTTTAAAAAATACTTTTTAGTAGGTTAGATCAACAATAGTTTGATATTACTTTTTCGTAAATATTTTATTCATACGAATGTTTATTCAATGTGTATGATTTTTTTTTTATTAAATTATAATAATATGAAAGATAACATTTGGGTAGAAAGAACCTTTTTGCCTTTTAAAATTCACTACAAAGTTCCGGTCTTTTCAAAATGGGTTTGTATACAGCAATTGAAAATGCTTGAAGTTGTTCCGGTCTTTTTTCAAAAGGTCTTATATACGTAATAAGCTGAATTAAAAAAAAAAAAAAAAAAAAACACTGCGAGTAGTTTT
>JACXSJ010000622.1:0-152129 GCA_014851325.1 Pentalonia nigronervosa | reverse complement strand
TAATATCTAAATTGTATGTTACCTGTATAGTCGAGAGATATGTTTTCGGTAGAATTTTCGAATAAAATATAACATACTCCGTTTAATTTATTTTTAATAATATAATATGGGTACACCAATACGCCTGCATTTTTCTGTCTTTTAAGCATGCGTCGTCATACACGCGTGGTAAACGAAACGTTAGTTTTATTAAAACGCAATAACTACGGGATTATTAAACGTTAAGCTTTAGCTCGTGCTGTGTAAATCACACGGGCATCACACAAATATTACAAATCCGTAACTGAACCGAATGAACTTTTCCCTCGGGCGAACCAAACGTATACCATGTATATACACCACTGCACATTAAACTTACACGAACCTCGACACCGTGTCTTAACGCGAGTTTCGTTGTTTTGAAACTGCAAAAGTCGAAATGTCTGAGACGTAAGTATATATACGGACATTCGATATTTATAAAAAGTATAACGAATAACAATAGTGGTAACAAAAATCGAGATAGAATTAAAAAAATTAAATGGAAACTATAAAAAGGCGCGTAGTTTCAACTTGAAACCAAGTGCACAAACGGAATACGTATTTTATACCTGCATGCTGGAACAGATTGGGATTTCGGACACGGGCCCAGGAAAATCAATATTTGGCGGCCCACTGTCAGGCCGTATTTGAAGCAAATATACTATTTATGGACAATAAAAAAAAATTATTAACGAACTGGGCACAATAATAGGCAACAATATTGTACTGCAGTGTTTATATCATAGTAATATCATAATAGTTCAAATTAAAATTTAATATCATAAGTCCTTTCTCGTAGCCGAACTACTATTTTAATATTTAACAATTAAAAAAAAAAAACGCATAACCTAACTTTCCTTTTCTATAAAAAAAATTTAAATACAAGAATAAATTATCAATTACAATATTATAGTTTTAATATGTATTGCCTTATTGAGATGATCGTTGTTTTATCAAGCATGATAACAATTAATGTTAAGCAATAATCTGCACGACATTCACAAATACAAAAACTTAGATATTATTTTAATTTTGTATTATTATTAACTATTATAAAATATTTGTTAACGACATTGACTATTACTTTAATTGCTTTGCAAAATACTTGCTATAGAAAAAAAGAATAAAAGTAACTATTTGAAAAAAAAACTGTCTTCAACTATAAACGATCACGTTAACTCGTTAGTATACAGGCCATAGATAATCCGATGCCTTTCTGCTTACATGGTGTGTCATATTATAATATAAACAAAGACGCTGAGAATAGATTTTGAAGATATTGCATACCAATCACGGTTTAAAACTCCACGGTTTTCAACTCTCGCGCCGAATTCGATTAGAGTTTAGATTAGAGTTTTGTAATTTCGTAATCGGTGGGGTTTGATTAAAAAATATATATATTTCAGATGTGTCTTAAGAGTTGTCCACGCGAAATAAAACCACAGATCAAAAATTTAATCAACGATAAAAAAATATTAATGTGATTCATAATAATATACAAATCATAATTAATATATAAGTATAGTGATGTAAAAGCGATTTGTGGTCTATAATTAATTGTGAGTAATAGCAGCAGATTTGTAATCTGTACATTTATACCAATGACCTTATTTATTTCAAACCGAGTTTCACCTTTGAGTCTGATATATACCTATAGCATACCTATAAACAAAGCACGGTGGATAAGTATGACGTGGTTATTACCAAACTATACCAAACGACGTAACCGCATAACGATATCATATATTTCGATATTTTTTCTCAAAGAGTTCATTTGATAGCAATGTGACGATGGGGTTTTTTTCTTTTTTTAAACGACTGTTATACATTTACGTCGTTGGACTACAACTTTGGTTAATATATATTTATATGGACTCGTGTATAATATTTGCTTTAGTGTCCGCGCCCAAACTTTCTATTGGTGTATAGCGAAGAAAACGTAATCCGAGTTGGTTATTCGTTTACCTCGAGGCAAACTTTTGGTTGGAAACTTTTCAGAAAAAAAGAACAAGTATATACGTGTATATATGCATTTCACAGCGAGAGAGCTTTACATGTCAGTTTTTTCGTTTTTTTTTTTTTTGAAACGTAGATTGACTATATCTATATTACGTACAACTCACTTTTCTGAAAACATGAAAATAAAAAATATATATATATATATTTATACAATATTGTGTATACTAGCGGGTGACGGATAAGTTTATTTTATGTTACAGAAGCCTATTTTTCTTTTGGAGTTAATGTATTTAAACGAACAATAACATATAATCTCACTCGTCCTAAACATTTTATCACGACGAGTCGTCCGTATATTAAAGTCATCACAATTGAGACCACTGTTTTCGAAAAAAATAATAAACTTAACGGAAATTAAAATTAAACACATCGGTGTCTACACGTGAATCGTCGGTAGGTACCTACAACTATGTTTTCATATTACACCTTATACGTAAGAACAATGCGAATAATAACAATTATATGTACAATGTACGTGTTTGAACAATATTGCAACTCACATTAAAGGTTAAATATTGTGGTTTTGTAAACTATGAATAATTAAAGCGGAGATAATTAATTTTTACAACTCGTTGTAACGCGTAAACAAATCCTACTAAAAAACAACAACAACACACAAAAAAAAAGCCAACGGCATTATGATTACAGCTGCGAAACGAAGGAGAAATGCAATCAAATATTATTGTTCTTTAGGTAAAAAAAAAAAAAAAAATAGTAATAAAGAAAGAAAAAAAGTAATTTCCTTAAAAGTAACCAGCTACAGAATTATGAGAGGTAATACTCAACACTCTCGCGCGTTCAATAACAAGAAACATTTTTTTTTTTTTTTGTCGAGTACCTATACTTATAAATGGGAAAAAAATTAATCAGAATATGTGTGAAGTACGTTTTTATTATTTTGATTACTTTCGTCCGTGTTTTTTCGTAATACATTCATAGTACCCTTATGAAATTCAATAAAAGGAAATCGAAATTTGTCTTCGTAATCGAAAAAAACAACGAAACAAATTAAAAGTTATGAATATTTATGTACCGCCTTGACTCACGACTCAAGTACCGTACAGGGTGATTCACCAAGCATGCCACTCTAGTATTTCATTTATTAATACATTTTTCAAATTCTGATTTTTGAATGTTTTAAATAATACACTCGAATATCATATTTTCAAATTCTTGAGATTTTTTGTAATACTTAATAGCTACTCTCTATGGAAATACAAACTTCTGTTTTTCAAATAAAAACCTAACTCCCTTTTCAATAATAAATTATTAAGCAGACAATTTTTCTGAAGACTTGCGCGTATCAAATTCAAAATTTGAACGAACTGTTTTTGAGTTATTTTTATATTTGTGTACTAAGGATAATAGGTCCATGATAATGAGTTTGTAAAGTATTGGACTGGCTATGGAAGTTTGAAAAATTTACTAATTAATATTAATCTATAAAAAATTATAATTTATAAAAATGGTCGAATTATAATAAGTACTAGATCCAATGTTACATATATTTTATATTTTTGTAATACCGTTTTCGAGGACTATTATCCTTAGTATAAACATTTTGATAACTGAAAAACTACTCGTTCGGATTATAAAATAAGTATATCAAAAATTTCAAAAAAAAATATACACGCTGAATAATTTACAGTAGAAAAGAGAGGTTATCATTTAAAAAACAGAATTTTATAATAAATTCAATATTAAATGAAAAAAATGAGGTAAGAATGGTTGGTGAATCACTCTGTAGTAGTCACTACAGACTACTCTGTAGTTGATAATCACCCAGTGGTAGTTTATCAACTTCTTAGTTCCATCACCCGCGATTATTTGCAATCAGTTGTCTTTGACCATATTATTATAGTAATCATTAATATTTTATTTGTTTTTAATTTTATTCCGACGAGTGTATGTATATACTAAACCGTGTGCACTAATCCATACCAATATTATATATATTAATATAATTAAATGTAAAATAAAACGATCATTGAGACCAATGTTTTCCAAAGTCCAAATCCCCCGTCGTCTCACAGACTCTCGACTCTGTTATCGAAACGAAAAAAAAATTGTAATACACGATGGTACCTACTGTTATACATATATTATTATCTTATATGAATTCTATTTTTCTTAACCGACGTACGATTTTTGCCAATGTAATTTTATGGAAATAGATAAATTCTTCAATTGCGATAGTAAATCCAACCGGCGCATTAAAATTATTATTCCCTGCGTTTGTGTACCTACTAGTTGGTTGTGAAGGGGGGGGAGGGGTGACGAGGGTGTCATATCCCCCTTTGACTGGCTTATTTTTGTCACATAAAATAATATAGGACAATCGATAAAAGTACATTTACCGCGGTCTGAAAATAATCAAAAATTTATATCACCTCCCCTCCTTTCAAAAAAGCCGAGCACGCCGCTAATTCGAGCGCGAGCGAATACAAAAGAGACGACAACACGAAATTATGTGGCCGACAGCTAAAAAGAGTTGTCAATATGAAGTGTTAAAAATTTTCATGGACAATTCGCTGATGAGATTAATCTCTCAGAACCCGGAAAGTGTACGATCCACACAAAGCATATTATAGAAACAGATACGACTTTCTTACTTACTTATTTCCTATTAAAATTCATTTGGGATTTTTTAAACTATTATTATTAGTAGGTAACTGACGATATTGAAATGTATGAGGTCTGTGGGTGCAGAACTATCAAAACGATTGCACGACCCACAGCTGCAGACGTCGGACGACGTCGACTTGGAAATAATAAAAGCGCAATTATGTTAATATTTACTATTTCGTCTTTTAAAAAACATCGATAATATATCTTAAAATAATTCAAGTTGTGATAAAATGTCAAACATAATAAATAATTAAATGTTTAACATATAATGGTACAGCGTGGTACACGTATATTATAGGCATCTTTGTCGAGAACGTTTTTCAATACTTTCAACGAGTGTTGAATTCTATTTTATTCTGATAGAGTGGGTACCAATTATTATTGATACGGTGCTGAAATCCCATTTGCTGGACGAGAATGACGTTGATAAATTAATCCATTAAAGTTAATTTAAACCCGAAAATAATTACACAAAATCCTTATTTAAAATGCGGTAATCAACAGTGCTGTTGTCACCGATACACGGTAAATTCCTATATTATTTTTCCTGTGGCCAAAGAATATAATACATAATATTATATTATTTAAATGAAATAATATGGTATTATAAATTTTATTACGATTTCAAAGTCGTTGAAATATTTTCAGTAAAGTAAAATTATTTAAAAAAATACACCCGGTGATGTGCTTGTACTAACTAAATAAGCTGGGTGGTCACTAAAAATATATAAAATATTTATATCTAAGAGAAAATTAAAAATAAAAATGTCTACAATATTGTTGAATAGCTCTAAATATAGTACTGTAAAATAAAGTTTATGGCAATCACTATAAACTTCTCTAACCAACCTAACAAAAAGAAAACTGTTAGATTTGAAATACCGTTGTTATTAATTTGTTTATTTTTTGTTAGAAATAATATGTTAATTTTAATTATTCTAAAAGTGATTCGCGTAATTATTCTTATCTCATAGCCATGATTTACGAACTAAAATTATATTATAAACCTTGAATTGAAAATAAAAAAAATAATATAAGCAATAATGAAAACGGAAATTTATATAGGTTGTAACTATAATCATAGGTAACCTAACTATATACTCGTATAATAAGAAAAAGTGTGCAATCAATAAAATTGTTTTTAACATTTCTAATGACGTCAGTTAAAAAGTTATTAAAACATTTAAAATCTTAAATAATAATTACATTGTGAGACTTTCCAAGAAAGTTTTCTGAAAGATTTTGGAATTCTTAAGTTAAATAAATTGTGTTGTATGCATTATTTATTAGACATTTCTGTTTTGACGAGTTGTATAATTGCATTTGAAAATTGTCCAAGGTTTCAATCAAGAGTGTTTGTTAATACTTAATAAAGGGTAACTGCTAGAAGAATAAAGTTTGTCAAGAAGTCGTATAAAACATTTATTTAGGAAATATGGTTAATGCGCACATCGACTCGCGATATAAATAAAAAATATGTCCAAAATTTATTAAGCATGGCAACTGTAATATTATGTTAATATTTTAAAGCTATATAAACGTCATCAATTTAAATCTGCACATTATAATATAATATATAATTTGTGCATTCAAATGGAATATCAATAACAATTGTTTCAGAGTTTTGTTTCATCAGTGTAAATCATTTGTATTATTTAATAATATACCATATTTGGTAAATGTAGTTTATTATCGAAGATTAATTTCCACTGTTGGCTATCAATTCTATGAGATAATAATAATATTCTTATTTCGAGTTTAATTCTCTTTGACTTTTGAGTACGAAACAAACGTTATGCGAATATTATTATACTTGGATAGGTAAGTTATTTTCATCGATTTTAAAAAGTGGTAATCAAAAATTCGACGGACGATGAGTTACAAAATTATTTGCTTTTCGGCGTTCGGTTGATGTTTCAGAGTTAATAAACAATGTCAATTTTTTTATCTTTTGGGGATCAATCGTCAACAGTAGACAGACAAACGACTAATAGTGCGGATAATTTGATATTTTTGATATTTTTACCACCGATTATCAGACGCGATTGTTGCCCATAGTTCAGCACACCTCAAAATATTTACAAGACATTTTATATTAACAATTAATAACATTTAATTTAGTTGGCCGTCATGGATTAAATATACATAAAATAAAATTATTCGGACATCACGATGACGTTACGTTTATATTTTATAGACTTAAGAAAAAGGGATTTGTGTACATAACGATAAACAATAGTTTATTAGAGCTTTGCGTTTATCTTTTGGATCAAAACTCCCGCTGGGGAAATTTTCTGTTTAGAGATTAGTATAGGCCTACACAGGTAATAATATGTATGTATCTCTACGGTTATAAGGACATGAAAATATTAAAATTTGACGTTCGCGGCGACCGGCAAAATTTTTCGGGAATTTTGATAGTTAATTCATCACCGAAAAGGTGGGATATCGTCATTAATGTAGAGTACCTGTGATTCGAGTAAAATGAAGCAAATTTCTGAGAACTTAGTGTAATGTATACAATTTTTTCCAAATCTATCTTCTGGATATTAAAACGTGGGTTATTGTATTCGAGTATAGTAAATTGTAATAAAAGTGTTGTTATTTAAACCATTTTTATATCATATTTTATAACACACAATATAAAACACTATATTTAGGTACAATTTTTTTTTGTTTTTTTTTTTTTTTTTTAAATCAGTAGGTAAATTAAAAATCTATAAAACAAATTTGATTTAAATTAAGTTGTAGAACACGTCATAACGTAAAATAATACGTCCATTATCGTAAGGAATATCAAGTCAAGGTATTGGCAGATAAGTTCAGAAAGATAAATCAAAATCAATAAATAATTTAGAATATTTAATGAAATATAATATATGTATATATTAAAATATATTTTAGAATTATTATTTTATATACTCATGTGTTATATTTATATTAATTATTGTTAATAAAATATATTGTATATTAAATTGTTGTGGAGGGCTCCGCCCGTTAATTAATAATAAATAAATAATAATTAATTATTATATAATATGAATACGCTAAATTTAATTTTACATAATATTAAATTTGAATTTCAAATATTGTAATTTAGCTATTATTATTAAAACGTAGTAACTGAATTTGGATATTATTTCATAGTTTTTTTTTCTTTTTAAACAGCAATTCTAATAATTAATGATTTTGGTTGAAATTTCATTTTGTATTAGAAGTTTTTATGTTGATATGTAAATTATGACCCGTAAAGTTAAATACGGATTAAGAGTCGTACGATTTCAAAATGTTTGATATTAAATTTACATTTAGGATAAAAAAAAAAATCTAATATTGCGAAACATCTCCGTACACAAACATAAATAGTCATATTAACTGGAAAGTGGAAGGATTGAGTGACCGATAAAGTAATATGTACATGTGTAAATCAAGTGTTCGTTTGGGAATCCAAAACTGCTATCCACCGCATTATATAATATAATATATATCGAGTATTAATGACTTATCAAAGTTTTCACCATATATAATAGTTGTTAGTTAATGTCGTCGTCAATGCGTGTAGTTAAAACTCTATGCGGTTATATGGACTCAACTGCAGTCTATCGAAATTTTAAAAACTCCATGGTTATTAGCAACAACCGTACAGCACTATTGAAATTCAATAAAATCACAATACCTGCAGACTGCAGTCGACTATTATATAGTGAAAAACTAAACAAATTATTCCGAGAACCGTTTCGTTTTTTGGAAGTTATTACATTTTTTTTTCTTTTTGGAACGAAAGAATTTTTATAAGCGTTTGAATTTTAGTTGAAATTCACAAAGATTCAATGCACAGTGAGCTCTATCCGTCCTTATTTAATCGAGAAGGTTGTTTTTGCTGTTAAATCGTAAGACACCCCCATCTAGAGATTGAATTCGAGAGACCCGGGTGCGACGCACAAAATTACAAAAGCCTAAGGATTACAACGAATTATATTTTGTGTGTCTTTGAACATAAAATGTATGCTTTAAATATATCGCTAAGATCGTACGTGTCGTCTAAGTGAGATTTAAACCAAAATATTATTCACTAATATGAATCTATACTACAGCGGTGAATATTCGTATGGATTTGTTTTTTTTTTTTTTATTTTGCACATGGCAGCTAGTTATAAAGATGTAGTCGGACTAGGTACTTATTTTTTTAAAAAGTATTCCGTTTATAATCAAAACGTCTAAACATTTTCATAAGACTATACCGTTGTCAAGCTGCAGTACGCCTCGGTTAATTAAAAATTATTTTAATTTACGACATTCGCCGTTGTTTTTAATTTTTAAATTAAATTCCATACGACGTTTTCACTTAAGCTCGCAAAGTGCTCGCAGGTTACATTGTTTTTATTTTATTTTTTTAACATTTCCGCGTCGTTTACTCCCACAAAAAATAACGCCAGGTGTAATATTATTATAATATTATAATATAATAATCACGGGACGTAAACAAATTTACGACTGCAGTAATTTTGTATTTTTTTTTATTTTTTAATTTTAAAGAAATTATAATCGTGCGTCATTTAAAATCGAACACGGTTCAACTGCGACGGACGAATCGAACTTCGACCGAATAAAATACCGTTAATAACCCATAATATTCATGGAAGTTGTTACGATAATTACGTGCAAAAGAGTTCGTATTTTTAAGGTACGAGGTTTTAAGATGTTTTTCGGTATATTATAATACAATAATCACGGGACGATACACCTCTTGGGGAGGGGAAACAGAAACACTAATTAAAATAAACAAATCAATAATAAATTCTAAAATAAACTATGGCGCAACGGTATTTAAGACAGTAACAAAGTCCTCTCTTAATTTGGTAAATAGCATAAATAACACTGGCCTCAGAATGTCTATAGGAGTTTTCAAAAGCAGCCCCATCCAAAGTATATATAATATAACGGGAGAACCAACTCCCAAAATAAAAAGACTAGAAATAGCACTCGGATATATAACAAGACTATACAGATCATACAATAATCCAGCTACCAACGCACGCTAACAATCTATTTAAAAAATTAGCAGAAAATAATAATATTAATTTATCACATATAATTAGATGTGACCATAAAATTAAATCTTCGTGGAAAAAAGTTACGAAATCAATATAAACTTAAGAGAATAGGCAAAACAACACACCACACCGGAAACCTACAAACGTCATTTTCTCAGCATCATGGAGCAATACGATGGTTATCACAGAGTATATACGATTACTTCTAAAAACGAAAAAGGTGTCGGTTTTTCAATAATATTTCACAACAAACAAGTATTACATAAATTACACAGGTTTTGTTCCATTTTTACGGCCGAAGCTTTGGCAATTTTCGTTGCAATACAAATTATAATGAACGAAAAACATACGAAATTCATCATACTTAGTAACTTTCTAAGCACTATCACCAGCCTGCAAAATGTTTTCCAACCAAATTACATTGCAAAGAAAATTCAAAATAAATTAGAAGAAGCTCGTGACAAAGGAAAAATTATAACACTCGTGTGGGTACCTAGCCATATAGGCATCGAGCGTAACGAAGTAGCTGACAAAAAAGCCAAATTAGCGATTGCGATTATAGAAAAGCCAACCGTAAATGAAGTAACATACGAGGATATCAAAAAACGTATTGAAAATTTATAATTGAAAAATACTTCTTTAATTAGAATTCCCAATCTACCTAACTCGACGAGATTAAAAATATCCCCATAAGATGGAAAAAAATGTCAAAACAAATAGTAAGGAAGAAAAAATTATTAACAGGGTGCTTATTGGATACACAAGATTGATACATAGTTATTTGATGTCCAGAAGTGATCCTCTTTAATGTTTCACCTGCGGTATTCAACCTTCTATCAAGCACATATTGAGCGAATATTATAAATATCGAGACTCGCAAAGAAATACAATATCAGTCATCATCTCCACAAATATCTTGGGCAAAATTGGGATAATGAATCGTTAATTTTTTGAAATTCTCTAATATAATCAAATAAATTTAAATATACATTTATTTTTAAATTAAATTTGTAACTTATTTAATCTTTTATAATTAAAATAATCGATGTTTTTTTTTTTTTTGTTATATTATTATCACTACCAGTGTTTAGCATTAAGTAACTGATATTAAAAAAAAAAAACTTTGTAAATAGCACTAATAGCCTAGTCGTCGAAACGAAGATCAATAAAAAAAAAAAAAAAAATCACGGACATAAATAAATTTACGACTGCAATAATTTTGCATTTTTTTAATTTTTCGTTTCATAGAAATTATAATCGTGCGTAATACGCGAGTTAAAATCGAACACGATCAACCGCGACAGACGAATCGAACTTTGGCCGAATAAAATACCGTTAATAACCCATAATAATATTCGTCGAGGCTGTCACGATGATGACGTGCAAAAGGAGTCCGTCTTATTAAGACTCGTAATAGGACGTATGGAATTTATCGATTCAAAGAAAATATAGCTCGGAAAAAAGCCGATCACGTCGTCGTTACCACAGATATTATTATTATTATTATAGTGGAGATGGCATATTATTATATGATAAAACGTCCGTCCGAAACAAACGTGGCGTGTTTTTTTTTTTTTTTTTTTTTTTTTATTTCACCGGCCGACGTCACTCCAAATCTAGAAAACCCGCGTAATTAATATTGTCATTATTATCATCGTCATCGTCGTCGTCATTATTGTTAATGTACTCTATTGACCTTTCGATGTTTCGCATCAATTTTCTAGACACACAACGTCCATTCGAAATCCCATCACCGCACGCACCGCAGCACTATACTACGCGTAGGTATATCATACCTTTTAGAACGGCGGTCGAACGTGGGACGTTGATATATGTCGTATAATAGCCGCACGCACTCTCTTTTTTATTATTATTATTACCGATCCTTTTTTACCGTTTCCTTTCGGTTAAATATTAATTCGTATATATGTATAGCGTCTGCGCCATCCGTTTGCACTGTGCACGTTTCCATTGTACGCGCCAAGAGAGAACTATTATTATTGTATACTTACATACAATATACATATTATTATTGTTATTATTATTATTATTATTATTATTATTATTATACGGTCGCATATTATATTTCGTTTGAAGAGCAACAAGTCGAGATCCTTCGAAAAGAAAGTACTTTTCCCGACCGCTTCCAAAGGGAAAAATTCTAAATGTATTTACAGTGGAAACCTCATATTATTATTATTAATATTATTATATTTCCAGACCATAACGTTTTTGTTATTTTTTTCGTATTTTCGTATAATGTAAAAGATAATATTGTATTATCACGCGAGTGCAGTACTATATATAAGCTGCAGTAGAATAAATTGCAAGAAAAAAAATGTTTAGTTGATAAAGAAAAACCAATAGATTAGTAATGGAGCATATACAAATATTATATTATAATCTATCCTCGGTCACATAAAAATCACGATAATTATCTAAAACTACATATTGATTCGAATCTTTTACTTATGTGAAACTATGTCTGAATTGTCTTGAACCATTCGTCCATGATATGATATTTACTTTTGTATTCATTTGAAGTCAACTAAAAACATAAGTGATATTTAACCAAACGAGAAAAAATATATATGTAATTATTAAAAAAAAAATAGATATGAATTTTAAGTTTTCTAAAGCGTTATCTTATTTAAAAATATATGAACTTTCGAGTTCTTACACAAAGTTTTCTTTTTAAATATTTACTAAAGTAATACAGACGTTGAGTAGATTTTCAAGTAAATTTTTATTTATTTGTCTGTTTATTAAAAAAAGAGCTTTTAAAATACACAATTAAAATTAAATAAAAAAAAAATGTTTTATTCTTTTAATGATAATAAATGATAATTTTTATGGACTATGGACAAAAAAAAAATATATCATTTAGTGACTGTGATGTATAATATGTACAAACAATTGAAAAAAATATATGCAAAAATACGTAAGAGCAAATTCCATTGAATTGGAATATTAATAAAATGTTTTTAAATTCATCAGTTTGTATTATTTTAAATTAATTTTGAAAATATTTATGTAAATAATATTTGATTTCTTTTTTAACTTACATGTTTATTTCACAACCTGATGCAATATAATAATAAACAATAAATGAGTGTGATAACTTTGAAAAAAAAAACAGTTTCATGTTTCGCGGAATAAAAAATCTTCCCACAGAAGGACCTTTGATATGTGGATTTTATAAAAAACGGGTTAACTAAAAACTATAGTGAGTGATAAATTATTAGAACTATTATTTCTACAATAATCATGTAGTTATTTATATAACTATTGGTACTATATTATGTCACGGAAATCACTGTATTTTTAACCTTTTTAGAGATCACCAGTCATATCTGTTGGTTCTAACATATTACGCTTGTCATGATTTTGACTGAACTGTGCCAAACGTGTTTGGATATTTGTTCCCGAATCAGGGTGAAGGCAATTTTATAGATAAGTATATTGTGTTAATTGCGAATTAAATGTGATTGACAGTTAGCTACATTAGCGGAGGAGAGAATACGATCATTTGATGGAGGTTGAGTTATATGATGTGATCATCACATGATGAAACACATAATACGAAGACAGGTTTATTCTTCGTAAGGTGAATTTAGTAAAGGTACCGACAAGACGGCTCATCGAAGAACAGGAGCTTGTTCACTATATAATATGAATGCCTTGTACGATTTGGTTATGCTCTAACTTAAGTAGAAAGTCTGAAGTCGTTTATTCCATTGACGAAAATCTTCTCACTCGGGTAGTCGGGTAGACTAAGTGATTAGCAGAGAGCAATATAACATGCGATTTAGTCAATATAACTATATAGACTTCTAATTAGGTGTTTATATTTTATATACATATTTGTATGAGTAATAATATTGTAATAGGTAGGTTAGTTTAACAATATTATGCACACGACACTACAACTCCGGAAATCACAACGCAATGTTCGGGAAAGGTAATTTGATAAGAGCGTATTGTACCTATACTCATTTATAAGCGGTATATGACGTGTCTGGATCACGACGGTTATTGGAAATTTTCCTTAAAAAAACTTGCGACATCAAATGAGGAGTATGATAAATTTGTTATGAGAAGGAATGAATTTTGAATATCGATAAAATGATTTAATCAACCGGAAGATAAAGAATCTTTATATGTTACTAATGGTGTATTCATGTACCTACAGTATATTTTTCTTTTTCGTAGACATTAATAAAAAAAAATTACCTATTGTGCTGTTTTTGAGAATGCACAATAAACTGCTTTTAAAAATATATTATTATTGTAAATATTCCTATATTTAATAAAAAAAAAATCAGAACCCTTTAAAATCCCTTGTTCGCCAAATGCAAAATAAGTTTTCAATTTCACTCTTAAACATGAGATCTTTCTAGGTTATTCAGAAATCTTTGAAACAGCCTGTATAATATAAAATATATAAAATACTAGCTGTCCCGCCCAGCGTTGCCCGGGCTAAATATTAAGTTAAGATTAACCTAAAATGATTTACATGCATCTAAACTACTTATGTATGCAATCTACTGCATTAGATCATTCACAATATGCGAGCAGTAAATTATCAAGTAGGCAATCCACCTGCAGTGGGTTGCGAATCTCGTGATGTGCATAAGTGAGTGAAATTAGAATTAGGTAGGTACATGAAAAACATTTGTGAAGGTTGCTCGTTCCAAAGATGTTTTTTTTTTAATTTATTAAAAAAAAAAATGTTTAATATGCCACATTTCTACAAATTATAATAGTAATCAAATATTAATTATTAGCAGAACATTAAAAAAAAAAAAAACATCAAAAACATACAAACTGTCAATATGAAATTCATAAATCCTATTAAAATTTTGAGTGCCATAGACGCATGTGCCACGAAAACAATTAATTTCAAAACAACAATTAAATAAAAATAAACAAATATCAAAGACGTTTTTTCTGTTCTTTCAGTGATAATAAATAATAATAATAATTTCTTTCGCACTAATTATTATTACAACACATTATTATTATTATAAACCAATAATAACCATTCATAAACAAATATTTCCATTGTAAATATCAAAATCTTTGTTTGAGCAGCTCCCTGGGTTGGACCTATCCCTTTTTAAATTAGCCTATCTTCTTTCCAGAAACTTAATATATCTCTATCCCAAATTTAATCGCAATCGGTTGAACGGTTTTGGGAATGCATAAAGAACAGAGAGACAGACAGGCAGACATTTTTTATATATTTAGATAGATATACATATCATATGCATGCAAACACCAGTGTTTGGAATCGTATACGCTAAAAGTTTTTGTCCATTAAAAGGAATGGAAGCTGTAATATCATCCGTGAACAAGTGTTACGAAAAGTACCCGTCCCATACTATACACGTTGATAACGAGATGCTAACAAGAAACAGAAGAAAAAAATCTCATTTCTAAGAAACTGCTGACGTAACATATATGTATAGTATTTTTATCGGCATTAAATTATATTATTATGGCCTGGTATAATAATATCCGTAAAAAAACAACCGTGCCAACGTATACGACTGCCCGAATTACAATAAAACCCTGAATAACGATTAGATATGCTCCCGTAGAACGCAAATGATTGTTGACAGATATTAGAATTTAAATTGTGTAAAAAAACAAAAATTTAAAAATAGTGAGTCTATTAGCGAATCTTTCAGAGATTGTAGTCCTCGGAGATAACAGAAAAAATTAAAAGATAATTATTAAACCACCGAATTGAAATGTTTTCTTTTTTAAATCCATTTTCTTCTTTTTATCAAATACCATAAAAATGTAATCAATGTCTCAAATGACTCGAAAACAGCATTTTTTTTTTTAAGGGGCCTTCGAATTGGTAGTTGCACACCGGCCTTCCGAGAATTAGATCCCGCACTCAGATACATACGACATGCGGCGTTTCGCCTTTGAAGATTTATTGACGCGTAAACAGCAGCCGAGTTTCGGAATGCAAAGCCGAGATGCAAAAAAAAAAAAAAAAATATCTAAGAAAGTAACACAAAGAGCTTCCGAAACACCGCTAGCGGCCCCGGGCGTCTAGGATTTTCGTGTCGGAGTATACCGATTGAAATTAGAATTGGCAGGAAATGTAAACACGCGCCCTTCCTAATGTCTGCGAGTTGCGACAGGTTTTCGGTCGCCATCTCTCTTGCCTAGGCGCAGTCTTTGTAGTACGCTCAGGGATTTCATATAATAAGTGATAAACAAACGAGCTAATACGTCTTGGCATCCCTTAGCTGCAGCACATCGAAACTGTCTCCTTTAAGAACCCACCAAGTTTTGATGCTTGTTTTTATTATTCACTGGGTTTTATTTTTATTTTTTAAAAATATTCGCTCTTCCGACCTTATGTATGTATAATGTGATTATTTGGCAGCAAAATCAATAATTATGGCTACCTATGCATCGGAAAATGCCTGTACACTTGATAAAAAAAAAAATTTAATTTTTCCTTTTTCAACTGATTGCTTACTATTATAAGCGTGCTATAATTTTATATTTTTAACGTAAAATATTATATAAAAAATAATAACAATATTATTATAGTTATTAAAATGTGTATATCATCTGCAAAGAAATTAATTTTATATCCCAAACATAATATTGTTATTGGATTCTTAATACGAGTACACTGAGTGTACAGGTTTAAGTTTGTATAATAATTAACAACACGCGTATTTAATTTAATTAGTTTTAAATTTGTCCACTGTGATTTTAACTTTTGTCCGTGTCTTCGACACTAAACTTTCCATATTGAAATTAAATTTGTGAAAGGGTTGTTGTACAAAGTAATTACTATATTGTTTGTACGCGTAAAGTGACAATAATAATACCATTAGTGTACTGTGTTGTGTACTTGTAATCAATGTGTTCTCAATTTTAATCTACTTTCACTGATTACGACAGACTAGTGTGTCCATCACGTAATTAATTACTGTTCAAAATCAACTATAAGTCCGTAATCCAATATTTTTTATTTTATCCGATTATGAAATCATTTTTTTTTTTTTTTTTGTAATCAAATATTCTTATTTTTGACAACCTTAGTGAATGAATAATTTGATTATACATTTAATTATTAATGTACTCGACTAACAATTTCAAACCTGATAATATGTCGTTGTGGACTGATAAAGTTGACATTCCTCCTATACTGCTATTTTAAATATTACGTATGTACAATAATACATATTAAGCGACAACGCATAAATCATAATTATAAAAGTATCGAATTGAAAAAAGATTATTTATTTCTTAATTTTTAAAACGTGTAGGTAGTTTAACCTCGTGATTATTTAATACGTGGTTTAGTTATATTTCCAGTAATAATACAACATATTCACAGTTTTACTGTTTTGGATAGTAGTTAAGTATGATATAATTGTTAGTATTGAATTATTCATTTTAAAATCGACAAATGTGTCTGTACCATAAACAACAGAATTAGAGTAAAAATAAATACATTATAAACTGTGTCGTAAAGTATCAACGAACATAAAATGGTACTAATATGGAATTTCAGCTAAAGTTTAAATTTATAATTCCGTTTATTAATGATTTTTTGTCGAATTCTCCTAATTGTTAGGACCAGACCTACCTATACGTTGGTATTTGAATTAGTCGTTTATTAAATATTATACGATATTTATTATACCACCGTAAAATATTAACAAATATTTTTCTTTTTAGAAATGTATTTACTAGAGCCAAAGAGAATCAAATGAACGATGAGAAAATCGATTTTTCGTTTTTCCCTTGCGGAATACAATTTGTTATATTATTACCACCATAAAAAAAAAAAAAAAAAAAAAAATGTAAATTACTTAATATACCGATAAAATAAAAAAAAATCAAACCACACATGAAATAACAGAATGTATATTAAATTTCGGATATAAATATAAAGGATAAAAAGCTCACAATGATTTTATTTTTATATTTGTTAAATTTATTGTAATAGTGTATAACTGAACGCATTGTTCCCTTGACATAAAATACAGTCAAGTCTGTAAATTTTGTTATTGGTTTCGGGATAATATCAGTCTCTAGGGATGAGCAGATAACTGTCGCAGATTGTAGAAATTTATGATTATATCATGATATGACTGAGAATCTAAATTTTTAAAAACAATATTTACTAAACACGAGTTCATATATAGTCATATTAAATCATTTTTTTTTTTGTGTGTGATATGTTAAGTCTTAAATGACGTATAATATTTTTGAGCTTGTCAAAATAATTGTATTTTTAAAAATGTCACGTTAAAATTAATATTTCTTTTATTAAAATCTTCATTAACCGGATCACATTAACAATTTACTCCTCAAACACACTCTATCTAATCGTTTTCAATATCATCTGAGCTCACATGTTAAAAACGGCGTGATGAAATTATTTTTTTTAAAAATAAAATGTAAACAACCATAGTAGGACGACAATCTGTCTGCTCGTATGAATCGAATGTTGTCGATTATAAATAGTAAACAGTGACATTCTTGTTGTTTGCAAATTTCACTTATTTAATACCATTAAATTATAGAAGCACATATATCGTATAAAGCAACCCTAACTTAAACCCAACCCAAACATTTTCGGTCTGAAACAAATAAAATGTTTGAACACTTTTACAATAAGTGTATAAAGATACGACACTGTACATTGCAAACAGATTTGAAATATTACGTCATATCATATTATTATTTTTCAAACGTTTTGGTTTCGTCTGTTACTGCTAGGCAACTAATCCACTGAACCTCATTTCTTATATTACACGACAAATATAATATTATTATTATACACACATAATAGCGTAATATTATATTGT
This sequence comes from Pentalonia nigronervosa, assembly GCA_014851325.1. Classification (NCBI taxonomy): domain Eukaryota; kingdom Metazoa; phylum Arthropoda; class Insecta; order Hemiptera; family Aphididae; genus Pentalonia; species Pentalonia nigronervosa. The sequence goes on along the minus strand of JACXSJ010000622.1, from coordinate 133,549 downwards.
AATATGTGTTTTTGCGGCGCTAAACCGTTCGGTAGAAATTATCTCGTTATATATATATATTCTTCCAAAGGGCGAAAACGCTTGTAACACAATACCTATGCCAACATATAGTACGACGACGGCCGTAAGACAACGAGGACGTGGCGTTTTATGGATTTTTTTTTTCCAATTCGTCTGCGAATACAAAAACATTTTCTTTCTCCACCCGCAGCAGCCGCCGGTCGTGGCTCGAAGTCACGTCGGAGCCAATGGAATTCCATCGCGCCGATAACGACTACAATAATAATAATAATTATTATTATTATTATAAATAACCGAATCGTTTTGCGCGAGGTCCCGGATCGATATACGCGTATATAATATATACTTAGACTTGGGAACTTAAACTGCAGTAAAAACACTCATACACGTCGAAAATATAATATTATAGCTAGTAAGACCGCAGCAGAGCTCTGTATACGTGCGCACTCCGTTAGGTAGACGTTGATTTATTTTTTTTTCGCATTTCCTCGAATGCCTACGACGCAGGGTGTTCAAAAAGTTTGGAAACGTTCATTAGACTAGTGATTATTTTTTGGACTGTTAATCGATGATAATATTCAAGATAATTTGATTGACGTAAAACACTCATAATATCGAAAAATATTGATGAGTTAAGACTCGGCTACATTTTATGAACATAAATTATCTAATAAAGTTTTAAGAATGACAGCTACTAATATTTATTTACCTCTGTCTTTAATATATAATCTTGCAATATCGAATGGTATTTTCCCTCATTATTTTAAAAAATCAATTATTATTCCTTTATGTACATAAAAATGGAAAGAAAATACAGTGTAGTAATTACAGACCTATCTCTCTGACTCTTTCAATTTTCAAACATTTTGAACAGCGTTTAAAGAGAAAGTTATTAGACTTCCTCAATAAATTAATTTTTTTTTCAAATAATCAATTTGGTTTTATATCTGGAAAATCTACAACAGATGCATTAATTAAGTTTTCTAATTTTGTACTCACTAACCTTGATAATAACAAAAAGGTAATTGGTATATTTTTAGATATAAAAAGTTTTTGATTCCGTTGAACATAAAATATTAATTAATAAACTAGATTTCTATGGTACAAGAAGAAATGCCTTGGATTTATTTATTTCATACGTTAATGATAGATCACAGTTTATAAGGATTAATAATACTCTAGGCGTTCATTTAATAAAAAAAAATATGGTGTACCACAAGGTACAGTACTTGGTCCTATATTTTTTGTTATTTATGTTAATGATCTTTTTAATTTAAAAATTAATGGTGAATTTATTTCTTATGCTAATCACGCTGTTGTTTTGATTGAAGGAAATAATTCGGCTGAAATTATAAACTTTGCATCACTCTGTTTAAATGAAATTAAAAATCGGTTAGATAATAATAGGTTGGAGCTTAACCTTAACAAATCTAATTATGTCAGTTTCCGTATATCAAATGCTACAAACTGTATCAATTCTCTATTAATAATTTATAAATTTAACTGCTCATAGAATCATAACTGCTGCTGTACAGGCATTAAGTGTATAACGGTAATAAAGTATCTTGGTATTATTGTTGATGAAAAGTTTAAATGATATAATCACATTCAACATATTTCAACCTCGATTGGGAAACTTTTTTATGTTTTTAAGTCACTAAGATGTTTTCTAAACTCACAAATATTAAAAATGATATATTTCTCTCTCGCTCAATCTATAATTAGTTACAGTATAGTCTGGGGTGAAACTTATAATATATATTTGACAAACCTTGAAGTTACATTACGCACATTAATTAAAATTATTCTTAAGAAGCCTGTGTTTTACTTAACAAAAAATATATATAAAGATTTTAATGTTCTTAATTTGAAGGCTATTTATTATAAAAAATTAATTTTATACATGTTAAAAGTAGATGTTAGTCAATTTATGCCACAACACGAATATACACACGTTTAAAAATTAATAGTAATTTAAATTTAATGAAAGTTAATAAACAATTTGGTAAAATGAATCCAATAGATTTTGTAATAACTTATTGTAGTAAATGTAATATTGGTTTGAAAAAATGTAATAATAAAAAAATGCTTGCAAAGTACATTATGAATTTAAACTTTGATAAAAATATTTATATAATGTACCTTTTGATGTAACCTATATACTATTATTATTATTATTACATATATATTTTTTTAAATCATTTATCATGTAATAATTTGTTTTTTTTTTTAAATTATTCATTTCATACATAAGCTATGCTTACTGGAAGGGTATCATCTAAACTTTCTGTTGCCTCTTTTAGTTTTATATTTTTATTCGATGATAAATAAATATTATTATTATCATTATAATAAATGTATACCATAAACGAGTTTATTAATTCAAAGTCAATGACACAATCTGATGACGATTTATAATGGGTGTGTATTATAATCGATTTAACTTTTAATGATCATTTTATTAATCATCACTCATCAGTATCATCAAATATCATCATCCTAAACTATTTATTATTTAAAAGTTACAGAAAAATAATCATGACAACGGGTTTTGACTAACGAGAAAAAAACAATATTTATTATTTACTTATTAGTTATTTTTATATTGATAACAACTCATATTTAATAGTTTTTTGGAACTGTTATAGATCGCAGAAGTATACGATTAAAAATATAAGTATACATTACAACATCAATCAAATTTAAGGAATCAACTATTATTATGTACCTATTACATAAATATATAAAATAGTTAAATAACTATAACTGGATCTGAAAAAACCGAAAAAATCTCTAAAAAAAATAACTGAATATTTATGAAAAAACGTTAATTCGCCTGACTTTTTAGTATGACTCTATTGTTTGGAATCCGCATATTATACTTACGACGGATTACTTAAAGAGCCCAACGTAGATTTTCACGATTCGCTGGTTTTTTAATTAAATGTTCCACGTGTTCCTTAACCTTATCTCGTTAGCTGATCGCAGAGTCGCGTTAAAACTTATAAATTCATCTATGGCTTATTAAGTGATAAATTTACCTCTATTAAACTTTAAAATTCCTAAAAGACACACCAGATCACATTCTCCGTTCTTAATTCTAACCGGCATCAGCAACAGCAATCTATCCAACGAACCAATGAGGCGTCTCGTGTCAAATGCCGCAACGGGAACCCACTTTTTGTATTTTCTTAAAGTAATTTTAGTCATAATTTGCTATATTTTTTTGAATTGCAAATGTTGTACTATTATTAAATTAAAATTTATGTCGTGACTTAATCGTAAAAGAGTAGAACCTTCCAAGTTCTGGGGATGAACAGACTTAGGGGAAATCGTCAGAGATCGACCCGTCGTTCGCGATCGATCGTTTGGCCGCTTCTGTGCATACGATTCTGCGTGACGGAAAACTGTGAGGTCTCTGAAATAATATGCGAAGCGACTGTCGCGCGCACACGACGATAGTGATAATATTATTATAAGCGCGCAAAGTTACGAAGCGAAATGCGATAAACTTTTCTGAGCGCTCCTCGAGAGAGTATAACATTATTATTATTATTATTACTATTGTACTTGTATAAAATTTTATTATAAACGAGCACAATATGTGTCGTCATTAAATTTCGTATACGAGTAAACATTGCGTGTGTACACAGCCGCTGAGTTAGCGCGCCACTAAAACTTTTTAAGGCGGCGGAGGACTTCGAGCGCGACGTTTTTTTTAAATTTTATCTTAGCAATAAAATGGTTAATTTAGTAACGAAAGATATAATATTATAACTATCATAATAATAACAATAATATTTGATATTATTTTCGTTGGGTACGTTGGTCTGTGCCGTACGTTTAAAGTCGACTTTTTTAATACGTCGTTTATACCTCTTGACACGGATAAGTTGTTCCGACCACCACTGATGACAGAGTACGAGCAACACATGAACAACACTGCGGCGGCAAAGTATGACTTACATCAGCACTTATGACATTTGAAAATAATGTTTAAACGTACTTATGCGTTTTCGTGACGAAATTTTGGAAAATCGCCAGTACAGGATATGCGGTCTTAGATATCGTCACGGCAAATCTTTACGCGTTTGTTGATTTCGTGCGAGCACATTAGATAAATCTCGACGAATTATGTGTCTTTAATTTTTGACTCTGCAGTAGTTATGCTTGGAATCACCGACATGTCAACAATATATAGGTATATGTAGAAATGTAACGGTCATTTTTAAGACTACGAATGAAAAAAAAAACGTGAAAATAATTGTTTTTCAAATCATGTCAACCCATTGTTTTTTTCACGACGAATGCAAAAATATAGGCTAATCGTTTTGTTCTTTTTTAAGTAGGATTATTGAACCTTTCCAATAACTTGTCAACGAATAATTCGACTAAAATCCGAAAGACAAAATTAAATTATATACAAATGTACAATATGCATATTATAGGTACCTCTATGCGGTTCAGACACCAATAAGCACGAGCCCGAAAATCTTAAATTATAGTTTAAAAAACTTAAGTCATTTCAGGCGTGTTTTTAAGAGTTATAATTCTGTATAATATATTATATTATTATTACAACGGTAAAAATAGGACAGGTATCAATGGTGGACAAAAATTTAAGTAGGTAGGTAATAACAGGAGTAACTCCTTTTCGTTTATCCAATAAATTTGACTGTTTTTTTTTTTTATTTTTAACATTAAATAATTTAAATCTCGTATCAATCAATCATTGTCTAATAGCTAATAGCTAATTGAAATTTCCACGTTCTGGTCGATTTATAATCGAATGGCTATACATTATATATATAAAGTCGTTTATTCGGTATGGAAATATTTTGATTAATACGTAAGTATAGTTGCACTCAGGACTTATATTACATAATATATTTAAAGTTTCCGAATTTTAAACCGTACGATATGCGTAAATGTAATGGCATATGAATTCTGGGCAATATTCCCGGAAAAAAAAATAGCTTTTGCGTGTTCAACAGAATTATTGATGTTATATGTAAAATGTATTCGCCAAGTACAATATAATAGAGACATATAACGCACAATAATACATGTGTGTGGTATAGTAACGTATTCAAATTTAGCTTTTATAGTATCGCATTCTGTGCCTCTTGAGATGTATATAATAGAATACATATATATATATATAGATCATAAAGAGAACGAGAGAAAGAGACGACGGCATTTACATCTCTACACAACACAGACACGATGTCTGCAACGGCGGCGGAGCACATCTTTGCACTAATGACTCAAATACCGGACGAAGAATATAAACATATTATTATGTCTATAAATTTGCATATATTATTATTATATAACATTCAGCTATTCCTCGAAATATACATGGTTGTATACATTATTATAACATCGGTGGCGCCGAACCTTGTGTGTTGAAATACGGCCTAGTTCGACATCTTTTGAAAATTTATGAGGGGACCCCGCTTCGTATAATTATACACCTCCCCACTACCTCCCCCCTCACAGGGTATATCATTGGGATCAATATTTAGATATTGTGGCTTTTTTATATGCGTTTCACTTATTCTTGAATCGTAATGAGAAGTTTTTATTTTGCATTTTGTTGTATTTTTTGACGATTTCCCCCCTTTAAAGTAATTTTTTTTTCATTTTAAGGTTTTTAGAACATTTGATGCTGAGTTCAGGCTTTTTTTTAATATTATTTTAAAATTTTTGCTTAAAAAATTAATTGTGCAACGTATTCTGCTTCGGAATATAAAATTAAAAACGTATGTTGTCATTCAAAAAACTAAAAATGTATAAGGATATAAAATATTAAAAAAATGTTGTTTGTGTGACGAATCAAAACGATGTAACAAAAAAAAATGTTGAAAATTTCAATACTTTTCGATATACGTACACATTGAGTGGTCAACTATAAATAAATCAGTCTGTTTATAATGCACATTATCATGTCATGCAATGACACGATGTATAGTGTATGACAAATCCTGCTATGTTCGAATGTACGAATCGTTCATTATTTCGTCCACAGGAAAATTAAATAAAGTCCTGAGGAAGACGTGACGTATAATGCACAAACAGTTGGCCATTCTCTTCAAAACCACAATCACGAGATACCTAACTACGCGTTTACCACTTCAATGAGCCCACGAATAAATCTCTGTCCATTATACACTCCTCAATTCCCGTCAGAATTGACAACGGTGAAACGTACCTAAACAAATATTTGGAACGCAGTAACTGCGTCCGTCGTTGTAGATGTATAATACAATACCTGTACAACAGCAGTACAACCTGAACAATACACAACCATTTAACAGTCTAAATGCCACGCTGTAGACGAATAAGTGATGGCCACCGCTAGTGAGTGAAAACGTGGTGGGTGAAGGCCCTCCTCAGGCCGTAATAATTAGTGTTGTAAAGGTGGGTGAAATAATGCAAACGATTAGTGTTCAATACGGGCAAAAAGAAGAGAAAAAAATGCATTTTTGAAAAGTCGTCCCCTCCCTCTGTTTGGGTTACTTCTGGATCGGCTACTGCACACGGGTGTTTCTGTTGTTTTTCACGAGGATCTATTACTACCGATAATGTCGAATGGAAATTTTTGCAAACAACAGGGTGCGGGCGGTGGGAAAAATCATTTGATATTGACTATTATGTTAGAAGAAATATTATGAACACAATTGAAGCCAGAGAAACCTTTGCCCAAATAATCGTGTGATCAACAGTTGTAATGTTACGTATTCTTGGTAATAATATAATTAACGCTGTTCATTATTTATAGCTATGCCTATTCGAAAGCTCGGCAAGAACACTGCAAGCGTTGCCAATCGGTCAGTTTGTGTAATATCGATGAGTATAATTTATATTTACACATGCCATTGAACACTACAAATGAGATACGAGCGAACGGTGTTCAATCAAACGAAATATTATATCCGTAAAACTCTTATTCTACGTATATTGCTGACATATCTACTGCATATAGCATATTGCTGTACTCGAGTTGAGTCATATTCAAAAATGCATAACATTATACAACTTCGACAATTTTGAAGTATATCGAATGCATTATGATGATTTTCACAAAAAATATATTCTTAAATTATGCACATGCAAAACTGTTATGTAAAAAATAGAATTTCATAAATAGTTCTTTGAGCGATAACAATATAGGTACTACTGTATTATAATATCGTACACAATGCTAAAACGTTATTAAATTATTATTTAATTTCAAATTAGTAATCACATATTTTATAATATTTATGTATGCTATTTTATATTGTTCTATATTTATTTGTCTTTGCTATATTATATCGATGATATTTAATTCGTTATGGGTATCGAAAACATGAAAAAAAAGCCACGATATCCTATCGAAATATCGATATCGTTAGCCATCGCACTATTAATAATTCAAATACCATTTTGACGGTCAAAACAAACTAATAATTCTAATAACATATAGTACCTAAGGGTGGTTGGATAAGGGAATAATTAAAGTGCCAAGTATTTGAAAAACACACTGACGGTACGCCGAATAAGAGTTTAAATAGTGACTTTAGGTGTCCGTTAGGCGTTTAAATGCGTTTACCCGAGTAATATTCTCACGGACACGCGATTCCTGGCCGGAAGAGGGGAAGTGAATGCGTATATATATATATATATATATACAAATATACAAACTACCCCTATCATAATACTAGTCTGGAGATGTCGAAAAAGGGTGTGTATCGCTCTACCAGTACCTATAGTTGAAATAGAAATAATAATATAAAAATAGCGATTGTTCGCGACGGGCGAGAGGTGCAGACAACCCCGAGCATATATATATATATATATTATTGTCTTCGTCCTTATACAGTGTGATCCATTTAACGTAAAACAATCAATATTTGAAAAAGTATTTACGTTTTTGATAATATTTCTATTACACGGTATCAAGTCGTTACAAAACAACATTTTTTTAAATATTTTTTAACCTTATTATTTTTTAAGTTTTTTTGCTTTTTTAAATCACAACACATAAAATTCCTCAGAAAAATATTCTGTTTTGGATTATAAGATTAAAACTGTATGTTATAATTCAAAAAAGCAAAAAACTTAAAAAATATTTTCAAAAATGTAAATACTTTTTGAAAGAATGAATGATTTACGTTAAATGGATTACCCTGTATATATTGTCTCTCGCACGTTTAGAGCGGAATTATTATATTTTGCGCCGTTCTATACTGTACGAGGCTCGATATAATAACAATATGGTGTTAATAATCTCTATTATACTCGTTCGATAAAACCAATTACCTACCTACCTATTTATGTGCTATCGGAGAACATAATGTCATCGGCGTATATAGGGTTGTAAGGGTTGTTTTTAATTAGCTCACGGTTACCCGCTGCAGGGGCGGCGATCGGTAAAACTATAATTCAATTTCGATACATTTTAAAAATAACAGAAAAGTATAGTACCAAAAGCGTACACCACTGCGCACAACTGAAGAGGCGATAACTGTATGAATTCATCATACTCGTCAAAAACCTATAAATAGTTTGTATGTATTTTAAATATATGTTATTTTTCAAATACTTTTTATTATATTATTTTGTATTTAAAAATTTTGAATACGAAATTATTTTGAGCTAAATTTAGTTTAGGTTTTCCGACCATTTCCCCCTGCACAAAAACGGCTTGTCGTCGACGAGAAGATGACGTACGATTATCAAATTGTGTTATCGGCGGAAATGGTAAATATTTAACTAACGGTTCAAACAGGGAAAATAATTGTTGCATACAAATGTAATTATATGGACGGATTTAAAATAATCGTTTAAATGTATGTTTGTATTCGTATTTAAATATACACTAAAAAACATATTTAAATTACTTTTTAATTAAAGTTTTAAATATCTATTTGAAATACTTCTAAAAATATGTTTACAAGTATCAATGAAACTGAAAGTTCTTGAAAAAAATTAATTTTCCATTAAATTAATGATGACTTTGTACAATTAAAGGAAATTGTTTCTTCAATGATAAAAAATAATTTAATATAAATAAATAATAATTGCAATAAGATCAATAATATAATCTTTATAAAAAAAACTTACTGTCTTTAAATTAAAGATTTAAGGTACAGAAAAAAGTACATATTTTTTCAAAATGATGATGACTTTTCAAAGATTAAAGAAATGTTGTTTCTTTATATATAAGAAGTCGTTTAATGGAATTAATTATCAATGTTAATAAAATCAATAAATTATATTACATACTAAAAAAAAAATATTTTTTTTTAAATTAATTAATTTTATTTATTTATTAAATACAATAAATATATTTAAATATAACTCGAATAATTAAAACAAAATATCAAGATTCCTAGGTTTTTTGGTTAGTTCGTCAATAATTACATTGATATATTGTAATGGAATATATATATATTAATTAATAAAAATAAACTGTTGATGGGTTACTAGCATTAATTGCACAGTTAAAAAAATTGTTAAGTATGTTTTGTTCTAACAATAACAAACTGCGTCAAGAAAAGGTCTGCGGGCGATATCACCTTCCCCCATCATCCTTACCCTAAATACGCCACAGACTCCACCTGATGAAATAGATACCTTGACTATTGTTGTACATTTAATAAAACAAATGGAGGTAAGGTATTAATAATATAAAGTAAAAAGAAAATAAATGTACCTTTAAGCACTTGGAAAAAGCATTTTTCTTTTAATTCAGTTATAGTGTTGAACAACAAAACCACTTTCAGGAAACACATTTTCAAATAATATATTAAGAATTCGGCATTTGAAATAATGTCAACCACCGTAATATTGTAATAATCGTATTTAATATTTACCATAAAAATATAATATTATACAACTATAGTAATTATTAAAATAAATAATATATTCACAGAAAGAAAATAAGAAAACAGTCATAGCCATAGCAGACATATGCCAATATATGCCATAGATATATCAATATAAATATATACCATAGATCATTCATTACTTAATATCATTAAAAAATGAATGTGACTTTTCAGTAAACGGATTTTTTTATTATTATAATTGATTCGTGAGGAATTTGGTGTTACATTTTTAAATTTTAAATACAAAAAGAACATTTTTAATGAATTTCTAACAAGAAAATAATTTGCAAATTTTCAAGATTTTGATAAATGTTTTTGACATTCCTTCGATTATATTACAATATGCACATATCGCCCCACTCAATCGTACCTGCAATGCATTATATCTGCTGCACATATCCGCTATAGCTATACTTAAGTAGATCTATAATACATTTATATTTATTTGTGTTCAAAGTCAAACTTTTTTTAATCCTACAGAGCGCAACAGTATTAGACAGTTAAATATTATATTTTTAAGTTCCATTATCCGGGTCGAAATCATCCTGCAAATAGAGGTTGTTTGGAATTCGTTTATATAATACCTTTCATAGTGATTTATTTCCACGTACCCACAAGTATTGATTATCGTAAGCCGATATCAATTTAGAAAATTTCACACTATATTTGACCGTTTTTCAATTGTATTGTTCCATTTTCCCGTCCAAATTAATAAACATTTATATTTGTATGCGTATTCCGTGCACGCAAATAATGAGTTTATTGTGTATTAATATACACAAACACAATCGACTCACGTGTGTGAAACAACAAGTTTCGAACGTCGTTCGCCGTGTACAATAGTATCGTTAGCACCTTTAGCAACAACAACTGAAAAACATCTACGCATATTTTGGCGAGTTTTGCGCGATATTCGATAATATTATAACATGCGGTCCAAACGAACTCATACAATAATAAACCACGATTAAGTGTGGTTAAGTACAATCGGGTTGTAATAAAATAATATTATTGAGAATACTGCGAGACGAGGTATATGTTTAGTAGTTATATAGGTAATGATATGACAACATACAAATCGGTATAGATTAATGAAGTAAAAATACAAACGGTGTACAAAAGTTTGAGCTCCGTAAACGAAATACCAATGACACGTTCGTAGCATGCACGTCGCGAGTTAACTTTTAGTGCGCAGTGTATATAATTTTATTATTATTACAATATCCAACAAAAGTAAACTCTGCACGTGTCGGTCGGACTTATTCACCAGAACGGACGACATATAGAAAGTTTCCGAAGCCCATTCCTTCGAGGAGTAGGCGGTGATTTGGTTGAGATATCCGCCATAAACAGTCCGCTATTCGGAGGTGTCCGCTACTCGCGGGTATCTATTAGAGGAGGTTTTACTGTATTATAATATACATATAAACTCATCATAAACTTTTGGGACGCAGTTTTTTTTTTTTTTTGATTTATCGAGACAGTGTGATACGAGACGAGATATCATCCCTATAGGTCATCTGCGTACCCATTATTTTTGAATATGGAGAAGAGGGGTGGCTAAGCAAAGTAAATCATAATTTTTGATACACATACCGATCAAATAATATTATTATACTGTTGTCTTATACTAGGTCGTTATTAGCCGTTACCGACTACCGTGGTTTGTACTTTGTCATTTGCCGTATAGGTTTTATATGATAACACGGGATATGAAAGGAGGGGAAGTTGAAGTCCGTATAGACGAAATAAAAACACAAACGATGAACAAAAGTTGTTTGAGCTTCGTAAACGAAAAACCAATTACACGTTCGAAACATGCACGTCGCGAGTTAACTTTTAGTGCGCAGTGTACATTATTAATACAATATGCAATAAAAGTAAAACTCACGTGCTCGTCGGATTCGTTCGCCGGAACCGACGACATCTAGAAATTCGCCAAAGACCGTTCCGTTAAGTAGGCGATTCGGTCGAGATATCCGCTATAAACGTGTACGACCGAATGCACTTTTAAACGAGCACCGCCGAAATAGACTATATTTATGTTTTAATAAAACGCGCCGTTTTAGATGTATTACGAGCAGACGCACTCTATGCCTAGACACATAGCAGGACTTCTGTGAGTTACGTTTGTATACGGGTCAAGCTCTTTCGCGCGCGCAGTACCTACAGACCTCTAAATACTAGACACTCTTGGTCGCTGAAATTTCGTCCGCTATTCGGAGGTGTCCACTGTTCAGAGGGTTCGTTTCGTAGTTAGTTCCCAAAACGAACGTCCGCCGTATATATTTGGAGCTATCCGTTATGGGAGGTTTCACTGTATTATTATAGGATTTCATCAAAAACTCTCGGAACGCGTTTTTTTTTCGGTTTGTCCAGACAAAGCGATAAGTGAGTATTTTACTGCATAATATAATCTGATAGGCTATATAATATTATAAGGCGTGTCACACTGAACAATGAGTATTATATTATACAATTCGGTTAATGGCAGTTATTTCGGTCCAAGTAGCAGAATTTGATTTTTATGTATTTATATGTACATAGTCCATAAATGAATAATGACTTGTTTTACAGTAGACGGGTCTCAGCAATAAAATATTAAGATGGTACGATTTTGTTTTTATTTTAATTCTAACTAGCAAATCAAATTTAATGAGAATTTTAAAACATAAAACAAATCGTATTCTGTCATAGTAAATTATTGCTTTAGTTACCACACTATTAATGCTTCATTTATTTTAATGTTTTGCCATAATATATATATATATATTGTATCAGTAATATACATTAACTCGGTAATCGTATAGCTATTACATTATGAATACGTTGTGCGCGACGCATTAAACTAAACAGAAATTAATTTTGAAAAAATCAAAATTAGAAAAGTCTATCTGAAGCACCACCTCGGCTGTAGTTAAAAAACATCTCAAACTGCATTGGATTATCATGTCGGTATCTTACAAAACGGAATTAATAAATAATATTATATTGAATAACGACATAATATAATCCGTTGTTGTCGATCGTCATTATATTTTTTGGTTTCGTCGAAATAAGACGCCTAGAGAGCCTAGATAATAAGATAGTCAGCTAAACGTTTTCTATTGGTTGGCTATTATGGACGCCATTTTTCGTCCAATATTTCTATTTTATTCAAATCGTGTATATTCACCATTTTTTTTTTTTTTTTTTAAGTAAGTAGTTTTATTTTACATTTTTAATATCCATACAGGGTATGACAGAAAGATCTGATGCAGAAATAACTTTTTTTTTAATCAATATTTAAAAATAAATAAAAAAAAAATATTAATATTTTTCCTTACAAATTATATAATTTGAATACGTAAATTGTTTTTAAACATTTTAAATGTTGTTTTCTTCATAATATGTATGAATATTGTATATTTTAAAATAATAATTATATTGTAAATCATAATCAGTTGATAAGAATTCAGTTTCAAATACAAAAAAGATGGGAAAAGTTTGGACAAAACATGGCTACTGTCTACTCAGCTGATCACTCTCTTATAATTTAGACTCTTCAATTACGCCTATTTGTCTAAATTTATTATTATTAATATATAATAGTTTGATAAATCGAGAATTCAAAAAAAACTAACCAACACAAAAATGCATTGTCTTGTGACCGTTTCAAATATGGATACTTAACGTATTTTTTGTAGTAGGTAGAAATAATAAAATGGAAAAGCGACACCGAAAAAATATTGATTATCAACTCTTCAGAATTGGTAATTGTATGTCTAGTATATGTGTGTATGTTTGTTTGTGCGTGAACCTAAGTTTCTTATACATTCGACTCGAGAAAGCACTTAATCAAGGTTATTTGTGGTTTTTTTTTACCTACCTTTCTTGGTCGGCAGCCATTAAATTTGCTGCTGAATTCTGAGTAGACCATAGGGACGTAAAAACAACGACCGACATAAAAAAAAAAGCAAATAAGAAAAATAATACTTAAATGTATAGTGGCGTTTTTTTTTAAGGAATTCGCAACGGAGGAAAATATCTATATACATCGGACGAGAAAGATATAACTGTAGGATTTATATACGAACTGTAAAGACGGTTTATACAATAATATAATACTTAACGCAGGTGTTACAGCATGAAAATATTCAGATATTTGGTTTATCGCGTATATAGATGATATGTAATTCCATAAATGTATCGAGCTTATTTTAGCGTGTTAATATACATTTAAAAAAAAAAACAAACGCGAAGAAAAGGTTGATGGCAAACTGTCCAACAACGATAATATTGATTTTAAAATTTTCACATGTATTATTCGTATATTAGGAGTTGTACCTACCCCAAAAATCGATTATTATTATTATCACTGTTTTGAAATCCACAGCCAACAATAATTAATAGTCTGACTAAGTGCTCTCTCTTGCCATCCATAAAGGTTAGGTACATGTTATGACCACAAATCACAATTACCTACGTCGAGTACACGTAATAACCTATACTTAGTGTTAACAATAGGTGGGGTTCTAGTTTAATTCTTTAGCTCTACATTTTTTTTTCGTTTTTTTTTTTTTTTTTTGTCACATAACCACTTGTAGTGAGTGCTCACACTAGGAATTTATAAACAAAAACAATAAGAATAATGCGCACGGGGTGGTGACCGATATGAATTGTTATACTAATTAAAACACATTTCCGGCAAAAAAGGGTCTAACAAACATATAATAATTATACATTATCGTTGCATTAGTATAATATATTTTATTATATAATTAAAATGTGGTAAATGGTGAATAATTGTGATATATACGATATATAAGTGCCGCCTGCCTTATATCATATTTTCCAACAATGAAAATATTTACAAACGAATAATAATAATAATAATAATAATAATTTTAATGCTTAAACGCGAGTAATGACGAAACTTTTTATGATGATAAGCGATGGCAATTTATTTGTGATTTTCATATAATATTGTCTGTACACGAGTACAAATGCAGTTAAGACCTGTAAAAACCTGTAGGCTTTAGTCCTTGAGCGTCGGAGTGATTAAAATATAACAAATTCGATTGCTGGCCGAAAATAAAACACAGCCAATGTATAATCATAGGCTCCACAAGGGAAGGTGAATTGGAGGTGCTTCAGTGAAAATTACGAAAAATCCCGACTCGAATCATCTCTTTAAAACTAAAACCGTTTAATATTTTTGCAAGGCTACGATATTATAATGGTGCGTATTGTTTCATGTCCATCCTCTATTCTATTTTCTTTCAACCCTAAACGTGCCCCTAATCGATGACGTGAACAGATACAGCCTATTTGAATGATATATATATATATATATATATATATATCTAATATATTATTATACGATATTGGACGTATGATAATAATAATTACGTAGGTATGTTTCAATATTAGGAACAGTTAATTCTAATATTGTAATTTAATGTTGTGTGGACTATGCACAGTAGTGAATATGCACGAGCAAAGTGTACAGTACAGTGTGATTCACCGATCATGCTCAACCCCTATTGTTAGTTTTAACAACAAATTTATTCAAATTCTCATTTTCGGGATTTTTAATATACTCAGAGGTGGATTTAACAATTTTACACCCCCATATGCAAAATTTAATTTTCCACCTCTATCTAGAAAAAAAAAAACTTCTACATAAATAAAATATCCTTTAATAAATTATTTTTCTCGATATCTATTATGCAATTATTTTTTCATTTAAGTTAATTTAAAAAAAAAGCACATTCAAATGTATATTATTAATTAATTTTTATTGAGTAAAGATGTATACGAGAAAAACATTTAATTCATACAAAAAATGTTATAAATGATTTTCATGATTTTAAAGTTTACATAGGTTTTTTTCTAGTTTTCATTCTGGAGAAGTTATCAATAATGTCTTCATAATCTAATGATAACGTTAATTCACTCTCTATAGTTAACATAGCCAAGAAATTTAATCTTTCTTGCAACATTGTAAATAATTCTTTATTCTTTTTAAAACCGAAAACGAACTTTCGGTAGTACAGTTTGTAGCTGATGTTTATTTGAATGACAATAGCATTTTTTACTTTGTTAGCCATGAGTTTAATAAATTTCCTCATATATTGTAGATGGTAAATACAAAGTATTTCCACTTCCAGAATTTTGAAATTGAGTTACATGTTGAGATAAAAAGGAGTCAAATTCAGAGAATGATTCTACAATCATTAAAAAATTAACATTATTCACGGTTCCTATTATTTCGTCGTGTCCTCTAAACGGAAGTCCACGTGACGCTAATTTTTTAACAATTGCCATAATTCTAGTTATGACACTTCTTCAGTATATTTTTTTTTTTGGTTTATTTACTATACTAATTTTAAATCGACACGTTATATTACATTACCTCGGTCCATAAGTTTAACAACACAAATTCTATGACATGAGGAATTTTCACATTGTTTTAATCGCACAGATGCAAATCTCCAGTTATTTTACCCTTCAAATGCTAAATATGACCTTTATTTTCTTGGAATAACATACAAGGTCTACAAAATACCTTGCCTGTTATTTCAGATTAAATTAACCACGGTCTATCGATTATTTGTCCATTAAAATATTTCCTCTCAAATATATTCTTCGTTAATAAACATTTCTCTCTATCACTATAAATACGCAGTGATTTAGAAAAATCAATAGTTTTATTTTGTTCAAAATCATTAACAGAAAAATAATCTCGAAGTTCATTATTTATAATCCACATTGAAGGATCATTTGAATAAAAAATTAATAATAACTCAAAACCTGTAGATATTTCATCTTGGTGGTGAGGGGGGGGGGATAGACAAAGAATGATAATGAATGGCAGAAGAGGTTGAAGGTATAGATTCTAGGTTCTGATTCTCTAACAACTGTTTTTTAGGTGAAGTAAAAATATTAAAATCATTCGTCATCTTTGATTGAGATAAACTGGAAATAGATACTTGTATACCTAGTTTTATTTTTTTGGCTTAAAAAATGCATCTACCTTTGGGTCCGATTGAGAACATTACTTAACTTTTCAGCCTTTCCTTTTGATTTCTTTTTATATCGAGACTCACTTAACTTTTTTCTGTTCATGTTAACACCACTGTAAATAACGATATCGTCACTTTAAATAATTCACACGTACGTATACTTATACTTTATCAGTGGACGGACAACTATCGACTAACGCACCACTCTTTGCCCAACTAATGAGTGATTGAATTGAAGGTACCTGTACATAGTGAATCTGTACCGATAACGCCATATCTAACAGTTTCTATAAAGCGAACATTTTGTAAACATTACGATAGGTTATAATAAAGTACAATCATCGTCATCGACCGTCGTCCTCATTATCAACGATTTCCTGAGAAAAAACGAATATTACTTTGCTAAAAATAAACGAATAAAAAATGCTCAAACGCCGTTCAAATTTTTGTAATGTTAAAATAAATTTTAAAAAATATGTAATTTAATTACATAAAAATAAAATCAATATTAAACAAAATTTTATCGCTCTACGCGGCCACATAGTTCGCAGTGTTTTAAATCCGCCCCTGAATATACTCAAAGCCCATTTTTCTCAAATTCTTGGATTTTTTTTTTTTGTACTACTATTAAGAAGTGCTCCGTGGCGATACAAACATTTTTTTCCCATCTAATAATTATATACTCTTTTTTTTTATTTTAAATTTTTTAGCGGATAATTAAAAATTATTATGTCGGTCAATAATATGAATTGTTAAAATTGTCCAAATCACTATAGTCGCCAAATCTTTCAAACAAATTATCTTGGATCACTATTTTTCTTAGTACACAAAGTTAACTAACTTGAAAACTACTCGTTCGAATTTTGAATTAGGTACATCAAAATGTTCAGAAAAATTATACTCTAAATAATTTCACAGTTGGAAAATGGAGGATCTTACTTTAAAAAACAGAAGTTTGTATCTCTGCGGGTCACTCCTAAGTATCTAGTATAAAAAAATTTCAAGAATTTGAAAATATAATCTTTAAAGTTTAAGTACCCATAATGGGAATTCTAAAAATCAGATTTCGAATAGATGCGTTATTGAAGAAGAAAACAAGGGGATGAGCGTGGTTGGTGAATCACCCTGTACATACGTATATAAGGGACGGCGAACGATCGATATGCCAACGACATATATATTTTACTCGCGTATTACAAAATATACATGTTATTATATATTATTAGGTATATAAATACTTCATAAGCACCATATTATATGCGAAAATACGTAGAAAAGTATACTAATATAATATTATCTGCGTGGAGTTCCTATTCGATAATAATAATAATAATAACAACGCGATTTCCTGTGGAATATATCATATCGCATTTCAGATCGGTGGCGGCGGGATGACCAGAGGGGGTAAAAAAAAAAACGTATCGTGGCATTAAACATTCAACGGCCGACGGCTAATGCCATATCGTAATGTGTGTGTGTGTGCACAAATATCGACGACTCGGACTTTCCCCGCATCGTTTAAATATTCATCGCTGGGGGGGGGGGGGGGGCGATATCATGACAATATCATTGTAGTCGTAGTATTATGTTATATTATATTAAGCGCGCCGGTTATAATGACCGATCCGCCGAGCGGTTGTTCCTGGTCGGTCATTAACCGCGTGCCACCACACGTGCGTGCGGGTCACGGTCGTTCGTCGCTGCAGTGCACGACGTCGATTAGAGGTACGCCGTAACGTAGAGGTATCTATACATATATGTATATATATATTTATATATAATATTATGCAGTCGAGGGTTGTTCGTAAATATATCATTGGATTATGCGGATAGTTGGACCCAGGTATATGAGGGAGAATATTAGGCAATTATGTGTGTGTGTGTGTGTGGCCGGTACACCCGCAGAAGGTGAATAGCTACTATACAGTAGCTATTTCTTAGATCAGATATTTCCAAATTTCCAAAGGCTTTCCATAAGGCGCCAAGAGATTTTCTCGGAGATTCTTATAAACTCGAGTACGACCGGTGGCTGACTTACCTCCTCCCACCCCCTCACCGACTGCACGAATCTGTATCGAATAGCGTGTATTACGAAATAATAATTTTACAAGTGGTCCTATGTGATAACCACAAGCCCTGTTGTAGGTACATGCCGGTGTTCGATTAAACGGAAGACACTTTGTATTTCAAAAAACGCTATAAAAATAGTTTTTTTACATAATTTCGTTAAAAAATAACATTTTTGAGACAAAATCATATTTTTTCAATTTTTCATATCGTTATATTTGTTATTTTAAAAAGTATTTTACTCTTTTTTTAATTACTTATTCAAAAGCAAAATATTTTTCGGAGAACTGCAACTATTGAATTTTGGACGAATATGAGTAGTTTATGAGTATTTAAAGTTTAGATCAACGGAGAGGAGAGGTACCACGCAAAATGTTTGTCCACTACTTCGCTCATCACTACTTTAAACGCTCAAAACTACTGGTCCGAAATTTGATTGTTATACAGTTACAAATACTCAAAATAATATTTTGCTTCGGAAAACGATATTTAAAATGTATCTTGTCGTTCAAAAGAGTAAAAAACTTTTAAATAAAAGCCGACGCCGATAAAAAAAAAAAAATAAAAATAGTAATAAATATAATCTTTAAACAATTTATCTTATTATGCAAAACATATTGACATAGGTCATCGCGTGATTATATGTGACGAAACCGTATGTTGAATTTAGGTAAACAATTTCGCGTCGGTAATATTTGTTGTCTGGTCGTTATATACCTGTTACCGCACCGACACACGCAAAACGCAAAACTCTACAAACAATTTGAAACTATATACTTGGATTCAATTTTGGTGAACCACAACATGCCATATTTTTTTCGTTGTTTCAATGTTGATCGCTGTCTTTGCGATGAATTTTACTTTTTAGTATGGAAGCATTGTGTGGTGACACGGCGTTACTCACTCACTAGTACACTTATAATCGTCGACGGATAACGATAGAACGATATTCAATAATCACATACTGAACTGCATTTATAGACGGAAATTAATACTGTATCATATTATTGATACTCGTGTTTATACATAAAATATATAATTTATATTTTTTATGCACATTATACTTTATAGTACCTACTTTAATTTCAATTATTTTTTAATATAAAAAATGAATTTACATTTTAAATCTTTCCGCGGCCCACTTCCGAGTCGTGACCCACAGTTTAGGAGTCTTTGATGAATGTATCTAATATAAAATGTCATAGTTTTGAAACCGTTCTCGGTTACTCAGTTAACGTCTACGTCAATTATATAACACTGTAATGCATATTATATAGTTTAGATAGTATTTGGTCGTAATATTATATAGAAAGATATAATTACACTGGCGAGTGGCATATTGTTTTAATATTTATACGGTTTTCCGTAACGGCGATCCGTTCACTCACAATTCGCTAATGGATTGCTGCAGCCCAACGTCACATTATTATTATTATTATTATTGCAAACAATGTATATTATTACTGTACATACATTGTCTATGGTTGCAATCATCACGGTAACCACTTACCGACTGACGAGTTAAACGACCGCAGACGGGCGATCAAAACAATAACGATAATAAACAACACGACACTATAATACCAACGACAAGAGGCCGAATGGTTTTATGTCCAATTTTTATCAAAATTACTTTATAAGTCCATTCCGTTGATTTGGGTCGTCTTCTTTATTTCGCGAAACATTACAAGTCAATATTATAATATTAACACTTTTATACTTTATTTTTTGCGCGAGATAAGTTTTTCTAGTGCACAATTATAACAGCTCCTAAATTAATGACACTCATAATAACTATTTTATCTAAATATTAGGAGGACAAAATAAAACAAATACGGAATTGTTACCATTTTCTAAAACAACTGGGTCAATTAATTTGAATTTTTATTAAAAACGCGTCTATGCATTTTATGAGCTGAAAATACGCGATGATACACGACGAGTCTATAATTATATACGAACCATATTATTATTATTATGTTATTCACTCGACTGCGAAATGTCTTGCAAGTAGCGGGAAAGTCTAATAATTTATGCTCGTGACTGACAATTAAAGTCTCGTCGAAATCCATAGGCGTCGTGTAACAACACTGAGTAAGTTCTTCGAGATAATCAAATGATACAGTAGAACCTCAATCATCCGTCCCACGATTAACCATCTTTCTCGGTAAACCGTCAGGCGCCACACTTGCACGGACTACTTGCGCGTTGCAGTAAAACCTTACCGCCTTGTGTATGAGTAGGTTTATCCGAAACTTTCCGGCAATATCTACTAGATAAGCGATAGGTATAATTGTATATATATATATAATGTATGAAAAAAATAATAATAATAATGTACCAATAAGTAATAGTACCTAATTATATCAATATGCATGTCATAATTATTAAAAAAATAATAAATGATATGTATGTATGTTTAAACAAATGTTTGTTGCTCGCTTAATGGTCTTTTCGATTATCCGTCAAAGCTCTGGTCCCGAGACTTACGGTTAATCGAGATTCTACTGTACAATAAACAGAGCGACATTTTGCGGCGTGTACCTATTATAGCTGTGTACTCCACTCCGTTGATTAAAAATTTAAATAATCATAAACTACATACTCGTCGAAAATTCGACAGTTGGAGTACTCCAAAAAATATTCTTCTTTTGAATAAGAAATTAAAAATTCAATTTAAAATAATAATAACGATAAAAAAAAAAAAAAAAAATATTAAAAATGAATTTTCAAAATGTCATTTTTAACGACTTAAAAATATGTAGAAGAACTACATTGTTATAAAGCGTTTTCTGAAATATTGTGTGTCTTCCGTTTAATTGAATACCAGTATGTATAGCCATATACAGTATAGTATGTATTGTAACGTGCGACCAGTGGACCACTTGTAAAATTATTATTTATCATACATAATATACGATATCTGATAAAGATATCTGTAGTCGTGGGAGGTAGAGGAGGTTATCCACTAGTCGTATTGGACAGGTGATACACGGGTTTAAGAATCTGTAAATCTCTGAGGATCTTATGGAAAATCTTTGGAAATTCGAACATATATGATCCAAGAATTAGCTACTAGTGATTTATCATCGAAGTCGTATCAGCCACATAAATAAAATAGCCGAATATTATCTCACAAATACCTACTATCTGCATAATCCAATAATATTTTAATAATACAAGCTTATCTATAAAACGCGTGAGCAATAGATTTCATTCCGAAAAACCGCTCCTTATCGTATGTATTATTATATCGACAAAGTGTGACCTAATTCCATGACTAATGCAATAACTTTTGTCCTAATCAATAAATTTAATTATATATATATAATTTAACAACACTCGCGTGTTTTTATTTTATAATACCGAATATAAAAAAGTTTAAACTGTATTAATATTTTTTCAAAAAAATTCACAATACCTAATTTGTAAATATAAATTTTAGAAAAAACCGTGATGGTAAAAATGTTTATTCAAGTCAACTAATTTGATATTTTCAATCTTTTAAAATATCAATAATTTCTTTGGAGTGAATCGTCAATTTAAAACTTAATAACTTTTTTCATAATACTCTTTTTGAGAATTTTCAAACATAAGTAAATCTTACATTGTTTATCATTCGACATACAATTTTTATATTTCATTCAGACCTTGAACCAATCAGTCAGGTCTTTTTGATACACACTATATATGTATTGTGTTTATTAAAATATATAGTATTTATGTGTGTTATGTATTTTTTGTTATATTGCATAATACTTAGGTACACTCGTATAACTACTGTGTAGATATATTATACCTCTTATGAATAATATATGTATAATATTGTATAAACAATAAACATCCATTTTTAAATTCGGTATCCCAAGACTTTACGAGTACTTATAGGATTATTTATTGTCGACATGTACAATATTGGTTTTTTTAGTATTTTATTAAACATGGTTTGAAATGCTCGGCTAATTCCAGAGTATTGTAGTATTAGAGTTTTATAAATTGTTTAATCAAGGTTTTTATTCTCACCAGATAATGTTAAAAATTACCACTAGATTTTATTATAATTATTTTTTAAGTTTTTTTTTTTTTTTTATGGTAATCTGTTACCATATTATTTATTTATTTCTTATTCTGAAGCATCGTAATATTTTTTGTATTTCACCCATGCGATATGCCTATATGCGACCCTTTTGTCCAAACTTTAAACTCTTATAAAAAGTTTAATCTGTCAACCGATTCGATATAATTGTATATTAAACGCATAGTTATCTGCTTCGGGATATTATTGGTAAATAAATAGCATAAAACACGAGTTTAAGTCCACGATAATGGCTGATAATTTCATCTCGACACTATTGTAATATCCTGATATTCTCTGGTATACGGTATATAAAACGCGGTTATTGCGTGTACATGACGTGGTAACCTATAACAAACCACCACTAGCGTATTAAAAATGTATTGTGCAATATACACTATAACTCTTAATATTATAATATAAATATGAGCAACCTTATTGGTCGGAGAAATATATATGATTTTAAATTTTTTGTTTAAATTGGTAAATGTCTACGTAGACTGTTCAGTATTGCTTAATTGTATACATTTCCATGTTCCTCGACGACAAATTAGGTCTACTTATACTTTTCACGCACAATTGCACAGAACTAACTATGCTCTGAGTGCTCCTATAATTAGATCCACGCTAATGATGCTCAAATTTATCTTTTTAACTTTAACTCTATTGAACACTTTTATAATTATATTATTAGATATTATCAGTAACTTGGATATACTATATTCATTTTTTGTAGTATTTTTTTTTTTTTTTTTACTTATTTTTCGATTTCTACTTATTTCTAAATTCTACTTATTATCGCTAATACACCATATCATGTTATAAGACGTATTGGCCTTTTTAGCTGTTTAAATAAATTAAATAAATAAATAATGTTTTATATTATGGTCAACACGCCGCCGTAGTGCAGTTTATTGTCACCGGCCTCGGGAATACTGCGCACCGCACCGGAACTGTAATCGCGGAAATCAAAAGACAGAAGATATCATGGTGACTTTGTCTCATTCAACGTTTTCGGAACGATATTTCGTATAATATCGTAATAATATTATTCATCCAAGGAGTTCATTATGCGTCACCGCAGTGACGCGGCAACTAAAATGGAATATGCTCATACGTACCCAGGGAATCGATTAAGTGCAGGGGTTGTGGAATATCGTAGGGGGCGCGAGACGGAAAATGAATATTAAATGATCACCCGACCTCGCGTTTTACGTGACGCCTATTAATTATGACCGTTGGTAGTTAATTATTCGGAGTTCGATGGCGTAATTAGGAATGTGTCCTGGATAGACAATTTTTTTACACGCCAAATATTACATTTTTACTACATTTCCAAGTATCGCCGTGGTAGCTGGTAATACTATTTTAGCACATATCAGAGGCTCTGGGGGAGGGGGGGGGTGGATCTATCTCATCACCCACTTCTCTTTTAATTTTACCCGGCTGCTTAAACGGGCCCTTGTGTTTTTTTCCGCAGTTTTTTCATCGAAACCAAACAATTACTAAAGACGTCTATAATATAGTTATTAGGGCTAAGATTTCGATGAACTTATCGCACTGTTTTTCAAAACTAGATACGCAATGCTCCTTTTATAACGAATACATTTCATCGTGTATTTTTGAATCATAATAAGAAGTTTTTAATTTGCATTTTTTGAAAATTTTTAACTTTAAGGTCGATTTTTATAATTTTTAGCATTTTAAGGTTTTGAGAGCATTTAATACTAAATTGAATGTACGACGTGCAAATCAAAATTATGAGTGGCGACGGGAAATTAAATGAGAATAATTCTTTTTTAGGATTAGAAGATTTAAAACCATACATTTCTACAAACATTTTTATTTAATTGAATTTAAAAAAAAAAATGTTGATTCAAAATTTGTTAATAATAAAAATAAAAATCAAATCATTTTAAAGGTGCATTATTTTAAATTCTTAGGATATAAAAGAGCATTTTCTTAGTACGTTTTTTTGGATTTTTTAGAGCATCACATTCCCAGCATTAAAAATGGTTATAAAACCATATAGCTTCTAAGTATCCGAAATTCTCAGTATTGACGGAGCTTAGTCGCCGTTTTTTCGAAAGAGTAGTGATGCTGAAGTCTAAGATAAGGTCCCAACCTCTTATGGCCTCGTTTCATTTACCTACGTCATAACTTTATCACAAGTAAATCACGTTTATTAGAGCATACATTATTGTGGGGCCGGAATGGTAGCAAATACTTAAAATATTATATGGAATCGCATCGTTTAAAATTCAAGTCCAATTCGCCACTGGCTATAATATATGTCATATATATATATATATATATATATATATAGATTATAATGTACGGGATAAAAATATGTTCGTATTATATATATAAATTGGATTATTCTTTTTACACGGGTATTATGTCGTCACGGTTAATGTTAATATTTTAATCATATGATTATTGATTTTGTTCTTTTTCCGGCTATCGCGTTTTCCCCTCGTGCATTAATCCGAACCTGCAGGATAGTAAAGTGTATTATTGGCACGCGATAGTTCAGTACATCAATGATACGCACAATTTACAATCTGCAACTCGTCTGACGGGATCGAAATTAGACGATAATATTATAATAATGTCCCAGCCGATAAATAATACGGCTCTGGTGAGTTCGATATTATATTAATTGTGTGTGTGTGATAAACAGGTTTAAACAGCAAAATATGAATATACAGAGAGCGAGCAACCGCGTGCGATATCCATACAGCGTGATCTACGTGCAATTGTCTACACTGATTATCTCAAAAAGTTTCTTTTTACATTATTCGATGTCATTTCAAAACAACATATTTTCTGAAAAAAAATTTATATTTTTTATCGTTAAAGTTTTTTACTTCTCTGAATAACGTCATACATTTTTAAATTCATATATCGAATCAAGATATTATTCGGAGTATTTCGATCCACGAGAATCAAATTTTGGACGAGTAATTCATGAGTTAAAAGCATTTGAAGTTTATACGAGCAAAGTAGAGTGGTACCCCTCAAAATGTTGTCTACTACTCCACCGGTATAAACTTTAAACACCTATAACTATACTAATAACTATACTAGTCCGAAATTTTAAAATTTTTTATCAACATTTAAAATACTCTGAATAATATTCTGCTTTGAAATATAGAGTAATAATATTAATGTACGGCGTTGTTCAAAAGAATACAAATTTAAAAAATAGTAAAAACAATATTTTATTTTCAGAAATTTTATTTTGAAATCACATTAAATTGCATCTGAAAAAAATATATTATAAAAAAAGTCAAAACTCTTCGAAATAATGAGACGTGTGTAAACACTTAATAATGCATCACCTGGTATAATAATATAAAGACAACGAACGCGGTATCGTATAATACGTCGATAATGAGATATAATATTATCATAAAATATTCGAGGAGATAAAAAAAAGTCGTAACGTCATACTATAAATTATTTTATATTTTAATTAAACGAGACGGTGGGCATAACAATATAGTGCGCCGACAGACCGATATCAGCTCGTTCGAATATCGCTGAGGCAGTACATCAAGTCCAATACTTTAATTAAAAGATAATAATGTTATTAAATGACATAATATTATTATTATTATTCTGCTGTGCGCTGCCCAAGTACCTACTTGCACAATATAATAATAATAATAAAATATACAGAATACGAGGGCTGCCGTGCGATTCGACCATAAACGCAATTGAGAGGGATAAATTATTATTATTTTATAGTGTTCGCACCAAATGTCGAACATGGGAAAAAAATAACCCATCGTCATTTGTAGACGTAATTTTATTCCATCGACAGCCGAATATTGCGTCGTTGCCGTAGAGACTACTTGATTTAAATAAACGATTTCACCGTTGAAATGTTTTCAAAAAAAAAAATATGTGTAGTTAAATTTAATTTTTTTTTTATTTTCTATATTAAAAAATTAAAAAAAATAAAAATAATATTGTACTGTTGTAGCCCAGCGTCTGTAAATTAAATGTGAAAATAAAATAAAAAAAAATACCGAGAACAAAAGTTATTTCATTTGTCGGGTCTTTCCGTTACACTCTGTATAAAATTTATATTCCTAGGTTTAATTTAATCAATTAATTTAATGTATAAACATTTTTTTCGACGAAAATTGCAACAATACACTTATTGTGCCTAACTACACAAATGTATTGACAGGAAATAATAATATTTACTCGCAAAGTAGTACTATATTACGCGGTATATAGGTCAAGGATTTTCGTGTAATTTGAACGGTTGGCGAAATGGATTTTGATATTTTATCAAAATCGATTTATACCGAATAAAAAGGTCTTCCGTGCCAGTGACTTGATAATAACGTGAAATCCGTTTAAGTGGGACTAAAGCGCGTTCGACGAAAAACCAACTTCGTCGCCGGAAAAGTTTGATTTGTGCGATCGTATAAAATACACAGCTGATTAAGTAGCTCATATTTATTAGGCACTATTAATTTGTTTCATCGAAACAAAATCGATTTTAATAACGTCACAATATTCCACTTTACCGACTATTGCTGCACTATAGCTGTGCTCTGCGTGGTCCGGTGTGGTCCGGTCTTAACATATAAAAGTCGTCGGCTCGTCGGTGTAGTCCGTTTCGATACTGTTTGGAAGTAATTCGGTCTATAGTTTTGGTCCAAATAATATAATATTTTTAACGGTTCTAGTGATTTATTAAAATTATTGTTTTTGCAATATGCGTAAATTTAAACGAAAAACACCAACTACGGGAAATTACGTCATAAATATTTATATAGTTGTATTGTACTGAATGAACATAATAACCGGTCCGTATTATTACTATGTCATACAGTCTGGTCCAATTTTTTTTTTTTTTTAGATCGGACCGTCAGTCTAGTGCTGGTTAACTTTGTTAAATAAAATCGAATTACCAATCTAGTCCAATCTAAAAAAAATGCAGCCGTTGGTTTAGTTCTTTGTTAAAATTTTAAGTCCGCTAAGTGTCAATATATTTTTAAATACTTAGATTTAAGAGATACTTAAAGAGTATCCTTTGGTGAGTGAAACAAACTTATTTTTTTTTATGTAACCTTTTTCATGTAAATTATTAAACAGAGTACTTAAATGTTTTCAAAAAATCATCAGCATCATAACAATTTAAGGTAAAAAATATATTGGAAAAAACGAAGACGATACCGCCACAGGATACTAATCCTTAAATGGTATAAATAAATGTATTGGTATTTATATTATGGCCTTCTGTATTCTTAAAAATTCCAAAAATCAGATTGTGATTTATTATTAAATGAAAAATAATAGTGAGCAATAGATATTCTTGGTGAATCGCCTTGCAGTATATAATATTATTAACAGCTTACATTTTATAAGTTTATAAAATTAAATTCGTATCATTAAACATTATGATGTATAATTTATAACAATAAAGGAAAACTTTCACGATATACTCGATATTAAGGGTCTGATTATAACTATCGGATAATCCTGATTAAAATGTACGAAGAATAATAATGATGAAATTTGTTGTGTTTTATTATTATTATTATTATTATAAAAGAAAATGGCGTCGTCGTCGACTGCTACGTCATTGGTCATGACTGTTGGGATTATAAAGGTATAACTCTAATAACATATGTATACAATATTAGCTAGTATTCGCATTTCTTTAAGATTTTTTAGTTGCTCCGATATTGTGTGATTCAACTATTTTTTCTTCCACAGTAAATGTAATTAAAAAAATAAAAATCAATACACACGGTATTTATTATTGTTTGATATCAAACGCGATTTATCAAATAACATTCTCGGGGAGAAAAAAATAATACTCATGACAAGGATGAACGTTCTGTATGTTGTTATTGAAAAAATTAGTAAATAATAAATTTAAAAAATCGATAATTTTTTCGTCTTAAAATATTACATATTTTCCACAATTTTAATCATTATTATAATTATTGTAAAATGGTCGATTGAGCGGAGTCGAGTAATGTGTAAAAACTATGTATTAATTAATTATTATAATCATACGATTTACTCTATCGTGCCACTATATAGTGTACGATAATACTACTAATAATAATATAATGGCTAAAAGTTATTTTAACACAATGATCGCGATGCCGGTAAACAGGCGTTTAATATTATCCACCATAATGCGCATGTCCACAGCAAATGCCAATAAGGCTACATACAAGCATTGTATGAGATGTAATGCATTATTAATCGTTTGATCTCAATTACTTAGAAGTGTATAGTACGCAACATTTCACATTTTAAGCTTTGCGGTGGTGTTCTTTGTATTAAATAATTAAAATAGTAACTCTCTCAAAAATGATTAAATAAAAACACTTACACTTAATTTACTACAAAAACATAATATTATAGATATATACTTACAACAAACGTATAAGATTATTGCATTATTTATTACACAATTGATTAGAAGATGATTTTAGTTTCTAAGCTTTAAATTGTATAATTTAATTACATGAGTTTTTTTACATAATACAACATTATAATATATGAAAATAAAAATAAGATATGATATATTAGAATAAATTATATATATAAAAAAAATATATTTATTTATATTTATAATTTTAATTTTATATAAATAGCTTCTTGTTGCATTATTTAACTACACGGTTTTTCTACGTTATACTAAAATATTATTTAAAACAAAAAAATATATTTATCTATTTATATTGATATATTAGGAGATAAAAATGTATTATAATTATTTAATTGTATTAACTATTTAACGAATTTATATTTCAAATTGTGAATTCGTCGACCCTCACACGGACATGTTCAGTAAGACCCATTATATCTTCTTTAAGAATAAATAAAAAATTATTTTAATATGAAGAATTAATTGATAATAGGTATATTAAGGGCCCTGCAAACTCTATCATCTTTTCGTTAAAACGTTTTATAACATTGACAAAAATTAAAGTAGGCCCTTCTATAATGATTTGATTTAAAAATAAGTAGAGAATCTTGATTAGACAAAGAAGTTTGCCTACTATTTGTATCGATCGGATCAAATATTCAATACGTTTAATAGTCTTTAAAATATTTAATATAAAAATTGTAAAAATCAATAAAAAGTAAAATGTTTATTCCCGTCAATAATTAACTAAAATTAAAAAAAAAAACGCTCCGGCCGATGCAATGCAATCTTGTTTATGCATTCCAACATCGTTACATACGAGAACCAAACACTAATGATCATTTATACACACACACACACACACACACACACACACACACACACACACACACACACAAACGAGCACAAAAACCGTGAAGAATGAAAAAATGTCCAAAACATAACTCCTTAAAAACGACACGTTTCCAGTGACCTTATAACAGGTTATGGGTTAAATAAAACATCGTCTTTAGCCGCGCCGAATATAATATACAGTGCGACATTTTCAAAACTAAACTTATTTAGAAATTATTTTGTTTTCACCGAAAGCGCATTGCCCGCTCGTTAAACGTTTCCGTTTATATTGCATTACGTGCTTGTTACTGTATAGCTTTTAAATAATAATCATTACAAGAAATAATTTTTTTTTAAAAAAAGCTTAAAAATATTTTGAAGAAAAAATTGCCGAAACACAACTTTTTAAAAACGACACGTTTGCAGAGACATTATAATAGGTTATCTGTCGAATAAAAAATCGTCTTTGGCCACGTCGAATATATACTAAATTAAGACATTTTCAAAACTAAACTCGTTTAGATATTATTTTGTCTTCACTGAAAGCGCATTGCCCGCTCGTTAAACGTTTCCATTTGAATTGCATTTACCATTACGTGTTTGTACGTAATTCTGTATATAACTTCTAAATAATAAGCATCACGCAAAATGAAATTTACAAAAAAAAAAAAAAAAACCTTACAAATATTTTGGAGTTTTACTCGTGGGTATATATACCTAGCAATATTCGGAATGACGCAAAATTCCGTAAATAAAAACATGGCCGACAAAAAGTTTAATAAATTTAATTTCTCTCCGTCGCACGCGCTTACATTTCAATCGCAGCAATTTTTTGCTCACGTTTTATACCATCAATGCTGAAAACAATTGCGATCGCGTGGTAAAAAGTAATTTATACCGATTTGAATTTGTTCGTGTACCTAGTGCAGTTTATATTCCATCACATGAAACAATGTATACATCGTGTTTGTATGATATTATATATGTGTGCTGTGTCTGTCTATTCATATGTAATGGCAAGTCCATTGATTTCATCGTTATTCAATTGTAAATCTAAGACCCGTGATGTTTTTTTTTTTTTTTAGTTTTAGAAATATATTTCAACTTTCTATTTCCAATGCACGTGTTGATTTTTTATATCATTTAAATAACAACTAAACATCACTATATTATATAGATATAGCACTTAAATCTAAAATACAAACACATATTTTTTTAAGTTGCAAAATGATTATTTCAAAGAGTTTTGTCAGTTTGTTATGCATGATAATATATCATGACAAATTCAAGCAAATTTTATTTTCCCGACGTTCGTAGATAAAATACGCAGTAATCTGTATACTCATCTAGGCCATGTCGAAAACATCTAACTTTTTATGAACCATTATTACAGTTATGTTCCAATGATATTACCACCCTGAAGATAATTTTCAACGTAGGTAATTGAGTTCCGATAGTAAGAGCGCACATAGTTTCAAGATTTATGACAGCTAAGTCACAATTCCACACGATCGGCAAGAAAAAAAAACATTCATCGAATAAAAATGTTGATTTTTGGAATAATAATCATATATTTTTATTTATTAAATCCATTCATTGCTTTTTGTTACGAGCTTTTACACTTCTTTGTGATAGTTGATAATACGCCGCCATTTTGAATTAGCAAAGTGTCATAATTCGTAAATCAACATCTATTTTTGGACTTTTCCGTCTATTGTTTTTGTTGATGCTGTAATTAAATTATTGCCTCTCACACCCCAACTGCCGATTTTATTTATCATTTTATCTCCTTGTACAAACTTGACTTTATAAATAAACATAATATTAGAAATAAAAGTTATAAACTAAATAATAATTAATTACAATAAATAATATCTAAATGAAATTATTATTATTACTATTACTGGATTAAATGTTGTGACGGTTGGACGGTTTTTTCAATTCAGTAAACATTTATCATTTATACGAAGCAGTATAGCACAATAAAATTTAAGTACTCGTAAACTTCAACATAATATGCATTATTTTATTTCTATGGCACAAGGAACCTATACGCCTGCACCACACATTCGTTAAAACAATTTAAATACATTTCACTACAGAGATTAATATTTAATAAATTAAGTTTTTTTTTTTAAACATAAATATTTTCAAATTTACTATAAAAGTGACGATTTTTATAATATATTTAATACGAGATATGCATTTACTCATTATTTCAGAAAACTCTAAAATTGTTGAAAATATCTCTTTAAAATAGCTGTAAGTCGTTATAAAAGAAAATGTTTTACTATTAATTTGTTTGTTTTCTATTCTTTTGATCACCACATTCTTCATTTTTAATTTCATATTTTAAAGCGTAACATTATTTGTAGTATTTCGATATAAAAAAAAATCAAAAGTTTTGTTCAATTGGTTTATCGTATTAGCTATAAATAGGTATTTTATTTATAAGTTTAAATGAGCTAAAAATTGCCGACTAACATTTTGTATGGTAACCCTGCTATACCACTATTCTCGCATCGCCTAAACTTAAAAAAAACATTTTCGTCAACTGTTTTTGAATTAATTAGTGTTTTTACAACATTAAATGGATCACTCGATGTACGTGGTTTGTCATGAGAGTTTGTGTTTATATTTTATTATGATAATTTCGATGTAGGATATCGATATTATTGGCGAAATATTATAAGAGCTGCCTACGTGAATGTCTGAAAAACAATACCAATTATTGGCGAATTTGACGAAATAATATCAAAACGGTACACTTATAAGATAATATTATATTTACTGTTATCGCAAACTGACTACAACATACTGTTACATCAAACAATTTCAAGCTCGCCATTGACTCGGTACCGCGTTAACGAACAATAAGCACACACACACAACAAATAATTAAATTAATGAATATTACGAAAATAAACGTTTACTTATTTATCGATTTGAAAATAACACGGTAAACATAAAACGACTACGCAGAGCACGAAAATAAACCTTGTATTATTCGCTTAAACAATACATCACTTGAACGAGAAATTATAATTTCCAGTGTACACCGAATTATGGAATTGTGTTGTTTTAAACGTAAATATCAAAATTTACAAACATTTTCTCGTTTTATATTTCAACCTAACCAAGTTGAAACAATTGTTATTTGTAATACGTTCAAAAATACACTGTTCATTATAAAACCGATATACAAACATTATATTATAATATTTTTAATACACTAGGAGTTATTTTACTTATTTTCAATATTTTTGCGAGCAACATAAAATCTGAAATATTCCGATCTGTTAGGATCAAACTATACAAACATTTTACTGAACTAATCCTTAACTTTGAAACTTATTTAATAATAATTTATCGTTTATACACCAACGCATTAGAAGGATATTTTTTAATTTATTTATATACCTAAATAATATGTTGAATAGACCAATGATTTATACGCTAGTAAACATTTAGTTATTTTTATCCATTATTCTTCATGCTATGATAAAATAACGTTTTTTTAGTATACATTATTTTAATGATGTATTTAAAAAGCGTGAAAATTAATTATCAGTTTAATTATTGAAACAAATATTATGCGTTAAACAATGCTTAAAAAAAAGAAACAATTACATTTTTTTTTTTTTGTCCAAGACTTGATACTATTAATTATGACAAACATTTAGCGTGTTATAAAATAAAGTCAAAAGAGAACAATATGTTTTAAAAATAAAAATAATTAATGTTAAAGATCTATAGTTCATTCATACGATTTTCCAAGTCATTATCGTCATTAATAAGTTGTAAGATTAAATTACTATTATAACTTTCATTAATTCGTAACACTTTTATTATGTAAAGATTAATTATTTACAAAAAAAAAAAAAATATATATATATATATATATGTATATACATTTTTCTTATTTTATAAACAATAGTATTTGTTGTATTCTATCATGCAAACATATATTATAATATAATTCTGGATCTATTTAACATAGAATACTCACATTTTAAAAATGTATTTTTACATAATTTAAAATCGCTAAAAAACAAAATTTATTTTTACAAAATTTATGGCTATCATTTAATTTTTTTTATATTTTGAAATATTTTCATATATAAAAATTGAATTTTGGACAAGTCTTTTATGAGTATTTAAGGTTTTGATGATGTGAGGTTAAATTTTCAATACTTATAAATAATATAAAAAAATTGCCCAAAATTTAATTTTTATAGATTGAAATACTCTAAGTAATATTTTTCTTCCGTATACGAATTAAAACTTAACGTCGTCATCAAAAGTGTAAAAACTAAAAAAAAAACTAACAATAAAAAAATATTTTGTTTTATAACAAATTAAAATTATATAAAATAAATATTTTCATAAACGTTAGTGTTTTCTGAAATAATGAGTGTCTTGCATTATAATATGAGCAATCTCGTATTCATAATTTATTTGATTAATTCTTAATTCTGAGTAAGTACCTAATTCTAATAATGTATTTAGTGTAAATGTATAAGTCGAAAATAATTACATTTTAATTTTTTATGAAATTGTTTGCGTAGGTTAGATTTCTGAGGGTTCAATAGGGTATACATTTCTTAGTTTTTATGAAAATTAATTTTAGTTTTAATGCCAAATATTTCATTATAATAAGAATATAATTAGAATAGTGTCTCATAATTTAAATAAAATAGATATATTATTTTCAATTAAAAAAAAAATATCAACAAATGAATGTAGTATGCCGTAAGTTTTAGACTAAATTATCATATTTAATAATAATAATAAGCAGTGGTATTAAATTTAACAATAATTGTATTTATGTTTATTATTAAATTTACTTCAATAATAGATACTACAACATTAGTTTAAATAAAAATGTATTATAAATTACTTTATACTTCGCATGGTATTAACTGAGATAAATGTCTATATCTTTCAATGACAGAAAAAATATTCACATTTTTATGAATGGACTTCGTAGACTCGAAATCATGGCTGCTTTTCATTAAATGTATAGTTTTTTTTCTTTAATAATGATACTAATTTTTGTGAACAATAGTAATAATTGTTGTACGAACAATATATATTATTATAAAGAATTTACATATTGTCTAAGCCAACTAGGACGACCACACATAGTATAATTGTGTTAAGTGCTGGTGATGATATTTGTACCTAAATCATTTGTACATTATATTATTTAAATATCGATACTCGTAACTACATCGATACAGGTGACTCGTGTATAAAGTTTTATTTTCTGCATTCAGTAAATTTGACAAGAAAACCCAAAGTATTACCACAATAAATTATATCGACTCTCGATAAAATGAAGGTTAATAGATCTCCATTCGAAATGTTTGAAGCTCAACTAAAATCTACCAGAAAAAAGCACCATTTTCAAAACCGTCAACATTATTATCTGCGACTTCACTCAGAGTATAAAATATAAATAGAATTATTATACACATTATAAGTGTAAATTATAGAGCGATTCATATTCACGAAACACTAAAAGTCTTATCCAAAGTTTATACAATCTCATTTTTTTTTTTTAACGTTAAAGAATAAGCATAATTGAATTACGAAAAATAAAAAAATGTAAATATACTTATAAAAGTTATAAAACAAAATAATATAGTGAATAGGATATTATATTGGTCGGGTCTCGGTAAAAAATAAAAGCCATCATCCCGTGTAAAATAATTTACAGTTTTGATTTCAATGAATAATAATTATTCTAACAAGTTAATAATAATAATAATAATGATATTTGAACGGAATAGCTGCTGCAAGCGTGTCGTTTATTAACCGGCCTCGCGTAATAAATTGAAAAAAAGATTTCGCGTAGGAATGGAAATAAAAAACGCGTATCTCGGATATAAATCTGAATGTACGCAGACCGCACACACACACACACACACACACACACACACACACACACACACACACACACACACACACACAAAATAATAATAATAAATAAATAATATACAAACAAATTTAAACGATAAAGTAGGGCAAAAGTCGAGGCGGTGTGGCCGCTTAAAATATAATAATATAATATATGTTGGCGACGATGCGGACGAGACACGACGGCGAGGATTTGTATGGACTATAATATATACGTGCCACTTGTTTACGGTTAAGTTAATGCTGTAGTACATCCATCGGCTAAATCAAAAAGTACTTTGAAATATGAATAGGAGCGACTGTGTGAACCCCGAGAAGCAAAACTATTGTTGTTACAGTAATGTATAGAATATAATACATCTCAATATTTCAAAAACTTCTGCAATCGGCGTATGTGTGTGTGTGTGTGTGTGTGTTGCGGCTCGGGCGTTTCGCTATATACAATTATTTCAGCAAAGTCGAAAAACAACAAATATTCCAGTATAAATCAAAAGAAAACTTTTGCCTGACGTCTCTGCTCTCTCGAACTAGAGCCGCCCTCCCGCCTAGGGACGCGTTCCAATTAACGCTACGCCAACTTATAACATTATATTTATATCATATTATTATATAGGTGGCGGTTATAACCACACACGCACACACACACGCGCACACACACACACACACACACACACACACACACACATATTATATGGGCTTAGGTACGTCTGTATTATAATAAACATCGCAGACGGGTCGAGATGGAAAAAAGAAAAATAGGAGAAAAACTAGCGGCGAGATGACGGACGACGGTTGTATAAAAACGCAATCAGTGAAGACTTGCACAAAACATTCGCGTTTAATGTGAAATATGGCGTATGAAGCTGTCGAGAATTTATTATTATTACCGTTTTATAATTCGTATACCGAGGTGCATCGAATACGAGACGACGTGTGTAGTTGTAGTTATCAACGGCCGCATGATAATATAATACAAAAATTATCATGGATGACGTCGGAAACCGCGCAGTACTTTTAACGGCATTATGATTAATATATATATATATATATATATATATATATATGCATTATACTTACACAGTGATCAATTTAAATCACTATCATTATATAGAAAAATGTTGACTCTTTTTTCTACGGTTTCAATAGTTATAAGTAAAAATCAAATTTCGGACGAGTAATTTATGAGTTATATATTAAGTGTAGACGGGCGGAGAAAGTGGTGCACGGCGGTTGGTCCATTACTCCGCTCATTTAAACGTTAAACACTTATAACTAATAAAAAACTCGTCCAAAATTCGAATTTTTATGTATCGAAATATTGAGGAAAATATTTTGCTTTGAAATATGAAATCAAAACTGTATGTCTTCATTCAAAAAAGTAAAAAACTTAAAAACTATAAAAATAGAAAATATGAAAAAATAAAATTTCTTTAGAGAAATGTTGTTTTGTAATGACTCTAAACCATGTAAACAAAACATTTTGAAAGAAGTTTATAACTTTTTGATTTAATGAGTATTTTACGTTTAATGAATCATCTTGTATACACTGCGGTGGTAACGTTACAATAACAGACAGGAAATGCTAAAGCAAACGAATAATCATAATTCAGGCAGAATGTATATATTACTACTTGATGTGTATTGTTTTGTTGAATCGCTTTCCCACAGAATAAAAAACGAAAATTGCGGGTCGATTTGTGTGCAACAAGACGAGTTCCGTGCATTATTCTGCAGTGGATCCGAAATTTTTTTTTTAAAACGTAAATGATATTTATCGGTAACACGGCGCGTTGTATAGGCAATATGGGTACACGGCATTTATGTAAAGCAATACAGGTCGTAGATATTATATTATTATTATTTTTAAAGCGTTTCGATTGACTGCCGTATTATCCACAAGCTTTAAATTATACGTATATTTGCAAATATATCAACTGACCAAACTTCTCGGATCAGTATTTTAAAATAACGATACTGATTTTAAGTGACTATTTTTCGTGACGTTGATGCGTTTCAATCAAAAGGTGTAATTTTTGAGTTAGATGTTACGTACATTTAAATCAAAGATACGACAATCGGACAATATTGTAGTAATCAATATTGATTTATTGACATTTTATAATATATAGAAATATGAACATTAACCGAATATGATAAGTATTATATTGTAATTATATGTATTGTATTTCGTGTCGTATGAAAAGCAAATATAATGAAAACTATCCTTAGTACTTACATTTTAATAATTTGAAAACTAGGTATTCGGTCAAATTTTGATTCGGATACATCAAAACTATCAAAAACAATCATCTACTCAACAATTTTAAATAGAATAAAAAATTGTTTCTCATTCTTCTGAAATGGCATAATAAATTTAAAGAGTAAATATGACATTTGAATTCAGATACTTATTATAACGCCTAAAAACTAGAATGAACAAAATATGCAAGTACAAACACGTACGTATATTGTTGTAGCGTGATAAACGTGATTGTCGAATCACATCATGTATGGTCCGTTGTTATGACAATAATAAGTGTACTTCTGTAACAGTGTGTGTATAGGCAGTACTATATTATACGAATTATAAAATCCATCTACGACAATACAATAATTATAATAATAATAATGACTATGCTCATTCTATGGGGCAGTGCACGCGTGGTCTCCCGATCGGACATTACAATATTTTTCTTAAAATATTGAAAATAAATCGAGTTTTAACGTAACGCTATATATTATATTAATACAATGTGATGTACTCTCGTATTACGTTATAGGCCCATTTGCAATTAGGGCCAAATAATAATAGCATTGTGTGTGTGTATGTGTGTGTGTGTATATGTAATATATAATTAGTCGGCCGCCGTCAGTGTGTATTAAATTATAATATATACGTGTATAATAGACGAGTACCGTTTCCGATATTGTGATTTAACAGCGTCACCCAACCGATCACTGTGACGGTATTTTCGAGGGTTAAATTAATACACGTACGCACTGTGCAGGTGTATATATATATACCGAATGGATGACATTTTAGCGCAAAGGCCGCTTGTCCAAATACACGATAACTATATAAATATGGGCTACGACGTATATTATGCTATCCGTTAGTATCGACAAACAGTGCATACGCATTATCGTCATGATAAGCATCTCGCGTATTACAATTTGTCGCACACGCGTGTGCGTTTTTTTTACTGAAATTACAACACTATATTTTGTTTATTATATCGAGCAAAAATCATTGCCAAATTTCATTAATTACAAGTGTTGGCAAATTTCATAGCGGAAATTTCAGACACTTCTGAAATGTACGTTAGACAAAAATCACACATTTTTTTTTCAAAATGCAACTTGAATTTATCTATTGGTATTAGTCACACCAGTGTAGTAAAAATTCAAAATATTTTTTATTAGTTTCATTCAATTCATTTGTATTATATTCTTTATTTTTATTATGTAAATTCTTTCCGGTGACCAGACATTTCCCGTTTAC
The DNA here is from genome assembly GCA_014851325.1 of Pentalonia nigronervosa. Classification (NCBI taxonomy): domain Eukaryota; kingdom Metazoa; phylum Arthropoda; class Insecta; order Hemiptera; family Aphididae; genus Pentalonia; species Pentalonia nigronervosa. The sequence goes on along the minus strand of JACXSJ010000622.1, from coordinate 93,831 downwards.
ATCATTATCACAGAGTAATATCATCATCGTCTAAAAATAAATAATAATAATAGTGTCATCAAAATAATATATTTTGTAATACAAATATCCCCTGGGATCAATCAGTTATGACGGTCAATAATTTTACCAGAACCACAAATCAACGTCAAAGACGAGAAAATCAGAGAAAAAAACTCTGGAAATAATCATTGAGTCGCACTCGAGATTAGTCAGTTCCGACACAGGTACAATAAGACAGGTGGTTAATATCACATCAAAAACAATTATTATTTCTGTTGTTAGGGGATGCGATCAGATCAATAGCCAACAAGTCTTGCCGTAGCATTGATGCGATATCTATAATAGTCAGTTCAAACCTGGTTTCGCGTGCAAATCGGTACTTCGTCATAATACCTATAACGTTCAAATATGTGATAATAATATAAATATCACTCGGATACGCATCGACTCAGAAAATCTTCTTATTTCTGTATAATACGCGTATTATATACGTAAACGGAATAATAGGCGTATTATAGAGGACAACGACATGGTGACTTTGTGCAGTGGCTGAATACGCATTTGTGGAATTACGAGATGTCACGTGGAAAAAAGAAATCGAAAAACCCTGTCAGTCGGAGAAAAAACAACGAGAAACGGGAAAACCAATTATCTGCAGGCGCTTGCACCTCCCGCTGCAATACTTTTTGTAAAGACGGCGTGGCAGTCGTGGTATTCGCAGTAGTTGAGGGTGCGGTATAGTCGTGATGACCTCATCGTCGACGACAAAGCGACTTGGGCGAGAGAATTCGTTTAAACCACATTATTATAATATATTATAACTGTGTGTTTTAAAAAAGCGAAGAGTGTGGATCGTCTCTTTTGATCGAATTTCGAAGACCTAATCGATAACAAAGTTCGCCGGACAAACGATAATGAGCTTAAAAGTGTCAACGACGGTAAAAAAAACAAATTGTAAAATTAACATTGTCCGGAGACGACGTGCTACAGCAACTATATAATAATATATTAAAATATACATCACATGTCGGCATAACAGCATTAATCGTATGCGGGTCCAAGCGTATGGTATAATATAAATCCCCTCCGTCGTGATGGTCCAAATAGTCCAATGGTTGGCAAAATATACTAAAGACGAAACCTCGATAAGCCAAAATTCGAGGAAATACAATTTTTTTGGCTTATCGCGAGATTTTCGATGTATTGAGGTTTGGCTTATCGAGGTTCCGTCGTTGTATTATATATAATATAATACATGGATAATATTTCACTATACACTAGTATGTTTATAAGGTCTGCTGAAACTATGTGCTTCGAATACTAACGACACTCGACATATTATTATTATTATATAATATACGCAAGGCTGGGCAAGTCAGCTATTTTTTTTTAACTCGTCAATAATACAGACAAATATGAATCAAATCTAAAGTTACTTTTGTTTTTTTTTTTAAACTTGAAAAAGTTACTAGTTAACTAGAAAATAATTGACGTCTCGTGAAATTTATAAGCAAATAAATCGTTTGTCCTTAATCGTTATCCACGACGGACCGATGGTCACATGTGACAACAATACAACTTTTGTGAGACGCGCAGTACCGTACAATCTCGTGGTAAATCTATAAAGCCTAAATACTTAAAAGATGTTGCAAATAATCGTGTACATTAGCAAATTGAAAGCCGCGTCAAAGTACTTTTTTAAAGATATTTTTACGAATACATTTCACTAATCAAACACTGAGCGAAACAAAGGAAGAATTGGGTTTACGATTTAAGTTCTTTTTTTTTTCGCAAACATTCATATTTCGGAGCAGAAAGTCTTTTGACAAACCTCTATTGAGCTCGCGCTTATTACAGAAAAACTACGAAATCTCAATGAGATTTCTGCAATGGTTTCACCAACCATGGCAAATTAATAATATGCCCGTAATATTATATAATTTTAGGTTTTAACTATATTATATGCATACGTATAATTTACCAGCCTACCTATAATATAAATATGAAAAATAATCAATGACAATGATAAATTCAATATTTAAATGAGTTTTTTAGTATATGCCTACTGATTTAAATTTAAATACCTGTAAAAAATACGATCGACAAATTGATTTCATCCATGTATTTTGATCTGATATAATAGTAATGTAATTCCATTCTAGTTTTTGCAGAATTCCCACACGCTATGACGGAAACACGCGTAAGTTCTATTAATTTTAAATTCATATTCGAAATATTCGCGTCGTGTGTGAATAATAAATCATTATTATAAAATACATAATATTATATCACGTATTCGAAAAATTCTTATTTCGAGTCGAGAAAAAATAACAATGTCTTATGTCCCTACACAGGTAAAATTAATTTATACTCGGTATGGTTTGTCGGTCTCTTCACCCGGGAATTTACAAATATTTGAAGTTTGTGCAAAAGTTTTTGCGGCATAACGGAGTCGACAAAATATAATAATATTACGTATTGTCTGTAAATGTATTATATGAATACATTATTTATAATATTTTTACCGGGTGAGAGGATTGACGCGTATGGTGTAAGACTATCTACGCATATTTCAATTATTTTGAAATGTTTTCAAAAATTTTAATTATTAGACGCGAGCATAATTTAATACGTTTATTATGATAACGATATAGTCAAGATTTATTATTGTACAATACGAGCACATAATAATTCCAAAGGTATTACGTCTGAGCGATATTAGACAGCATACAGTGAGTAATGTTAATTTATTACGAATGATGGTAAATACACGTTTTCTCTCGTTGGAAAGGAAAATATAGACACAATATGAGAGCCAAATTATTATGACTTGATATGGACGAAAAAAGTGGGGGTGGGGGGAAGAAAAAGGATGAGCACCGTCAAAACGTTAACATTAATTATTAGCTTAAATCGATTACATATTGTTTAATAGTAAGTAGGTACATGCCACGTGTCTCGAACGGTATATAATTTAATAATATTTATTCCTATAAATCATATAAATACCGTAATTTGTTAGTTGTGATAATATAATCATTTAACAGAGATTAACGGTGTTTTGTTTTTTTTGTTTTTCAAAAACGACATTTCGTGTATATTATTATTACTATCTAATGGTCTATAGTGATGACCAAATAACACACTTTGCGAGTATCGATAATATTATAAACGAAAACATTAAACGAATAAAATCCAGAGTTTGGTTGATTCGTTTTAATGACTATATTTTGACAAAAGGAATATTAATAATAATTATAACAATGCGATATAATTTCGAAAACAATATTACATCTCTTCTAGTACTATATTGCAATTTGTGACTATCAAAACTTATAAATATGAATCTGCGCTATACAGAGATACGCAATACCGAAAAGCAATTTCGAGTTTTCATAGAACACATACAGGTACAAAGTTCACAAAAAAAAATCAGCTATGTAATATATATTGTTTTAGTTATTTCGAATTGTCTAACTTATAAAAATAGAAATTGTCAGTAATTAAATTGGAGCACTGTGATGCTTTACGTTTTTTGATTTTTCTTTTCAAAAAATAGTTTCTAGAAAATTGCAATTCTGCCGGTTTAAGTATGGTTACAAGTAACAAAAGAAAAATAGTCTTTGATAGGTAGAGTTATTGTAGGAAAAAACATATACAACCGTAGTAATAAAGGGACATTGTGAAACACTAGAAATGTGTTCGCAGGCTAAATTTGAAAAAAAGATAATCATCAGAAGAGCAAGGAAATAAAAGACATTTGTCGAATGGTTATGAGACATGTGATGTCGTATAGAATTGAACTTTATTCGACCGTTAAAGACTATACAAGGCTTACAAAAATTAAACGGGTGAGAGAAATCGGTTTTACGGAATTATTAAAAATCGACCGAGGAATACTTAACGCCACTACTAGTCGCTTAAAACCAGTACAAGTGTCTAACCTCACCAAAGTAGGACAGCGACCCGTCCAATGCTTACAGTGTTATGCATAGATAACTTAAATTTATCTAGATAAGATAAAATAAAAAATTAATTGTTTAGATAAAATCTAAGATAATTTCGTTTTTATCTCGATAAAAAAATAGATAATTATAAACCTCGTTTTTATGTTTTTATAAACTTTATAAATCAAATTGTGTTTATATATAATAATATAAATATAAATATAATATTAATAATAAACTTATATTTTAGTTTATTTATTATATTATAATAATTATATAGATTAAATTCATAAATTTGAATAAGAAAAAAGAACGTTTAATACATAATATTATTCATATATTAAACATTTTAAATTTTCCGAATATTTCATTTTATTGTTTAATTAATTATAGACACAATGCATTGTAATAAAATCTTACTAGTGGCTTGGTGTTGCGCGGTCATACGCTTAACTGCGAAAACACTCCGAGTGTACGTACCGGCTAATGTCGCTAGGTCCCGGATAGGTGACCATCCGGGTTTTTAGCAACAAATCCTTGCCACATATAAAACGTGTTCTAATCAACCGTTCCCTACCCCTCAATAATAAAACTAACTAAAAAACACTTACAAACATCTAGTGGCCATAGTTTCCAGGCTTAAGATCAATAAAAAAAAAAAACAACATATTAATCAAAATCAAGTGAAATTAATAAAACATTTATCTAGATAGCATAAAAAGATAAAACATTTTTTCTTGAAAACTTTTCTAGATAATGCACAAAACTACATACAACAACGTTGTCGTTCTACACGCACATGTACCTATATTGCCTATACGATACGCCGTGTTAGACGTTTTATTATTTTTGAAGAAAAAAAACTGATGCTTTTCTCGGTTAAAACCAATCGGTTCACATTTTACAGCGATACATAAACGAAGGGTATAATAATACAATGCCACTTTGTTGTGGAAATCCTTTAAAAGACCGCAAAATAATAATATTATTTAAACAACACGATGATTTACGTGAAACGCATTATTATAATAGTAAAATATTAAATGTAATATTAATTATTTTCCGCACAAGTGAGTGTACAGTGAGAGGTGGGTAGGGCGATCGCTAGTGTGTGCGGTGGATGCTGGAGGAATTTGTTGGACAAAATGACGATGACGTCTTCGACGAGGGTCATCATCGGTTACAGTGGCGGTTTCCCCGTGGAAATTTCTGTCGACCGGTTGACAGTTTTTCCGCTACACGCGCCCGACATTTTTCCTCTCCCATGCCCCTCCAGACTATGCATGTATGTGCACACGCATTATACCTATATGCTTATTATAATATATATATATATATATATATATAACACGCCATGAATAGATTAAGGGCCGGCAACACGGAATTTCACTATGCGACATAACTTTTTACCGAGTTAACGAATGCGCAGTGGACGAGGAGGCGAGAGAAAAGTAAAAAACGCAATCTATCTATTTTCGACACGTCACTATACTGTCTGTGCGGATGCGAACAGATTTCACCTCGACAGCTTTTGGAAGACCGCTGCCGCCGTCGCCCCGGAAGTTTTGCCCGCATAATTTCGACAGCTCTCATCGGCGGCGGTGGTGATAGCGGTCCATCACGCGGAATATTTGTCTACCACCGCCGCCATCACATACCTAGTTATATAATAGTATACAGTGGTATCTGCCTGATGTTATATTATATGTCGTATATTATTCGCGAAATTTACATCGTTCTCGCCGAACATGAATAATACATTACGATATCGTGTGTCACTATCGCATCAACGGCTATCACGTCACACGCGTGCGCGAGTAACTCCTTGCGGTTCACGGGGACACCAGAGAGGTTGCTGCGTATTAGTCGGGCGGATGCGGTTTTCACCGCGATCGATCGGGCTTTTATCAGAGGTGCGAGTACAATTTATATATATCTCTGCGAGTTACATAACAATATTATCATGCTCGCAACCCGATTGCGGTCAACTCGACGCCTCCCTCCAGACGGGCATTCGGTTCGGTTCGGTGATGTATTTGGGCGGTGGACGTAATAATAATAATAATTATTATTATCTTCATTACTCTACAGTCGTGTCTGCTGCTCTCCGCCAACGGTAATGGCGTGCTCGGCATTTTTTTTTTTTTTTGAAAGGGGGTAGGAAGATATGAATTTTTGACCATTCTCCAATGCAGACCAATATACTTCCATTGCTTTATCGTAATATATCACATGATTATACGATGAAAATAAGCTAAATGTAATAGATAGATATGATACCCTCATCCCACCCTTCTCCTCACGACGAGCACTCTCTTGCAACTGTCGGCCGCATAACATCATACGCGTCCTGCCGTAAACAGTTCGCGCGCGTTTAGGTGGAAATCGGGGGAGGGCACTCGGGTCTTTGGACATTTGATTAATATATTCAATGATAAAGCTACGTCTTATGCGTATTATGATATTATATAATCATAATATATAGCAATATGTACCCACCGCCTAACCGAAATATAATTTGTACGTTTCGAAAGTCCCTGTCCAAGTTTTTCCTCCGTCCTCCCTTACTTGGGTGCGGCGACAATCGACGAACGATATCGTAATAATATTATATTCTTCAGATCGGAATTTTTCAAAGAATATTATTGAATACGACTCGGAGATACCCAGTATACGTGTACAATACAGGCGAGGAAGGCATCGCTATCGTACGGTATGAAAAAAAAATCCAATATCTTTGAAAGAGAGTCGCGTTGGCTTGGAAAGCTATCTAAATTCATCACGAGAGCGGTAACGAAACACACGAAAAGAAAAAACTAGAATTTAGTTGATGGTATATATATACATGTATTAGGCGTGCGAAAGTATATAATATTTCCAAAACAATTTCTAACGCATAAATTATCTTGTGTAAACACACACACAAACACCCACATACACATATGTATATTTATGAAATACCTCCAACTATAATATACCTATATGCTGTAGCTTGGGTCTTGTGTTACATACAAGGAGCGGATCCAAGAGGAGATAAGAGGCTTTAGTTCTCTCCTCATTTTAAAATTTTATGTATTTATGTGTGTAATAAATAACTCATACTCCTTAAAGTCCTTAAATTTAAAATATAAATAAAATTGTAAATATTATATATTTTCCGCAATATTGTTATCTATAATCTATTATATAATATGTACAAATAAATTACAATCGTATTTTTTCGAGAAAAATAATGCTCCTCTCCCTAATTTCAGATTTCTAAATCCGCTCCTGCTATATAATATCATTTAAGCTCGTAATATAGATATGACAAATATCTATACATAATATTTGACTGCAGCAGACGAATATCGAACAATGATGAAGTTGAGCATATTGTTTTCTTTTCTTTTTAAAAGAACGTTTTAAGACAAACACGCGCATTTACTCACATACGATACGTGTGTGCAGAGTCTTAACAGTTTTGTAACTAAAAATATATCGGTATATAATGGTATAATGGTAATAGTAATTTCGCCACTCTCGGCGAGATGACATCAGTTTCGTGTTCCGACGTTTGAAACCGGGTGAAATGAAAAAATACGATTGAAAAGAAAATAATAATAACAACAGCTCTGAACCTTCCCAGTAGTTGTTTTTCCAGAAATTACCATAACAATTCGGTTTTATATCCCCTGTTTTAGCACAGGACCGTGAATTTTCTATACCCGCCCTTTTATACGGACCGTACAGTCACATACATTGTGTTTCATACAGCGTGTTTCAAGAAAACAACTGCACACGGTCATATATTATATAAAATGGTCAGTCATTATCGACATGCCGTCAACAGGAAAATAAACATCTAAATAGGTATATGGGTACGCCATCGTATTATATTATATTGTGTACATCTTTCCGAATATGAAGTAATATTGTTTACACGATAATATATAAGCATATGGTTTCCCTTTGCTCACTAAAAAACTATGTAGCAACGCCGTTATCGAGTCATTTATATATTTATACATTGTTTCAGTGGATTTACGCTGAATTGTGCGCATATAAAGTTATACAAGAATCGTAATAATAAAGGTACACTATTATTATTATGTATTGTAATAAAGGGAACGTTATTCTGTAATAATTATAAAATAACCGTAACACGCTACTCGGTATTTTTCCTCCACAATGGAAATCTATGAATCATAAATATGTTTTTGAAGAATAATATGAGGAACTAGAAATTATTTACTTCGCAGAGAGGAAGAATATAGCGTTTATCGTGCCACGTTATTTTGTTATGAAATTAAATAGGTAACTGGTTAGTTTTTTCAACGCTCTACAAAATATTATGTGACCAATGACAACCACTTTTAAACAAAAAATGAAAAAAAAATAATAATAATAAATAACCACGTAACGAAATCGTTACAAAATAGGGCCTAAAAAGCTGTATCCAACTCACAAACATTTAATTTATTTATGTTAAAAACATTGCTATCAATATACTTAAAAATAGCTTGTCGTAAATAGTCATAATATAATACGCTACACAGAAACCAAAAATCAAACGATATTTTACTATGTTAAAGCAAACCACAAATTAGAAAATATTATTGACAGTACAATAACTATGTTATCACGCGTATAATAATTTTGCATTTTTATGGTAAAATATTGTAAAAAAAGATACCATAATATAATAATGTTGTAGTAACTGGTAGATAGTAGTAGATATTATCTAGTCAGGGGTTTTTGAAGTCGTATAAAGTTGTTCATCCTTCGCAAACGGGTAAATTGCATTTAAGTACACTGGATAGTTTCAAACACGACTCGTAAATTATCAGCACTCGCCGATGGACAGTAAGCAATCGCATTTACACGGTGGTTTATGCAATTTCGTTACACTATGTATCGATTAAAAATCATAAGAAGACGATTCGCTGAATCGTAACCGGTCAGAACATTTGTCGAACGGTGACATGTACAAATTTAATGTATCGCATTTTGTTGGAAATACGCGAACTCGTATGCGATAAGACAAGCTTATAAAATAATCATCTATGCTGCGAAAACGATGATAATATTTTTTTTTCATTATACATTTATAGCTGAACGGCTTCCCAGCTTTGATTTTAAAGGCGTAGGTAAAAATCACTCGAAACAGTTTAATTTTTTTTTACATCAAATATATTTTAATACAACAATTTCTATATAATATTAGTTATATTAATTTCCCGTTTACTACACACGTTATGCATGTGCGCACACAACTAATCAATAATAATAATATGTGATCGACATTCATTTAGCCAAAAATACTTTGCACACAATAAATATGATACAGTACAATGTGTACACTCTATTTTGGCGAAGTTCTTGGAACTGTTACACGAAAATTAATTATAACGGCTATAGTGATTTTCTAACGTCAAAGCAACAGAAAACGTAACAGTAAAATAATTGCTTTAGGCATAGTGCTTGTTTATAAATAATAATATGCAGGATGTTGTTCAGGCTTAAAAGTACCGTTGAATATTTTAGTTGGATTGAATTGGGAGGTTTTCAATAGATTTGTCGCCTAACTTTGTTAATTTTTATACGAGAAAAAACTTTTTATAAAAACATTAAAAAAATAAATAGTTTATCGAAATTTTTAAAGAATAATAATTATTTCCCTTGGTATTCAAAAGAAATATATGTCGCACGCCAAAAGCATCGAACTTTTGACTTAACATGTTTTCCTATAAGACCTTTTAACCTTCTGAAAACTTAATTTCGACCCGAGACATCATCCGGCTAAAATATTCACAGTGGTTATTAGTTATTGCGGAATAATTTTTGGAATGGTACTTGAGTAGGTACAATATACAATGTACACTATAATATTAATAGACTGAAGACCAATATAGTTGCGGAAGGTTTGAAGTGACTGTATTTAATATTATAATACAGAAATATGATTGTAAACAATACGAAAACATCTTCAATAGATTCAAGTTGGGCAAACAGGCAGGTAATAACGTTTGTATATTATTTACATTGGAACAGTAAATAACAGTCGGTTTGAAACACTTCGATGACTTTGATGATCCCAAGAAATGAATAAGTACACTATATTTGACTAGGTCGTTTTTGTGTCATCGGGTTGTGTTGATTTGGCCTTGAAAATAAATTCATTTTCATTCAGCACAATGAATTCGCGAGAAACCCGATTGCAAAGAACGGTTTGGAGTTCTTCGTACAAGAAAATTATCGTTTTAATAAAATAAACAATAAATAAAATAGATAATACTTAAATATTCGTTGGTTACTTTTTTTTTGATGTGCAAGGTTAGGTCAAATAGCTTAGATAGAAATCAAATCAAATCATTATACAATTGGGAAATATGAAGAAAAAAAATGCACCACCATTTCTCGACCAGTTCACTACTCCATCAATGTATAATAATAATATCATATTATCATGTTAACAATGCACCGTTATCTAATGACCAAAACGCGTCTACTTTTGTCTTTCATCCTTTCGAGTGTGCAATCAAGTATGTCCATGTACAGCGGCTGTCGACCTTAATAATATCATTGATCGACATCACACCCAAAATCACCAAATCACCCGCACACCAAAGACATTAGAAATACTGTCAGTAGCTGATTATAGCTAAAACTGTTTTATGTGTATCGCGTATTTGATTTGAATAACATAATGCAAAGGTAATGTATTATATATTATTTAATATCCCAAAATATTATTAAAAAAAAAAATAAAATTAAATGTTATCACTTATTACCAAAATTTTAGTCTTTCCTCCCCCCACCCTTAAAAAAAATATAAATTCGGAATGCGTAAAACGAAAAACCTTCATACAGACATAAATTTTCTAAAATAATGAATAATATATACGTGGTCTACATACACTGCAGGACTGGGACTAAAATATCATGTAAAAACAAAATGTTTACAGGCTGTCCCCCGAATATTTACCCATTGCGATATCTAATGAAATAATGGAGATATCATAATTCTGTTATTTTATTTTTTAAGACTAGCGCAGACAACAAATATTTCATATTTTATCGATTAATTTAACGTTTTTATGAAAAAAAAGTTCAAAAAATATTAACTTTCTATCTAATTATTTTCAAAAAAAATTGAAAATATTCATTTTGTAGAGTTTATTTTTCCAAAAAATTTTACGTATAAACATTTTATACTCATTAACCTGGTGATTGTTTTTAATATTTTTGTTTTTTAGTTTCGAGAATTATATTTTTCGTAGAATAACAATAATTAATGATTAAATAAGTTTTATTTGAATACAAGACAAGACAATATCAAAATATTAAATTATATAGACTATGGTATAAAATAATATTTTTATCAAAACTAAAAATATTTATTAAAAATCAAGAGATAAATGAAAATAAAATTTTTCAAAGTACAAAAACTAAACTTTACAATTTTTAATTTTTTTAAAATAATTAAATATAAAAAAAATATATTAACATTTTTACCAAAACGTTAAATTACAACATAAAATACGATAGATTTGTAGTATTTGTTCTCGCGAGTCCTTTAAAAAAAAAAATAAATATTATATGATATCTCCTCTAATTCAAGAGATGTCGCAATGGGTAAATTCTCACGGGACTGCACCTGTTGTACAATAATACGGATAGCAACGATAAGGCACAATAATACTCGATATTTATACGCCTTATCGTGTAACCACTTATAACCAAGGTTCAACTTGGATTTCCCAAACCAATCCGATAAACGCACGTTATTCATTACGTACAATACAATTCTAAATAAACGTCGCAGAGGCTTGTACGATTTTCACCACCCCTACAAGGTATACTCTGTGGATAAAATAGAATAGGTGACTAATGTCGTATATCCTATAACAACTTCACACCAAACTTTGGCAATCCAGCAGCGTGTTTTTGACGGGCCATAAGTGATATGGAAGCTTATCTAGGACTCGTATCGTCGAAATCTCATCGCACTCCATCACAGTATACGTACTCGTTTACCCGCAGCGGCGCACGCGGGATTTTTCAATTTGGACTTTTTATTTGGTGGGGGGAGGGGGTGTGGAAAAGGGCTTAAGTATTATTATTTGCTCGCAGTTTCGTCACGACTCGCACAAGATAAGGTTTGAAAACTTTAGTGAGTGCTTCCTTAGTTGTTGCCGATATGAAGCAACATAAAAAATATATATTTAAAAAAAAAACATTTTTACAACAAAAAAAATATTTATTTATATACCTACACAATAGCTCTAATTTTCACTAATAAAGTGGCAAACGACGGTTTCGATCATTTCAATAGCACTCATGCATACAACAGGCGATCTAGTTTATTTTATAAATACCAGGGATGGTCAACTAACGGCTCACGTCTTACTGACCAAAACCAAAATTTACTTATTATTATGAATTAAATTTTTGATTTAAATTATAAAATGTATTTATAAAGATTTTGGCTCTTGATATCGTTGTATTTATCTATCATGTAGTTCGCGAGCATGTACATGTTGGCCGCCCCTGGCATATATATCATCAATGCAATACCGACATTTTGTCATCGAAATAAAAAATGACGAAACGTGATATGACAGTGTATAGTGGAAAGGGTATAGGAATAAAAATTTCTAAGAATAAAAAATAGTACAAAATATGAAATAAAAAAAATGCAATAAATTAATTATTACACCACTAAAATGTTTACGATAATGTGAGAACTATAATTGTCATTAACTATATGTGTATATCCATTTACTATTATTTAATAATTAAGTTTTTAACTTATCATCGACCATACGAAATATTTTATAAATGCACGTTTTCCGCCGATTTAGTAACTATGAAAATAGATATGTATAAGTTTTATAGTATTTTTTATTTTTAAACATTTGTATAACATATATAATAAAACTTTTAAAAATATCTACTAAAAATTATATTTAATGCAGTTTATAAAAAGCAACACAGAACTCAATTTATTTTTTTTTACAGAACTATACATATTGTAATATAAAACAAAATAGTTCCCAACTATTGTTAACATTTGAAAATGATGGTTTAAATATAAATTAAATTGTATTCAACATTTATTTGAAAGATAAAATATAGCTTTATTTTTAATTTAATGAATTTTTAATACTCGATTTTTAATTTTTAACAATATTTTTGAATATATTTAATATTCAAATATGATATAGATATACCGGTTCATTAAATAATAATCATTTTTTTTTTTTATTAAATACGTATTACACGTTTTTAAAACATTTACTACATATTTACTCAATCGCATTCATTAAAAAATGATGTGAGGATAATATTTCATTCCGGGATTTTTTATTCCGCAATTCGGTGGAAAATCAGCTGTGTTTATAAAACCTAAATCACCGAGGAATATTATACTCGGAAATTCATCGTCAAAATCCAGCGAGATTCTAAACCATCACGGTCCGACCGCGATAAGTCCGACATTTTATGGTAGGTAGATACTCATGATGAACGGAAAACCACGATATTATTATCCGTGGATCAGTTTTATGAAACCGTTATCGCGGCCGGTTTCTCCGATTCCACGACATTCGATTGCCAAAGACAGCAATTCATCGTTTTTCTTGGTCTGTTTTTGATTTTGCGAACGCGTAAACGTATAATATTATTAAACTATAGCTAATCCTGCACGTGAAATCCTCGCCCGCGCCAAATGAAATGACCGTGGACTCCGCTAAATGTAAACTGTACTGATTCTTAACAAGGCCAATCGAGTCGTTTTGACCAAATATAAAATATAGGTCCAAATTTATGTTCAATCATAATAACCGTTTTGTTTTATGTAATCAATGGGGCGAATTATATTAAGCCCGATACTATACATTATACGAACAAAAAAATATTGGATTTCCGTTTGCCAAGATAAAATATCTGTATGAGCCTATCTTTAAAATGAGAATTGTTTGAAATCCTTCTTTATTGCACATCTATACACAGCATTAGAGGAGCCACTCTATTCCAAATTTCAACTTCATATACGTTTTGTAGTTTTTGAAAAGTAGCTATCAGTGAGTGAATAGTATTTGGCATTTATACAGGGTATCCCGTTAGGGACTCATTGCGATATTTCTTGAAATAATGAAGAAATTAATCATAACAGAGACTACAAATATTTCATGTTTAATTAAATTTAATGTTTTGGGTAAAACAAGTTAAAAAAAAAATGTTTCCATTTAATTATTTTAAAAAAAAAATTGAAGATATCCATTTTGTAGACTATTTTTTTTTTTTTTTAAATGTTGTCTTTTCATAATTTATTTTCATTTAACTCGTAATTTTTAATAGGCTTTTTTTAGTTTCGAGATTATTCTCGAATTGCGTATTATTGAATATCATAATCAATAATTTAATGTTTTAATATTATCTCGTCTCGTTTTCTGATAAGACTTATCAAAATCATTAAGTATCGTTGTTCTGCAATATATTGTTCTCAAAACAAAAAATAATTAAAAAAATATCATGAGGTTAATGAAATAAAATGTTAAAACGTCATCACTTTTAGTAAAATAAACTCTATAAAACAGTTATCTTGATTTTTTTTTTTTTTTTTTTGAAAATAATTAAATACATTTTTTTCTACCGAAACATTAAATTAAAATAAAATATGAAATATCTGTATCCATGAGTCTTAAAAGAACAAATTTATGATATCTCTATTATTTCAGGATATATAGCAATGGGTAAGTTTTCACAGAACGTCCTATACAAACAGATATATATATATATATAGAATGATGTGTAGTGCGACGAACTTCAGGCCATATTCAATCTTTTCACTTTGCTTTTTGCGATTGAGCATTGTGCTGCAAAGGCAGATTGAGTGCGACTATCGGTAAGACAACACGGACAGTAAGTCTCCAACAGAAGATTGCGGGCCAGGCGACTCGTCGAGGTATGAGAAACATACAGAATATATACTATTATATGTATTAATATTATTATTCACAGCTGGTTCTTTTGTGGTGGGAGGAGGAGGGGATAAACACGGTTCGGAACGCCGCGAAGACCGTTTTGTCTTAGAAACTATAATTTATTATTGTACTCGCTGCGCGTGATGATTAAGGGTAGGTTTGGAAAATCCTAAGTAAACTTCGGTGAAATAATCGCGTAATGCGCCCCGTATAATGATTTTTTTTGTCATAGACGAATACCGAGACAGTATAATTGAAGTGCGCTACCCCTGCACACCAAGATCCCCAAGTCAAAATTTCTACTTGAAAATTATTTAATGTTATATTATTTATTATGTAACGATTCGTTACTCCAGTCACCGCTAAACTCGTAACGGATTTTCTGAGGAACCGGCGTGGTTTCAAATTTTTATTTTGTGGTTACAAATCGTTACATGATAATTAACATATCACCAAACAATTTTCAAATCAAAATTATAACACTTTCGTGCACCAAGGCAACGCAACTGTATTATAATTGTCGTAATGCGTTATCATCAGTTTATATATTAGCCGCATATAATAATATCATGCACATTTTCAACGTAAAGTAACAGTAATTCGTGAGTGTGTTCAATGTTTGCAGTGCAGTGTACAATTTTATTTGGTCCACAGCGTAATAGGTCTTAATATGGTCGGCATTTTAACAGACATCAAAGAACGTTTATTTAGGTACGATTGTTGCAGAATTATATAATTATTATCCTTCACGCAGTCCCACACCCCCGAATAACCCCACAATATACTGCCTACGTAAAGTACATGCGATTTATCAACAATAAATTAAAATATATTAATTCACCTTCACCTATACAACTAACCTACTTAATATATTACCGACTAACAATATTATACACGTAGGTATAAATAAAAGGTATATTCTATTTTGTTTTTAATCTTTATATATTATAATCGAATTTAAAAAAAAAATAGAAATATAATTCAGTATCATAATTTAATAATTATTTTTAATAAAAAAATTAGAACTATCAGCTCATGTCGTTTTGTATATTCGAGGTTTTTTAATGATTATGGATCGACAGAATGAAATTTTAAACAGAAATGAAAAACTACTTATTTCTTTAGTTTTGAGACCGATATTTTTCGATTACTACCCGATACCTTTATCTAAACGTGAAATCGACTTCTAAACGACATGCCAATCCTATAATATTATGATATCGCAAAACAATTTATAAACAATGATCGGCCGGGGTGGTGGTGGGTGGAGAGTGCGGTGAAGTACGGTAAGCGCGGTACCCACTGCGAGTCAACCGAGGAGAACATTCAGTGTCGTTCGCGTGATCCGCCGAAATCAGTGAGCGCAGGCCGAACTCCGATGGCTAGCACCTCAAAGCATCGTTCGAAATCCGCCTTCAAAATGCCGAACCGGATCCCGATTTTTTTATCATATAGTATTTAGAACGGCCAGACATATTAGATTTTGACGATCGCGGTTTACGACACACGACACAAGAACAACCCGCGCAGGACATGCCACTTGCTACTTGCTCGGCCCTGAATCTCTGCGGTAAATCTAAAATAATTTATCGTACAGTTCGCATATCGTGCACAAGGCTTCCGTAAACAGTGGTCAGAGCTATTGTAAACTCAGCCCCGCGAGAAAAAATAAAGTTAAAATGGTCTATAGTAAACTTGGCCTGGTTTTTTTTTTCAGGTAAAAATGACTGCGATGTAAACTTGACCCGAATAAAAATAATAATATGCACAGATATTTTGATGTCTAATTACCAATTAGTAATTATCTTAAATATGTTTAAGAAACATTTAGCATTACCCAGGAGACACCGCGAAAAGGCAATTCCGTATTATGCTCCAAAAATGATTTTGTTTTATTTTAATTTTCATATTATAAAAAGTATGAAAATTCGTTATATGCGAGAATTAAAATATTATATAAATGTAAAATTGTAAATATAAAAATGTAAATTAATTTTTTTAAGTAGAAAATAATGTATTTGACGCGGGTATTCATTTACTGAAATTTCTTTATTTTTAAATACTCTTAAGCATGATTTCCAACGATTATTTTTTATTAGTTTTGGAATTTTGAAATTGAAATGGTTCATGATAGACTGTTGATTCAATATATGCGTTGATTTGTTTTTTTTTTTTTTTAGTTCGGTTATGACAAAATATAATATATTTATCAATAAATGATTATCGGTGATAATTAATTAAATATATAATATATAATTAATTATAGGGCGGAGTTTACAACTCGAAAGTCAATCGCCGGCCTCTGTTGCCCGGTGGCCAGACTCGATCGTCCAAGGGACCATTCTATTAAGACACCGCGGTTTTTGTGCAGTTTCCGTGACGCGACAAGACGCAGAATCGCGCTGGAAAAAAAAACCCAACTCTAACAAAATACGTTATATTTTGAACACATTCAGCATTGACGACAACGAGCGATAACACGAGATCTCGTACTCCGTCGTCCAATCGTAACCAGACCAATTATTGTCACCAGACGATTTGCAGACGACCGTAACAATGCGCCATTACCGCGTTGTATACACACGGTCGCCACGCCGCGGCACGGGTTTTTCCGGAATTTAGATCTCTTCACCCTCCGCAGACCCAACCCCCGTGCACAACTGAAATGGCTTGCCGTGCGCATTCGGCTCCTTTGCACTCGCCGCCCAGACCACCGAACCCGTCAGACGGACACACTGCGAAATAACGCGTCTAGTCTACTTGGCAAATGATTTCCCCCGTGTGTGTATATACAGAGTGATTCAGCGTTTACAAATATCTAAAATGATTTTCACATTTTATAATTTTTTACAATATTTTAGGGGGTTTTGGGCGGTCGACTTTAAAAATTCATTAAAACTTTAAATATATCTTAAGCATAGAGTTTTGCATAATTTAAAATGTTTTCGTATTATGTTCGAAAAAAAAAAATGATAGGTCTACGCGTGGCGTACAGATAACATTATATAGTTAAATTTTCAGTATCCTTAACCGCTATTATTATTTTCCTTCGCAGTTTCCTTGTACGCGAAATCAATTTTCCATTACAGCGGCGCCCCTATTCTTCTGCGTATATTTCTACAAATTTATAGTTCGTTCTCGCAAAAATCCACGTCTTTTTATCCCGACTCGACGCGAAATTCGAATTGACGTAATACGCGGCACATTATATTATATAGGTAACTAGGTAGGATTTCGAATTCATTAGGACACGAGCGTGAGTATACCTACTTACATTATACAGCATGATTCGAAATCTATTCTACAGCCAATTTATTACATAATAAAATAATATTTTTTTCCAAACATTATATAAAGACATTTTTTTAATACATTTTAATATTTTTAGACCTACATTAATTAATGCAAAACTCTATGCTTAAGTGATATTTAAAGTTTTTATAAATTCTAAGGTTTAACGCCCAAACCCCCCTAAAATAATGAAAGAAATTATAAAATGTACAAATCATTTCATCAAAATCATTAAATCATCAAAATCCACGGGTAAAAAGACGCGAATAAAAAAGATACGGATAAAAAACTACGGACAAAAAAGATACGAAAAAAAACTATACAGGATATTTCACAGCGTGCGTTCAACTTTCAACTTTTTATACATTATTTTTGTTTTTAAACAATTTAATACAATTGATTCATTAATATGAGTAGGTAGTACAATCATATTATACAAAAAATTACAATAATAATTAATAAAAACAAAATACCTAGGTACTATTATAACCTTATAATTTGTGTGATATAATAAATTATTATATGCACACAATATTATAGATGTATTATATACTATTTTTTTTCTTTTTATCAATTATTATTATCGGTATATTTTTTTTTTCATAATATTATTGTACTACTTACATATTTTATGATTGTAATGTATCAGCTATGTGATTGATTTAATCACAATATTTATGAACTCCCGACATAATATTATAGCATACAAAATATAAGGGTATAATAATGGGCATGATATTACGTACTATCTTGTGACTTTTTTACCCGTAGCTTTTTTATCCGTGGCTTTTTTTTGTCCCGTGGCCTTCTTATTCATGGCTTTTATATCCTGGATTTTATATTATTATAAATAGGTACGACCCGCCGCTAGCAAACAGTGCCTGCGCGGCAGCGTAGGTTCCGGCAATGTTTGACTGTTTGGAAAAAGATTTGATAAACGGCGTTAATAATATATCGTCGCATTGTCTAATCAACCTCATCTTACGACGAGTGCGCGACATGAATCGTTATTTGTTTGGACTAGAAGGAGGTGACGGTCGGCAACCTGCGGCCTGAAAGGCATATACTGGAAACGGCGGTGGATTCAAACGTTGTTTATCTGTAAACTAATCTTTGTTGATAATTAATATATACCTAACAGTTCACATATGGACATAAATAAATACTAAATTTGATAATACAACTGTTCATTTTTGTTTAGTATAAAAATATAAGGTATGGGTATTCCAAACTGTGGCGCGTGAACAATTTTATTTAAAGGTTTTTATGTTATGGTTTCCGTTCCCCGGGTTAGACTTTTAACATTGGTTAAATCCTACTACGATAGCAGCAGGCGTATGATGTATTATATTGTCGTATATGCAACTTTCTAATGATAAACGCCGCTTTATTGACACTCGAGTCACCAAAAGATCATAACTCAACTGGCTGCAGTTTGGCTCTCGGGAAGTCGATATTGTAATCTACCTTAACTTTTCAGACTTTCAGTCCTCGACGATCATAAATTAACCTATTACAGACTGGATTCAAGGAATACGGAGGAATTGTATGGCTACTCAAACAAAACAGACAATTATTAATCGGAAACACTTTTTATATTAATTAAACAAGAAATGTACAAAAAAACACACTTAATCCGTGCTATAGTCGATGCATACGACCGTCGCAACTGCCGAAATCCACTCCCCTCGCCTAAGAGTGTAGCAAGTCTTAAATAATAAAATTATAAAGTGTTATTCCATAATATATATATATATATATATATAGTTGCTTTGCTAGACTCCTGTTTCGTTTACAATGTGATATTTTTGGAATTTTCGACATAATACAAAAATAAAATTGACGACTGTCCACGCGATGTACGACAATAATAATGATGTCTCGCCAATCGCCGTCACTGCAGGGTCCGGAAACCCGTTGGTTCGACAAGTGGCTTTCTTAGACGAGCCGCTTCGAAACGACAAAAACGTTTTATGTATTATTATATAACGATATCGGAGTATTATGTAATAATTAAAAATTCGTACATTGTCGTCGTCGTCGTCGTCGAAACACTTGACGACGCACGTCTGCAGCAGAAACGTAACGCATGCGAATCGGATGATGGGTTTTTTTCCGTGGCTAACGAGCCGTTCAACAGCCGCAGAAGAATAAATAACGCACGCTACTGTGGACACAGTCGTCAAGACGACGACGTAATAATAATTCACTGGAGCGACGGCGGTGAAAAAAAATAATAGAATTAACTCGATACGCGAATAACGGGAAAATACGGGAATAACGGGAAAATTGAATTCGAATGTTTCCAGTGAACGGTGAAATCATTTTAATATCATCATGATACCGATTTCGTACGATTTATCACCTATAGTATATATATATATATATATAGTTTAATTGAAAGCCAAACTACGCCTACAAAACTTTGTGCTATTCTCTCGGACCCGTTTCTCCGGTTCCTCTTGTCTGACTTTTTTTTAGTTTCGTGCGGCTCGAGGAAACGGCGGCGTTCAGACTCAAAGACGTCGTAGCGGCCGACTTGCGGCGTGGTATATACTGCAGGCCGACGAGGTATAGGCACGGGGGAGGGGAAGAAATAAATTTCCCGCGAGACCATTCACGTCTGTTGCGTTGGCCCGCCTGCTATCGATTAACCCGTGGTGTATAGGTATCGTCGTACCTGTTCGTCTGTACGGGTGGGTTTGTTTTAACTGTATTTACGTAATAAACTCCGGGTGTATATGCTCTCGTGTGTGCGGGTGTGTGTGTGTGTGTGTGTATGTGTGTGTGTATGTGTGTGTCTATGTGCGCGCGTGTTTAATGTAAAAGTGAAACCCACGTAAAAGTTCAGCGGATTCATTAGGCCAACGGTCCTCGGAGTACCTGAAAGCGCGCAACACTTTGGCAGGGAAACTTTGCACGATTTATGATGCCATTACGAAAAAGAAAGGGAGAGAGAACAAAAAAATTGCCGTGACGCGCATGTATATAGGCCTTACCACGGTCGTAGGTATATTTGTCCACTGTTCTTCCGCAGGCGACCGGAGCAAATGTTTTCATTTATGCTGCGAAATAAATGTTTTCTTTTGAAAGCGGCGGCAAATACATTGGGCACAACGATTCCGGGAAGACATTTAATCGTAGCGTAAAAAAAAACTTTGAATGCACTGTAAAAAAAGACGTACTATATTATATATATAGGCCATTTTAACGACACCCTATGTTTTTGGGAGTTCTTTTTCTTATGACAAAATCTCAAAAGAAGAATCATTGAGTAAGTAATCACATCATATATAACATACGAAATTAAGCTTCGTAAAAACTCATGGGTTACTGGGTAACACTACTATCTGATCTTTGAGTAATATTGTTTATATAATACCAAATTTTATTATATAATAGTATTATGATATTATATTTTGTGATCGTTACAGATCATATAATTTTTTTTTTTCATATGGCGCTATGTCCGGGATCAAGCATGGAGACCAAGTAAATAGTCATCGTATAATATCTTTGTATAATAATATTTGATTTCACGTCGCTAATTATTATTTTCATTAAATAGATCGTTGACGTCGAGATAATAATGCAGGTGATAACTTAACGTAGACCTTTGCAGTGTCTATAACGCGACGGCAAAGGTTGAACGAGTACCTACTGCCCAATTAAGATAAACGTAGTTCGCGTATCAAATATAATATGGTTATTATCGAAGGGATGTTGTTAATGATCCCCTAAAATACTATGTACAGTATGTTTATGGCTGCAGTGTAATTTATATTTTATTTCACGATTTGCAGGCCATTAAACTGTTAATTGTTTATGACGCAATGCTGGCAATTCAAATTCTAATAGATAAGTCAAACGAACAATACAATTAATATACTGTTATGATGTTAAAATATAAATGTTGACATAATTATTAAAAACTAAATTATTACGCCATGTGTACCAATATTAAAACACCATAACATTTTCACGATTTTATGGGTCTGTTAATGCAATGCTCCCCCTTTTTAATAGACACAGGATATCATAATAAAATTATTTCGAGTCAAAAACACAATATATATTAGAGTTATTCACGTGATTAAACTATCCATTATCATAATAATAATATATTTCATCAAAACGTAGCGTAAAAAAAATTTCTTATGAAATAATTCGTTTTTAATGTGGACGCAGCAAACATGTTTTGAAATGGTCAAATTTCATTTTTATTACAAAATGTTAATTTCATTTTTTTATCTATTACGTTTACATTGTGAAATTGTGCAGTTTTATTACCTTATGTATCGATATATTGAACGATTATAATAATTCAATAGGTATTATGATAAATTAATAACGTTATTCAATAGCTTTAAATCAAAATAGCCAAAAACTGAAATTGTATTAAAGAACACTTTATTTTTTTTAACCGTAATAATACGTGTGTTGCAAAAATAAAAAAAAATATCACCAATTGATATGATTGTTTGTCGATATTAATTCATTTTATTGATCATTTTTTCAAACGTTTTTAAAACAATATAATATAAAAACTAATTAAAAATTAAAAGTTAACATTATATAAATTATAAATTTGTAATAATCGCACGTATACGACTGATGTCCAACGAAGACCAATTTTACAAAGATCCAAACAGGAATACTTGGTTTTGGTATAGTTTCGATATAGTATTAAAACTTGAAATAACTGTTATAATTTGATCTGGGTAAAAAATCGTATTTTAAATGATAAACCTATTTGTTGATTATTAAAATATACAGTATTTAAGGTATGTATTATAAATATGATGTTGTTATTGTCATTTGAGTTTTTGTAAAATAATATTTTACATTGAAAACTATTTGTATGTAGAGTGATTTAATATGAAATTTTCAATATATATTTAAGTTCGGTTTACCGTAAATTTATTTAAATTTAAAATCAACTGGATCACATGACATAATACTTTAACATGACAAATTTAGATGTATCCGCATATGATGCAACAATGTTTGCATAGTAAAAATAATTTTAATTTCGATGAACCGCAAAAGGAGATTAACATTATCATCATATTCCAACTAAATTCTAATGGATTGTTTTTGATACCATATATTTGTAAACATTAACTAAGTCTTTATTGCTTTGACCTGTCACATATTACATTTATATGCCCAAATAATAATTACAGAATATCATATTATAATGCCTAATACAATTTATTATACAGAAATGTAAAAACAGGCAAAGTCACTTCATAGGTGTCAAATTTTAAACAATAGATCTGGTAAATATATAAAAGCCACCCACAAATGAATATTATACAAAACAAATATCCTGCTGTGTCCCTCTAACTCATAAGTTGTAGATTGTTGATAGAATGAGTGGGGCTGACGTCGAAAATTACATTTATTAAACTTACTAGTATAAAAAAAAAAAAAGATTTTGAATAATCTCTAAAGACTGGATAAGACTGAGTTACAAGGATCTGTGGTTTATTGATATTATTACAGCTCCAATTAATACATATTTTATTTCCAAGGATATTTCAATATTTAATATTATATTCATATTTGTATTAGTATTAGGGTGGTTTGAACTAAATTATCGTCAAAAATAAATTAAATTAATTTACATTATGATTAGGTATAAAAATATAATTTCATATGATCTAGGTGAAATTACCTTACAAGTCAATAAACTAATATCGGTATCTGAATATTTGAAAAAATGCGTTGTGTATAGTATATAATAATATGCGTTGTAATTAAAATTGTATTACATTTTCAAGTTTTTGCTATTAAAATTTAAAATCTTTAACATTTTTAACCACAAAATAATTGATATATTTTCGTGATTTTACCAATTTGTAAACATTTAAACATTAAACGCTTATAAAAAAAATTGTGGTCATGTATTTTCATTATTTTCTAATAGCAGTAAAAAATTGTACCATACATGAATCAAAAGGAAAACGTTTTAAATGTCTATAAATAGTAACAAAAAAATAGCAAACGTTTTTTGAAAGTTGTATCATTATATAAATTTCTAATATAAATTATATATTTAGTAAAAAATTCTAGTCCACAGTATGTAGTTTTTGAATTTCTAAAAATTCAAACTAGAAATAACTAGAATCAAAACCTATGTATATCATCGATTGCACTGTAAGTTGTTTTTTACTTCCCTCTATTTTTTTTTTTTTGAAAAGCATTGAACATTTTTAACTTTTGACCCTTCTAAAGTACCAATTAGATCCGATTTTCTTCCAGAAACTAACTCGAAGTTTGAAGCATTTTTTCTGCTTCAAAAAGAGATGACGGATATAAAAATAACACAAAAAACAAATAGGCGCGCGCCATTATTGTAAAACCAATACATTTATCGCTTCGTTCAGGATCTAAAAGGTCGATAATTAAAATAAAAAAAGATGCCAAAAAAAATTGGAATATTTTCAGAAACAAATTAATGGACGAGCCGTTGGCAGGTTGACTGATTTTTTTTTTGTCCGTTCTCGAAGAAATTAATTAGTTATCGAATCTAAAACACGAAATGTCTATTAATATCGTAATGATGAATAGCCATGGCGGACTATACGGTTGTTCAATTTGTAAACAAGTATAATTAGAAATCTATCGATTCAAAACACGACCATATTACTGGACACGAATATTTGAAGTTATATTATTATAATATGAACTAACTGTATATAGTTGCACCGTCGCGTGTTATAACAGTACGCCGAATTTTGAAACAAAAAAAAAAAAAATAATATTTAAAATCTACTGACAGTTTTTAATCAATCATTTGGTATAGTTGGCATATACACATAACGATACGTACGAGCGTTTAATATGAGAGACAAAAACAAAATTAATTTTCAACCACAAAGCAAAATACGAAAACAACCAAAGAAAAAGCAGATTACGTGACCAAAGTGTAATAAAAGGTTTTCATGCGACGTTTTCGCGTGGATGGCCAATCGCAATCGGACAATAATACTCGCGGCGGCGTAAGGATAACATTATAGTTATATTTTCAGGGTCCTTAACCGCTATTATTATTTTTCTCGGCAGTTTCCCCGCTCGCGAGATCAATTTTCCATTACAGCGGCGTCCTTATTCAAGCTGCGTATATTTTTACGAATTTATAGTTGTTCGTCTTCGCAGAAATCCATATCCTTTTATCCTGATCAACGCGAAATTCTCATTGACGTAATACGCGGCACATTATATATGTAAGATTTCGAATTTATTAGGACCCAAAGGTGAGTACATATACTTATATTATACAGGGTGATTTAAAATTTTTGTTAGAGCCATTTTATCACATAAATATTCAAAACAGAAAAATATGTGGTACAGAAGCTTCTTCATTTAAAAAAATCTAAAACGATTTATACATTTCATATTTTTTTATAATTTATTAGTGAGATTTTAGAATGTAATTTTTAGAAACTCTAAGGGAACCCATACTTTTTTGAAAACATTTTTTTAATACATTTTAGTGCTTGAACAACTTTGACCAATGCAAAACTCTAGGTTTGAGAGACATTTAATTTTTTTATAAATGTGTTTATAATTTGTATAATAAGTTAACCACCAAAAACCCCCCTAAAATATTGTAAAAAATTATAAAATGTCAAATAATTTTAGATGTTTTTAAATAAAAAGACTTTCGTATCTTTCATTGTTCTGTGTTTTGAATCAAAAAAAAAGCCGTAACGTTTTGAATCACCCTGTATAGTAAGTTTAATATATGGCATAGTGTTTTATCATATACACGAACGTCGTGTATTTTTACGATAAATTTGAACACGTGCCAGACAGCTCTGCGTATATAGACGTGTAAATCGTATATATCTATAAACATATAACCCTTCCCCTTCCAATATCTTTTTAGGTCTCCTAAAACAGACAGCCTATTAGTAGTGTAGGATCGAAGCCCCCTCTTCCCCACTCATATTACAAATGTTAAACCTGTAAGCTCTTTCTGAAATTTGAATGAATTACTGCAGGATTTTCTTGGCACGTTTGTCTTAAAAGAACAATCAAATCCTGGACCTTCCCCGTCTGCACTCCGAAAAAGTACAATCAACCGACTGACGATCAGACATTCCAGTTTCTTCTCCAAACACGTCCTAACTGAATGCAAAATGTACGATAAAAAGAGGAAAAAATTCAGCATAACCGAAAACCTAGATGAAATATTGAGCCCGGAGCCAAAGAATGTCGCAAACATCATTCAACTGTTATCGGAAACTCATATTATAAATAAAATATAACTTAATCTCATAAATAAACACAAAATATAAAATTTGAATTATTATGTATGAGGTAAATTTAACTTTATATTATACAATTTATTAGTTCAATCTACGTTACCCATTCACGTATTATGAACTATGTATTTTATTGTTATTGATATGTAATACATTTTTAAAAAATATTTTATGTATTGTCACGTCATTAGATGCCGTGGATCGATTAAAATGATAAAAGAAAACAATTAAGAATAAAACGCTCCCCTTTAGCCCAAAACTGTTATACACTTATCATACCTAGTTGCATAACATTATACAAGATAACGTACTCCTCTGCTACTCTTGTAGGTAGGTAAATAATAAAAATAAATAAATAATAAAATGTTTTAATTATATAGCAGGTTGAATAGACTTGAAATGCTATTCATCCATAATAACATAAAATGATTGGATGTCGAAGAAATAATTGAAAAAGTTGACAAAATACCTAGGCCACTATAATTTGTTTTGCGAATGCGAATCATTGTTTAATTCATATTGATTGTAAATATATGAAGATTAAAGGTTTGTGTATAGATCATGACATTATCAAACATCGGTTGTATCTACTAAATATATATATATATATATGTATGTATGTATTTCAAGTGAATGGAAAGCATTCTTTTAGTCATATCTTTCCCGTTGAAGACATCCAAATACGCCACTGGACTCGTGCAACTTGAACAAACGCCTACATCGTATTTAAAGCGTTCAAGAGAGACTTCAAATAACTATTCTTTATACGAATCTAATTTCTATTGGTTAACGCGAATTTCACGATAATAATTCTCACTTGCATTAAGGTGAACCGTAAAAAAGTATAATCGGAAATATGTTGTGCGTCGAAGCTCGTTGCTAAAATATTATATATATATATATATATAAGGTAATAATATGTAATAATTTCAAGTTAAAATCTCATAACGTAATAATTTTTGAAATTCGATTTTAAGAAAGAGTGTTTATATACAATATATTATCGTCTTTAGAAGGGAAGTCGTGAGAGGGGCGTGGTAGATCGTGGACACATCACGTATAGCCACGCGAGCACTCTGCTCTCAATACATTGCAAATCGTACATAATAATATCGCTCACAATATCATATCAGAGTGTGCACGTGCCTGTTCAAAAGCACCAAGAGCACGTAAAATATTACGGAATAATAATAATAATAATATTGCCGATAGCTAATGAGTATATTATAATACGTAATATATATATATATATATAGACATCGTGTAAATTTCGAGATGCGAAAGTTTAGAAAACTCCGTCACAGATATAATATAAGACACGATATAATAATAATAATATTATAATAAACACGATACATCGATTCCGTGACAAAAACGCTATCGCGACGACTCGTGTTCGCCCCAAAAATCATACACCGACATGTGTGTATGTGTGTGTATGGGCGCGCCCGTTCGTATAACACTGTATGTGATATTGAGAGCGCGGAGAACTGAACTGCATTGTAGCGCATTATGATAAAACTGCTGCTGCGATTATATTGTATACGTTTTATGCACCGTACACGTTATGCAATCGATAACATCGACGGCTTCGGGAAAAAAAAAAATTAAGATTAACAAAAAATTGGATCACGCCGCCGCCGTAGGTGAAACGTCGACGAAGACGACCGTTCGAGGAGTATCGTTCTTGTGCCCGGTGGCGGTTTTTTTTTTTTTTTTTGAGGGGGGGGTAGGGTGAGAGGAGTGGCAACAAGTGAGACGGTGCCTCGATAAAAAAAATTTGAGAAGAAAATTATGTCGTCGTTTCGTTAGACAAAAAATTACACACTGTTTGTTATCGATTTCATTTGTTTTGAATTGCCGTTAGTTTCGGTTGCACTGCGACGAAATCAGCAAAACGACGAATGATTACAATTCTATTATTATAGTGCTTCTATTTTCTATATTCGTATTTCGTCCGTCACTAATCACTATTATCTCGCGACTCTCGTACTCGTGTGCGTACTATTTTCCAACACGTTTAATGTGTAGACCATGCATTATGCACCTACTATGAGTTTGTATATTTATATATAAATGTATATAAAAATTTGGTCGCCTTGGTCAAATTTGAATCCCAAAAACGCTAATGCGTTCTTCCGCGGGTTTATCTGCACTTTCCTGATAGGTTTTCGATAACTTGAATCTCGAGAGGAAATAAAAATAAATTCGACTCAAGTATTTTTCGAGTTGTATTCATCAAACACTTCAAGAGACAATACAAAAAAAATGAGTTGTCGAGGTTTTCGAGTTATCGAGACTCGACTGTATATAATTATCTGTTTTTTATCTAGATGAAAACTAGATTATCTCATCAATATAAAAATATTAATAAAAATATAATATTTATTATTAATATTATCTAAATAATTTATTTTTCATTTTATCTATTTTCTTATTTAAATACATTTTCAACGCATCATCTGTCATCACATCTAGACAGTTTTTTAAGTAGTTATCCGTGCACAACACTGGACTCGTTTAAGACTTTATGTCCGCGTTTGAATAGCTATATTCTATTCCGGAAATATAATAACAACGACAACAAAAATAAGATCGTGCGAGTACCCGCAGGCCTCCGTATCCATTAACCGCGTTCGTCACGGTGGTTTTCGATTGATCACACGCGTTTAAATACACGACGGTGACTCAACGAGCGTGCGAGACATTATAATAATATTACGTGCAGTGCAGTGCAAAAAATAAATAAATAAACATAAATAAAAAAATTAAAAAATACAAACAAACACAGAGCGGCGCATAACCCCGGAGTGGAGTGGACTGTATGGGCGAGAGAGTTGATTAAACGAATATGTTTCGACACTATACGGACGCGCGCAGCCACACACCCATCCGCGCAAACACACACACAATAATATTGTATATTGTAAATATTATATATGTCCGAACCGTTGTCGTTTAATCCCGCGCACGCCGCATAAAATGTTTAACTCACGCATACGGCCAGGGCCTTCGGACACGGCATTACCTACGGGGTAGGTATTGAAATGTATAATAATAATAATAATTATTATTATTATGTAAGCTTGAATAATAATTTATGATGGACGTTTTGATATCCCTCAGATATGGTATAGTAATGCTCACAAACAATATTGCATATTTATATAGAGTATAACATCACAATAATATTATAATGATATACGCCACAAAAATAACGACACGGACGATTTATAATATATTCCGCGCACGTATCTACTCGTGCAGTTTTTTTTTTTTGGAATGCGAAAATAATATCTCGTCAAATAATAATAATAATAATAATAATACAAATAAGTCTGTCCGTAATAATATTCTCTATAGTTCTAAGTTCATGTATTATTTTTATTATTATTATTATACGCCGCACGTGTACTGATGTTATAGGTATTATAGTGTGGTATTAGTGGCGGCGCCCGGCCGACGTTTCATCAAATTTAGTAGTCTCCGCTCGTTATCGGCAACGGCTACAATAGTAAAAATAATATTACTCGCACAATAAATTGATATAATATTACAATTACGTATGTATGTTCAATAACTTTTCGACATCCGTCTGCGAATTAAAAACATACGACTATATACAGGGCGATTCACCTCGAGCGTGCTCACCCTCATTTTTCATTTAATAATGCAGTTATTCAAAATTTGACTGTCGAATTTTTAAACATGCTTTAAGACTGTATTTTTTTTTAATTTATTGAGGTTTTTTATATTATTAAACGAGTGTCCTGTGGTGATACCAACTTTTGTTTTTCAAACGAGAACTCCACCCTTTTCAATTGTAAATTATTTAGTGGATAATTTTTCTGAACATAATGATGTACCTAATTCAAAATTTGAACAAGTAAAAATCCACAGGACCCTTCTCAAGTAGTACAAAAAAAAAAAAAAATCAAGGATTTAAAAAAATAGGCTTTGAGTATATTTAAGAAATCCAAAAAAAAAATTTGAATAAATTCATAATTAAAGAAAAAAAAATAGGAGTGAGCGCACTTAGTAAATCATACTGCATAGTATATGATTTAAATAATATAATCTTTTTTTTTTTTTTTGTATACCTTACACGTAAACTATACAATATTTTGTAAAACATAAAAACTATTATAAAATAAAAATAATTTGATAAATACAAATTTTACTTCGTGGTGACGACTGCTTGCGCCTCCCCGACAATGTGTACACGCCCCTCCTCCCACCAGATTGGGAAACACTGATAAACGCAGTTCTGAGACTTTATAATTCCTGCGTATTATACGCACCTAAATACGTCCAATGGGCTAACGACGGCAATGGTAATTATTTAAGGTTCGATTTTATTGGAAGAAACACGCGGCAAACTCATGGAAGGGAGGGATGGAGGGGGGACGCCGGCCGTTAAATCACTGCGAAACGATAATAATAATGTAGCTGCTCGTTGTAAACCGTACAGTAGTTTTATTATGATATTATATCGTACAAAAGGCCTAAACGTCTGTATAATAATAATACTACCCTTAATCTGCACTGACGATCGTCGCGAGTCATGAAATGACGCGACGTGTCTGACGATTTTTAAGACCAAAAGCAACTCTAAACTGTATCCGCACTGCTCGAGAGCGATCTGGCGGTGGATATCATTATATTATATTATTATTATAATAATATGTTATTAAAATATAATTGTATTATTGCTTTTACGGTCTTATAATATTATGAACTGAGTGACATATCTCGTTATATGCGCCGCTGTAAATGGTATATATTAGGGGGGAGGAGGGGGCAGATTAAATTTTAAGAAATCAGGGATACCGAAAATTAATTGTTCTTGTAAAAAAATTACTAAAAAAAAACAGGTAAATATGTATCCGTATACATTATACAGAATGTATTTTATGCCGTTGTACACGTGGTTTTTTAATGAATTTATAGATTGATAATATGAAATTAAAAAAAAAAATCAAAAAAGACGTGTTTCTATATTTTAACTTGACGATTGTATCCCAATTTCAAAAATTTTAAGCACGCAGTTGTAACAACAGCAAATTTAACTTTATTTATTTAAATAGTGTCAACTATATTTTTAATGGATGAAGTTATTTTTTAAAAATATTGACGATCAAATAATCAATTTTGATTCACTGTTTAATAAAAATACGGTCATTTAAAATAAATAAAATCCATTAATAGTTTGAATAAATTTCATTTACTAGAACTAGAATCAAATATTTATTTGTTTTAAACAATCTTTTGATGCATTTTTTTGTAATATTATAATCTTTTTATAGACTATAGTTAATAAAATAGTTAGGTCTATGGTTCTACGCTCGTCATCAAAATATTATTTGTTATAATATTCACTATTAGGTATTGAATTTTGATCAGAACAAAACTGAGTGGGTATACGAATTATGAAAACAATTTTGAATTCCAGTACATAACTATGCATAAGCTCAAAACCGATACAAAACGATATCCCCAAAAAAACTTTGTCAGGACGTCGAGACATGGGTTCCTAAACCGCTAACGTCCTGGGTAATCCGGGACAATGGCCACATAAACTTCATGTTCACTAGGGATCGCCGAATGACGGCCTGTGTGGACGAATTCTATTCGGCCTACAGACAGGAAATTTGTTTTTGAAATTATTTTTTTCGACGGCAAACGGCCAATAAAAAGGTTTACATCGATATTTTAATTTTTTCCTTTCTCTCTTAGGAAAAACGCGTGTACATCGAAACATAACGCCGAAATCCTCATAAATTTATAAAGCGACGATCCAAAAATAGTGATCCCGTGGTATACGTGATATTACATTTACAGCATTCGTGCCCAAGGCGCTTATATTTTGAATTAATATAATAATAATTGCAACGAATACTTCCGTCTCGCCCGCAGCTACACGGTGATGATTGATCTGACCCTCTAGAGTAGATGGTTTTTTTTTTAATTTTAATTTTTATAATATGACGTGTTTATCATGCGGTTCCGATAAGTAGAAGAAAAAGTGTTATAAAATTGCTTTACTTTTAAATTATTGATAACACAATAGTAATTTATTTTTTCCTGTTCATCCGTCGCAAGAGATTATCATTATATTATTGTAATTTTTTACCACACCACAGCTACGGTACAATATATCACACAAAATGGCGACGACCGCGACGTTAGCTCTATTCGAATACGGTTTGTGGACGAAATTATTATTGCACGACATTTCGTTTCAAATAATAGTACCGTGGTGCCAGCATTATATTACGAAATTATAAATACGTCAAAACACATTATTTTTATCGACAAACACAGTAAGTTATCAACACAACTACAATGCCAGCTGTGTTATCTATACGATAATAATACGGTGTAAGTGTACACCGCTATATATTATTTTAATCGATAATAATATTAAAATTGTTTAAGTTTTGATAAGCTGTACACGTAGTTGAACACAATGGTTTTCAAAATTAATTTTTTTTTAATTTTTCTAACTCCGAGTGTACTGCAGATTAAATAAATAATGATCTTAAACATAAAAGCATGGCTGACGTAAATCATAATAACCGAGTTACTTTTAAACACAGCAGTTATTATTACAATTTTATGTCAAAAGAAAACCTCCTGAAATTATAATAACCCGTAACAAAAGTTTGTTATGTATTATCATAGGACACCATACCCAAACGAATAAAACTTATAATTGACATTCGATTGGTCAAACGTGATAAAAAGAGAGCACAAAAACTGGATTAAAAAAAAAATCATTATATGATATTATTAATAATTTAAATTTAAAATCATGACTCTAATGTCTGGGTATAGTACATAATAATATTAATGTATAATATTAGCGTGCGTTTCCTTTTTTTATTACGATAAACATCGAACAATAGTGTCGTATACAACTCGTGATAATAATGAATTAATGATTAACCATATATACTGTGAAAGTATTATTATTTTAAAAACATTCAACGATATTTGTTGCATGTCATTTATTTTTTGTTTTAAAAATATTTTTTCGTTTTCCAGTGGATGGGCATTTGTACATTGATCTATGCGTTTTGATTATTGCGTATACCTACATTTATTTTAATACATTCTCGATTATCTACAAAATCTAGGTAGGTACGGCAAATTCGTAATAAAATACTATTTCATAATATAATTTCTATTATATCTTCGCGTATCTACTGTATATATCTACCGTGGAGGGTACCAACTACCTAATTAAGGATAAAAGTATTATTATTAAAGTATAAATAAAACTAGAGATATCTGTTCTAAATTATACGAAATTAAAATAATAAAATAACAATTTCACTGCGTTTCGCGTGTTGAGAATGAATAACTTTGCAAAAATAATTTAATTCTATGATTATAATAATGTTTTTATTCGATTATAAAATGTTTGTACGTAGAAATATAGAACTGAAAATTTGATTTTTCACTTTATCTCGGTAAAGAAATTATTACTTTTGTTCATCATAAAATAACCAAAATGATTCAATGAATGTCTTTTAAACTTTAGTGGTATTAAAATAATATGCCATAGTAGTCCCGTGGCAATCCCATTGTGTGTATTTTTCCATATAAAATGAAACAAAGTTTAAAGGGAAATCTTTTTAAGTTTTCTCAAACGATATATTATTATAATTTATACATTAAACACATCGCACGAGTGTTAGTGGCAGTGATAATACAAATGTTGATAGACATTAATTATTTGCAGAGAATTTGAAAACTCGGTAAAACGTTTTGAAAGTAAAAGTCACATTTGGTTCTCTTATCAAAAAGTTTTAGTAAGTCATGAAAGGATATATTATTAGTTCTACACTACAAACATTATTATTATTAAGTTGAACGAAAAATGAAATCGGAACACACTCCTTATTTTCGACTAAAAAATATATTCCACAAGGTTAACGAACCCTGAAGTCTCTTTACAGTGAGAGTGTTAAGGAACCATATTTAGAACATAATAAGACATTTAATGAGAACATTATCAATGCATAACTACAGAACAATTTGATTCAAAATAGAAAAATTTAAGGATAAAAAATATGAAAAAAAAATAATTTCTCTAAAAAATATGTTTTGTAACGACTTGAAACGATGTAAAACAAATATTTTGATACAATCAATACTTTTCGATTTAATGAGTGTTTTACGTAAAATTAATCGCACTATATAAAAAAAAATTTCAATATTGATTAGAAAAAAAGGTATGTGTCAGTTCTTTTTGTTACACCAAAACAGTTAAAGTCTCCCAAAAAATCTGTCACCAAATTCGATAAAATATGTAATGTTTAATTCTTTGTTCAATATATATTAGTGCGATTACTTAACACGAGGATATTTCTAGACATAACCATAAGCCATACTGATAAGAAACAATTGCGTTGTTTTCATTAAAAAATTTTTAAAAAAAATAACAAATTTGAGAGGATGCAGCACCTGCGCGTGTTGTTTCCTTATAGATTTGGTGAATATTTCAATAGTATCTACCGGTTATTCGTTTTTTTAATTGCAGCAAAAATCGCTTCGTTCAGAATCTAAAACAGATAATGTTCTTACCATTAAGTATAATTCTAGTTCAATTCACTTTTAATATTAAAACAAAAAAAAAAAACGAAATTGGAACTGCTGAACACAAATTTGCCACATCCGTAAGACGAAGACGACACATTCTGCAGGTGTCCTCTTAATAACAATATGAGTACCTACTTGTATATAATATTACCATATATGTATACTATCTATGGATAGATATGCAAAAATAAATATTTGTTTCGTGTTTTCTGTTATAAACCTAACCACTCGTGATAATAATATATATATGACCACAGCATAATATTATATAAATTGGTATTGCACCACATTTATTATTAAAACTTATAAATTTAGTAGATACGAATAAATCATCATTTTTATAATGTTAAATAAAAATAAAATATAAAGACACATTTTGACATAATGAAAAAATCCTCGAGTATCATGGTTAATATTTATTTATTTTTCTTTCTTTTTTCTTTAAAATATTGAACCAACATAACGTAGCTTTTATGGTGTACTTAAAATGAGTGAATTGTAAATATTATTCTAAACAATCTTAAAATATTACTTCAAGCATAAAATATATGAACTATCGCCGAAGTATTTTACGACGTGCACATCAAAGGAACAAAACGTCATCCAAAATTAGTTTTGATAGTCAAATGCAGAACTTAACCACTTATAATGTAGAAATAACCATCATTTTATTTATTAATGTTTTCAAGTATAGGACAAATTTTTCATATATTATATACTAATTATTAATACATTGGTTAAATCAAATATTTTACGAATACAGAATACAAAACAAAAAGAAAGTACAAACAATTGAATTTCAAATGAAAATGTGAAGAAAAAATAAGATTATAATAATTATACAACTTAGAATACATTTTTGATCGTAATTTATTTTAAAAAAAACTTTTCTTTTGCGTCTTATCGGGGAACATAAAAATAAAATGTATTTTCTCATAGGAATAAAATGCAATTATAAAGTTTTAATGTCAGTTTTATGTATGTATACATATTATTGTATTGATATTTAACGATAATCAAATGTTTAATATAAACCTTATACACAAAAATGAATTCTAAATGGTTTTAATATTATTATAAGGAAATTATCCATATTGCATTTTTAATTAAAAAATAATTAGAAAATCTGAGCGTGATCGCAATCGATTGTATCGCCCAACAATTATTAATAAAATAATAAAATGTGTATTTATTGTTTAATAATCATTAATATTTCCTTTAAATAGTTAACTAAATACGGATTAAATGTCACAACCAAAGTGGATTTTTTTCATTAATTGCATAAAATAAACGGTTTTATATTTTTTTTTTGTTTATTTTTATACACAAAACACAATTTATAGTTAACACATAATTTTAAATTATTTGGCGTGATCGTATTTTCAACAACATATTACGCATAACTGTTTTGGTGTCAAATCTATTTTTACATTTTTAACTTAACGATATTTTGTATTAAATATTTAATTATTTTGTAAAAATGAATGCAATCTTTTTTATTTACTGATATATAAATCGTCTTAAAAACTACTTTGTCAAAGTTTGGGATGTTTGGCAATATACAAATAATTGGTACCTCATAATTTATTATAAAAAAAATATAATTATTTCAATTGATATTTATAAAAGTATCTGCCGAGAATTATTTAAAAGCCCATGTACCAAAATTATCTCATTAGTTTGAAAACTTAATTAACTATTTTAAATTCTTTTGTTTTGAAAATGCTAATTTTTTTATGTTAATAGTAAGCTTAAAATGTAACTTATCATGGTTTTTAAATATACGTATTATATATTATTATATAAGCATTATGTTATGTAAAGTTTAGTTTCTACAAACAACTTTAGACACTCTAAATTTTAAATCGTTATTATTCATACTATGCTTTTGATCAAATAAACGATACATACCTAGTCTGATTAATATTCATCGTAACATTAAAAAAAAAAAAAAACAGCTAAAAAATAAATAAATACATCAATAGATATTATATTTTTGATGTTTTTGATGTAATAAATTAACTATACCTACTTGTTCGAGCTTTAAATTAGTCAGTGGAAAAAATATATCATTATTGTTGTACACTATTGTTGTAATAACTTGTTATTGGATATTTTAAACTACATTAAATCAACTATTAGCATATACTAACGGTTTGATTAAGTGGTTATTATTTAATATCGTGTTTAATTCAACCGGCGATAAATTGGCCAACGCTAACGTCATAGTCTGTCGCTCAATCGGTGAAATGTCCCTTGGCCACATTTAGATAGTCGATATAAAGCGTGCGCAATCACACAATTAATTGTCGTTGTGCTATTTTAGTGAATAAAACGAAGAGAATCGCAAAAAGTGAATACAATTTAAAAAAAAAAAATTGAACGAATAAATATTATATTGTGTAAAATATGATATCTGAAACGCTTTTGCACACACCGCATACACGCGTATTGCTTCATCGTAAAAGTATATGATAATATATTGTATTATGTTTTATTTCACGAGTATTATCATAATACAATATTATTATCTGCGATGCACACGTGGAAATAAATATGTTTTCTTTCTGACCTTTATTTCGTTTAACATACATTTCACCCTTATCGCACTGTAAAACTTGAAAAGATTTCTATGAGAACGAAGTAGAACACACATCATTCATTGCTAGTGATATATTACAACATAAAGGTCTAGTTTGACGTGGAGACAAAATTAAATGTTAAATATAGGTAGCTAGTATCATATCTAATAATGTACTGATGGTGGACGATATAATTCCAAGTATAAATATCTCTCAAATGTTACCGATATTGATATCACATCGAACTATATCGAATTTATTAAACATAATATTTAATTTTTTT
Source organism: Pentalonia nigronervosa (assembly GCA_014851325.1). Lineage (NCBI taxonomy): Eukaryota > Metazoa > Arthropoda > Insecta > Hemiptera > Aphididae > Pentalonia > Pentalonia nigronervosa. Next base: position 55,875 of record JACXSJ010000622.1, on the reverse strand, counting down.
TTCACACTCCATTTACTGAGTAGTAATTATTCAATGGAAATATTATAAAAAAAAAAAAAAAAAAACGATAAATAACTATAAATTAATAAAATTATTGTTTTTTGTTTGAAAAAATAATAATAATTAAGCATAAACAACTTTATTTATGGATAAATTCGACATAGCAATGTATACAGAATTATTCTAAAACACGATACCGTTATCGAAAATTTACACCGATATCGACATCGTTGGCCATCACCGCCGAATAGTATTCTATTATTCAGAGTGTTCAGATGTGAGGATTTACCCATTGCGATATCTCCTGAAATAATGGAGATATCATAATTCTGTTTTTATTTTTTTGGCTGCATATTAGTTGCATCCCCAAGACTAATTACGAAAAAATGTCTAATTCAAATTGCGGCCAGAGATTTTTAGCATTGTATCTAAAATGCGGCCTTATCAATACTTGCCATATGTCTATCATATATTTATACTTTTATAATAGTAATGTTTTTGTGTTCATCGATGTTCCGAAAAATATACAAAAAGAAAACCTATACAAAACCAAGAAGAACTCACACAAATAATCGCAGAACAAATATAATAGAAAATGAAACATATATTAGACAATTAACAATGTCTAACTCAAAAAACAAAAAAATAAGTTTAATAAAATTTTTACGAGTGCTATAATATTAATTTTTAAAAAATACGATATTTTTAACCTGCCAGTAGTACGGATGCTACAGTCAGTCCTAAGTCTGTACAAAAATGTGAAGGAAAATTAAGTTTAGAATGTGAATTTTATATTTCAAAAATGTTTTAATTAGTATGTACTTAGTATGTACGTTAAAAAAACCGGGCCACAATTCATACGTACCTCAAAAAAACTCGGACCGCAATTCAGAAGAAATTTTACCGCAGGATGCAACTAGTTGTCACCCATTTTTTTTATATAAGACTTGCAGGAACAAAGACTACAAATATTTTATATTTTAATTTAATGTTGTTGGTAAAAAAGTTGAAAAAATATTATAACTTTTTTATTTAATTTAATTTAATAAAATTTAAGATAGTCATTTTATAGAGTTTATTTCTCTAAAAATGTGGACGTTTCGACATTTTATTTTTATTATTCTCGTGATATTCAATATTACTTTAGTTTCGAAAATAGTCACGTATTAATTAATACCATAGTCCATAATTTAATGTTTTGATATTATCTCGTCTCGTTTTCTGCTAAGACTTATTTAATAATCATGAGGTTAACGAAAATAAAATCTTGAACTCTACGAAACGGCTATCTTAAATTTGTTTGAAAATAATTAAATAAAAATTATTTTTTTTTAACTAACTATTTTATCAAAATATTAAATTTAATTAAAATATGATATATTTGTAGTCCCTTTCTTATAAAAAAAAACAACAACAAAATTATGTCTCGCGTCGAAATATCGCAATGGGTAAATTCTCGAGGGATATCCTGTATATTATAATATGTGTATAAATATTTTAAAGATAAGAGAAAAATTAGTTTAATTATTATATAATATTTTTCGTACAATGTGCATTTGTTCACTTTATCACAGTGCGTAGTAAGACTAAGGGCGATTTCCAAGAACGCAGTCAAACACAAATTATTCACACTGCAGGCGATATAATAAATTATTGTGTAATACAAACATGGTCTGATTTGATGTCGAGACTAAATTACAATTTAATTAATCTAACAATTATATTGTCATATAGTATATTATACGCGTATAGCTAGTAAACAATGCTGAAATAGCATTCGATTAATTGTATAGGTATCATCACTATATACACGTAAATTATAGGAGACACAAAAAATCCTTTTCGATCAGAGCACAAGTCTGGCACACGCGATCGTCAACTATTATTTAATTTGCGATCGGACGTAGACACGGGACACGGACGAAAGTATAACGATCGATGATAACACTACCTTACTCTGTACGTACTGCGACAGTCGCGATGGGGAACAGTTTCCGAATACTATTATTAAGCCGTTATTAATTTGGAAATCGCATCGATACGCATCGGTGCACTTCTCGTGGATTGTATTATCGTTTGTTGCACGCGATACGATCTGCAGCTGCAGTGTACACGCGAACGATCGCACTGAATAGACGACTGTTAAGCTTTCCACATAAAGTGATTTTCGGATTATCTGCACAGCGTAGGTTGTTATAAACATATAAGATACTCGCGTATAATAATACCTCCGCGCGTGTACGTACACATGTTTGTGCATAGATATCGTTTATAATATTATACATTTACTTTATGTACATTTTATATTATTATTATATAAGATCTCGCAAACGTTATGTACAGGATGATTCGCCGAGCACGCCAACACGCCCCGTTGTTTCGTTTAATGATGAATTTATTCTGATACTGAATTTCGGAATTTCAGAATATACTTTAAGACCATATATAATACATCCAGATTCTTGAGATTTTTTGTACTACTCGATGAGTATTCTGCGTGGCGGTACAAACTTCTGTTTTTCAAATGACAACTCACTCCCCCCCCCCTCGCCATTTTATACTATAAATTATTCAGTGTTAATATATTTTTTTTTTTTTTAATTTTTGATGTACTCGATTCGAACGAGTAGTTTTTCAGTTATTAAAATGTTTGTACTAAAATAAAAATGCTATTACAAAAATGCAAAATATAATAATATATACAATATTGGATCTAGAATTTATTAGACGTTTTTATAAATTATAAATATTTGTAGATTAATATTAATCAATAAAATTTTCAAATTTACATAACCCTCATATCTTCCAAAAACCCATTATCGCGGACCTTCTATCCTTGGTACACGAAGTAAAATAACTAAAAACTTATTCGTTTGAATTTCAATTGATATACGTCAAAGTTTTCAGAAAAAATTTCTGCTTAATAATTTACTTATCTATTAAAAAGAGTAGTTCTCGTTTGAAAAACAGAAGTTTGTATCTCCGCATGACACTCCTCAAATTGTACGAAAAATCTCAAGAATTTAAAAATATGATCTATTTAAAACTTCCAAAAATCAGAATTCGAAAAAATTGATTATTAAATGAAAATGTAGGGATGATCATCATGCTCGGTGAATCCGCCCTGTATACGGGTATATATCTCGTTAAATTTGAAAATGCATTATTACTCACATAGTAATTATATTATATTGAACTTTACCCGCTCAGACACGCTGTTTGCCTTTAAAATAATTATTATTATTACCATTATTAATTCGTTTGAAACAATATGATATGATGAAATCTGCAAGCGTTTTGCCCTGCATTCACATTTACGAGAACAATAATTAAACGTTCGTTTTTCCCTTTTTCATAAACTCACCTCGCGTACAATACTATACGTACCTACGCGCTTTGTATGTTTCGTATTTACTTTTCAGAATAAAAAAATAAAATCAGCTATTCCTGCTGAAACACTATAATATCATCATAATATAATGACATCGGAATGAAAGACGATAATACGTAGCGATAAACAGCATATTGATATTACGTTTTACTGATTAAAGTTTGATTTTCAGCTTAACCATAATAATATTTCTCTTCCAAAGTACCTATGTACATATGTAGCCCTGTAATCACAATTATATAATATCAAAAGAACGTCCCCCCTCTCTCCACCAAGTATCTAGCTGGTGACGAATAGGCATAGAATATAAATTATTTCAATTTTGTGAATGAAATCAATCGCGCACGTTACGGCTGCCTTATTTCAAGAGGACGCTGCTTGTACGTTTGATATGTCCATCTTTGACAGACATGTGACATAGCAAACTTTCGCTCACTATTGTTTCGATCATGTATAGTTAGTTTTGATATTAAAGTGAATTAACCTAAGATTAAACTTTTAAATATTTCGCACACCCATATCTCTTACTTGAAAATTAAAAAATATCTAAAAAAAAGCAGACACCTGAGCACGGATAACGTTCTTATTATTGTCAATCACTCTAACATCGAAACACTAACAGCACACAATTGTAAATAGTGAACGAATATTTGATGTAAGGCAGTCGTAGCGTGCGCGATTGATTTCAATTACAAAATGTGATTTTTTTTTTTTTGTTTTTTAAAAAATTAGAAAAGTTTTGCAAAAAGTGGGTATTGCTTTGTTGTACACAGTAGGTGTCGAATGAGTCATTGTAATGAAAAATTAAAAAAGTTAAATAAAAGTTTAAGTCAAGTACCTACATGAGATGTAGTACCTATGCAATTCGGACGTTCCAATTTATGTTTATTTTTTTGGCATGCACTTCAGATGCACCGGTAATTATTATTCTATACCAGTGCTTCTCAACAGGGGCGATATCGCCCCCCCCCCCCCCGGTGGGCGGTGAAGGAGTACAGATGGGCGGTGAGCTCGTTTTGGGTGATAGGGGGGCGGTGAACTTTTTTTCAGTTCAAAGCAACGCACCAAGATTTATCTTGGTAAATGTTTTAATTTTTATCGATTACTAAAATAAACTCGTGATTATGAAATATAAGCTACACATACCAGAGCGTCAAACGTTTGCTTATCTGTAATCGTTTTCGAACGAATCATTATCTTTATTACTCTTTAACTGCATTATGCTTTTTCTTACTGTACTTTCAGTATACATTTAGATCTTACCCGTGCCAGTTGTGTTAGTTTTCGTTTCGTGTTTCGGTTTATATTAAAATTGTATATTATTCAACGATGTCAGAAGCAAAAAGGAAAAGCGAGGATTTAGTGCGGTAACGAATCTAATAACTAAAATAAGAAATCGACTCGACATCGTCAAAAGAGGAGACTTACGTTTTCATCTCACAAACATTGAACCAAACGTAAAAAAATTGGCTTTGGATCACCAAGCACAACCATCTCACTGATCAATACATTTAAAAACATTTTAATTATACTCTTAAATTATATTTAAACATAAATTTTACATTTTATTTTCATTATATTCACATTTGTACATATATATTATATTTATTAATTATTCAATATTAAACTTTTCATGTATAATATTTTTATTTTTATTTTAATGAAGTGGAGGGGGGCGTTGAAAAATATTTTGCTTCTTAGGGGGGCGGCCGTTATAAAAAGGTTGAGAAGCATTGTTCTATACGATACCAGGTAGGTATTTACCTAGATACTTAGGTACTTAGGAGAAGGAATGAGGACGTTTAAACGTATATCGTTGCATAATACTGCACAAAGACAAACGTGTCGGGCATATAAAATATAATGAAAATTACTATAATATGCACGCTCAAAATATTTTACGTATTATTTACACCATCGGTGATGGGTTTATAAACTGTAGTTAATTAAATATTGTGATAAAGATTCGTGAAAAACCTGTACAGGGCAGTCGTTTGATCGCACGAAAACGGGCGAGGTTGTATGCGAATATCGTAATAAATATTATTTCAGATAATAATATTATTGCCGTAGTGTGCGTGTTTGCATAATGTCATTTCATCGGTTTGTGTCAGCGGCTCATCTGAAGGACACAATAAAGGCATATGTCCCCGCGCGTACATTATCACAATCAACACATAATGTTTGAATGCACAAATACCCAATCAATCGTTTAAGTGCGACGATCTCTAGCGGTCGTTTAATCGTTATTAAGAATAATAAAAAAATATATATCGCCTTAACATTTTTCAACAAATTACCAAACTATAATAATATGTGTTGGATAATATAACTGAACAGTCTCAAAATATGGCGTCAGCGTTCACCTGTTGAAATAGATACACACGATTGACACGGCGAGATATTATTTGAAATTTATAAAAAATCTACATATTATGTCTTACACTTCAATATTCTGAGTAGAGGGATAAACGTATTAGTTTTACATCTTATATTGGTGTTTTTTGTTTTTGTTTGTCATCATTTTTTTGAGAATTAAAAATGCTTCAATTCTCAACTTTGAAGATATGATTTCTGACAAGAAATTGTATTTAATTCCAGGTATACGTTTGGCAAAATCAGTTTTCCACAATTTTGGTAGGTATCGTAGAGTTAGGGAGAAATCCCCCGTGCTCATAGAAATTATAACGAGATGGATTGTAATCTTTTAAATTTATTAAATAAAGTATTCTGAAATCGAGTTTACGTACACATACAACAGTATAACTGCGTATTTATAGATTTATGTATTTACATTCGGTTTCATGCACCACACGAATGACAAATATATAAATATAAAAAAAAAAATATTTACGAAAATGCACTACCATTATAATATTATAATCTTGGAAAAGCAATGTCGGTGAGAATAATATTTTTAGGACTACTTTTTTACAAAAAAATGAATTTAAAAATTAAAAATAATATGCATAAAATTAATTAACTTATAGCCGAGTCAACATTTTAACTGCGCTTTGAGACCTCAAGTACACATGTAAAATTTATGAAAGTAATATCTATGTAACTTTTTGTAAGCCATATTTGAATTATTTCCATATTTATATGAAATCATATTACATCAGCATTCCCGGAAGAGACTCAAAGCCTAGAAAACATTTTTATTAATGCACTTTGATCTTGTTTTTTTATTATCCATTGTGAAGAGTAAAAATTGAAATATAACTTATGATGTAAATAAATGTAAACATATTAAGATTTTGCTTTTTACATTTTTATGAAAGTTTTAAAATAACAATTCCTGTTTTATTGTAATATTGTTTTTGTTAACTAATGAATTTTAGAGAGGTATTTACTTTTAATTACAAAATAAAATCATATGTCACAAAGACCTTTAACCATTAAGAAAAATATAGTTACTGATTTATAAATTACGATAAAATGAATAACCCTGAACATAGTCCATGTTTAAATTTAAATTTAAAATTACATAGAATACGTATTGCTTTATATTTAAGCACAATCGCGCTTTTTGTAGATATTAAACCGAACAACGTCAAGTCAAGATACATCAATAGTTTCATCGAGCCGAATAATCATCTGAAAGGCTTACTCGTATGGACAAGTCAAATTTACTTACGAAAGAGTTTAGGCAGCAGCCGATACAAACAAGGGTCTTCAAGAATTTCGAGAATATACATTTTACAAAGACGATTAAGCTAACAAATTGAGTTATAAACCAAGTCCATTAAGACAATTATCCATTGTTCAACTATACAAACATTCTGCGGCCGCAGTTAATTTTAATAACAATTTGCTTATTCGATTATCCCATGATATTGTCGTCGCCGACGTGAATACTCACGATTATATACATTATTATTACAATACGGGCATCGTGTTAGACCAATAGCAGGTATTTAAAAAAATAAAGGCGGAAAAAACACTGAATGATTTGAAACCATAAAAAAAGTCAGTGACGTTTTTAATTATAATAATACATGGTTTTGACTGGTGAATAGAGTTTAAAGCTACAGCAGTGTTGCCCATGCCCTTTCAGATGTACCTACGCGAATTATATAATATTATGCCGTCGCAAAGGCCAATACAGCAATATTTTTATACACCCTGATTTTCAGAGCATGCTCATCCCCCTTTTTTCTCCAATGCAATTATCCGAAGAATTTTTGTAATTTTCAATTATACTTAAAGACCGTATTTACAAAGTTTTGAGATTATTTTATACTACTCGTGTGTTCTATAGAGACATAAACATCTGTTTTTTTTCAAACGAGATAATCGCTTTTCTAATATAAATTATTTGACAGATAATTTTTCTGAAAATTTTGACGTATCAGAAACAAAATTAAAGTGGGTACATCAAAGTTTTTAAAAAGTTTATTACTAAATCATTTACAGTGAAGTTAAATAGTGGGAGGAGAGTTTGTTTTGAAAAATAAAAGATATTGTATCGTCACAGAAAATTCTTTTAGTGGTACGAAGTTGTTCAATAATTTCAAAATATGGTCTTTAAGTAGGTATACATAAAAAAAATCAAAAAATCGGAATTTAAATGAATTCATTGCCTATTAAATGAACATTTGAGAGCGAGTTTGCGTGGTGAATCACTTTGTATATATAATATTATTACGATTATTAATGCGGAAATTTAATTGTTCCAATAAATAAGTGCAATCAGTAGAGTTATTTAATAGTTTTAACAAAAATTAATAATGAAAGCTACTACATGATGCTTACAGATTGATTTTTGATCAGGCTCATCCTCATTTTCCTTTTAAATAGTATATTCATTTAAATTCTAATTTTTAAAATTTTTTAATATACCTAAAAACTAAATTTTCAAATTCCTATTTTTTTGTTCTACTTGAGAAGTGTACTTTGGTGATGTAAACTTCTATTTTTTGAATGAGGACCTTCATTTTTACTACAAATTATTTAGCCGATGATTTTTTGAAAAATTTAATGTACCTAAATAAAAATTTTAATGAGTAGTATCTGAGTAATTAAAATGTTTATACTAAGGATAATGGTCCATAAAAATAGTTTCACAAAAATATAAACCTTAAGTAATATTAGATGTAGTATTCATAAAATTGGATCATTTTTAGAAATCATTTATATTGATAGATCATTAATAATTACTAACATTTTAAAGTCATATAAGACCCCATTCTACTCAACACATTACCACAGAGACCAGACAGAGCATTATTATCCTTAGTACACAAAGTTATATTACTCAAAGACTACTTGTTCAAATTTTAATTTAGATATATCAAAATTATTAACAAAAAAAAAAAAAACACTATTGAATGATTTTAAATGAAAAGGGGGAATTCTATTTGAAAAACAGACGTTTGTCACGATATCGTCTTTGGGTGATACAAAAAATGTCTTGAATTCGAAAGTATGGTTTTTGAGTGTATTTAAAAATTTCAAAAACCAGAATTTGACGTATGCATAATTGAAGTGCACAAATAGGGTGAGCATGCTAAACAAAAGTCACCTTGTATAATAAACCGTATACGCATTATACATAATTTATTGAATCGCCAGCGACGGACAAAACGGACTACCCACGCAATTCAAATCGCGAGCCGTATAATATAGGTAATATACTGTGAAATTTTTCTAGTCGTATGAGGTATCTTCCACCGCATTTTCGTGGACCCCGTCCATTGTGTTTTCTTTTTCTCGACCTTCCGTTTCGCTTTTATCGTACCTCGCTCCGTCCGTTCGCCCCTTATATCCTGGCGAAGGACCCGTTGAATAATGTAAACGGACCGAAAAGGACGAGCGGCGAGACAACGGTAGAGTGAAAAACAGAAATCTCAACGACGGCGGCGGCGGCCGATCGAAGACGCGTACCTAATAAGTTTAAATGTACCGCGGACGATGGCCAAACGTGGCGCGACACATGGTTTCGCGGCCGCAGCACACGCGTCATGAATTATACAAGACCCGCGCAGTATATATTATTTGAGTTAAACCGGCCGCCCTCGCGGCCGCTCGATGAAAATACGAAAACTGTTCGAGCGACCCTGCAGTGGCGTGCACAACCCTTTCTGCATGTGGGGCCACCCGCCCACCCACCTGCAAATAATATAGGTACGTTTTTGAATACTATAATGGCGTTCTGTCGTCCAATTGCGTTATCCGGTTTCCAACTATGTCCATATATTAAGTACATAAGAGTTTATTAGAAGAAAAAAGAAGTTGCTTTGACTTGTTTGAAAGAATAATGTAATCATAATTCATGAAATAATATTGTTGAGTTATTTTTGTACCCCAGATGATGCGCAATAACGTTGACAATACGACAACATATTATATACAGCAGGACTTAATCACATATGCCCTGTTACAGAATAAACGCGAAATAAAATATGTACTTTATGCAATAAAAATATGTTTACTTTAAAAATACAATATAAACACATTTTTTCTTTATTTTAGAAGATTAGCATATATGGGAGAAAATGTGATACCTTTGCATCACCTCCTCCTAAAATATGTCAGGAGGTCACGTCCCCTTTCTCGACGCTCCTCGATTAAGTCACTGAGTACCGTGGTCTAGAACCTCGGCGTACCAATCTTTGACCCTAGTATATCTGGTCACAATATAGTAAGTAATTGAGTTGTAGTTTTTAATTGTGTAAAAATTTGAATTTAAAAAAAAAAAAAATGAGAAGAGGTTTAGGGCAGTTATATCCATTATTATATAAAACGAAAATGTATACAATCGTATGTAGCGCGCCACTTGATATTTTATCCGCTAAGTGGAAAAACAATTGAATCATATGTATATGTTTTTAAAATTATTATTTAAAAAATTCACCAACGCGGTTGCTATGGTAATGCGGTAATTATATTAACCGTCGGTTGCTACCGCAATAACCTATGGGCATTGTAACGCGAAAATATTATAACGTATTATATAACGTTAATTTCATTTTTATTATTGTTTAATTGACATAGCGTAACTGTAACGTGAAATCGGTCAGAAAAAAAGTTTTAGCTAGCTCGAAAATATATGATAAATGTTTTTAAAAAAACATGAACATGTCAAAACGCGTTCCTGCACAAATGATCAAAATCGTAGTTAACCGGTGTAAAATTGAGAATAGATAGTATCTATAGTAAACAATATTTAAAACAACAATATTAAACATATGATAATTTTGGTACGTTTTCACTTCTATATATATATATATATGCGATCTTGGGAAATCTAACTTCAGCTTCTACACTACCTATATATATATATATATATATATAGTGTCGTCCTTCCAAGTCGGTGGGACAAAAGGACTTCAACCAATACTTTGCGTTCTCTGTCGACATACCGTAAACTTTGAAGTCCCTCGGTAATTCGAGGCCTGGACTACTGAAATCCAGAATTAGTATTCAGTTATAAACCGGATATAAGAACAACGAGATCGCCAAAGTTTGCTCGAAATAAACGTATTACAGAAACATCCTGACGCGGTCTAGTTAGATACCTATCGAGAGTTACGCGCGTGCCCGCAATATCCTATTTATTTAAACATTTTTTTTTCGCTATATTACTATCAAAGTTTCTTTGACGGTGATGAAAATCCCATTGCGGTTAATCGTCAGAGGTACGAACGCGCATTGTTTCGTTTCGTCCAAACGGAATTCAAACGATTCGCATATTAATTCCCGTATGTGCCCACGAGGCGTGCAATGCTCCGCCGCCGAAAGTACCTACACATAATATGATATGTATAATATCTAATATATGTGCGTAAATCCACACACTCCTACACAAACGACGTGATGGAAATGGACGTACTTAACGAATAATTGCATATTTTTTGGAAACATCCAGAAATAATATAATACAATAAAGGTACATCGCTAAGAGATATCCACCTGAATTAACGAATTCCATTGCGTTTTTAAAATGTTATTCTCAATATTGTCGTAATAATGTTATGTCATTGTGACATGCACTCGCGGTTTTTCTAATCCCCTCCTCTTTCTCTTCCCCCTTCTTCGCCCCACCCAATTATGCGGATCGAAGTCTTACGTTTGCGATCGAAGAATTTCGTCCGGGAGTATTGCTCGGGAATAACGAGGGGATATATTTATATCACGAATCGTTTGTTTACATCACAATCGTTTATTTTATAATATAAATGATCAGTTTTTATTGTTATCAAAACAATATGGTTTTTTTAACTTCTTAAAAATGTAAAACATATAAATATTTTAAAGGCGAACGTCATCGAAAACATTATAAGATTCCAAACACATGTTAAATTTAAATTCTATACTATTATATTTATAATGCATCTAAACCTAAGTACAATAATAATAGTATTAACTTAATTCGAGACTTAAGTTGTAGGTTGAGTTTCAGAAAATAATCTTAAAACATACCAAGCGTAAATAATCGTTAGTGCATAAGCGCCAAACTTAGAGAGAAGATATTTTTACTGTTTTTCTTCTGGTGTTTTATGTCCAAAACTGATAACTAATTTAAATTTTAAGAGCGTTCAGCTTTAAATTAATATGAAATTTTATTACCAGGTCGAGTTATGTTAATGCTAATAACATAACCTTTAATATATAACTGAATTATTTCTCTGCGTTGTAAAATAATGTTAACTTCGTAATGTGATAATAAATTAATATAATATTATATAACATGACAATAGGAAACAAGGACAATACTAATAAGAACATAATTAAAATTTACTACTGTAACATTAAAACATTAATTTACAATATCTATGTCAAACAATATTCGTGTATATTATTTTGTTTATCACATAAAAAGAATTATCAACGGTTAACGACATTCTAATTAATCGTTATTTAAATTAAACGCACAGATACACAGTTAATTCTTCAAATATGATTTAAAATATAGTGGGTATTCATAAAAATATATATATACATTCGTATTCATAAAAATGCATATATACACTCGTCTTAATAAAAATGCATATACATTCATATTGATAAAAATGCATAAAATATTACAACCAGTCTATTTCATGCATACTAATATTGTCAACCGTATAATCATATAATACATGTATTTACCACTTGTTTAGTGGGGGGTCAATTATCTTCTCGAAAAATAAATAAAAAATATATTTACTTTATACATTTTCTGAATGAATTATGCATTATTAATTTGTATACGTCGTACACCCCCCACCCTTCCCCCCACACAACACACACACAGATATCTGTCAGAAATAGTTTTATTTTCTCCTTCAGTCGTAAAAGGTTTCGTAAAGAAATCCCAAAAGAGCCGCAAATGACGGTAATGCCAATGTAAACGTGAAAGATAACGTAGATAATGGTTAGGTAAAATCTCAACGGATAAAGGTATTTACACAGTGCTTTTTATTAGGTACTTAATAAAACATAAAAAAATGTCAGAAATAATATATTTTTTGAAAACCAAAACCATAAAAATGTATTAATAACATAATTACTATATTATCATGGTTATCTGAATTTCCCTTTTGTTTATTTTTTAATTTACTTAAAAAATATATTGATTAATCTATTTTGCTCGTAATTGGTTTTATCATTTAAATTATGAATATATCAATATAATAAAAATTAGTCACCAGGTCGTTTAAAATTCCCATCATCGTTTTCAAAATATTTAAGAACGACAATGTATAATAAAAATAAAATAAACTAAATAGGATTTATTTATAGTCGAAATTATCCGACGTATCTAATACAATTATAAACCAATTTTTTTTCTCATACATTAATTATTATTTATTGTACTCGTTACATGCTAAAATGTTGATTAAAAGTAGAAACTGTAATAAAAAAAAAATGTTGTCTATAGAAAATTAACGACTAAAATAGGAAATAAAAATAACGTTAAGTATCATTTTTTAAGCAGACCCTTCGTCATTATGAAACGAAAAATTCCTACGTGACCCAACTTTAAAACATATTTTTGTGATGAATGGGACTTCCACTCCCGCTTAACCGTACACGATCAACGGATGGGTACGATAATTTTGATATATATTTTTTTCGTCAAACGTACGTTGTATATTCCACTTCTTTAACGAAAACTTATAATTTGCAAAAACTTTCTCGTCAGCCAAAATGGAATAAATTACATTTATATTCATAGCTGTTCGAAAAAAAACATTTTCTGCTTCTAAAGCGATTTACGCTCGCCGTCACATTTTTTTAAGATCGTTTTACCAAATTTGTTGGTGGGTGTCCTCACGTTGTACTTCTTAAGTACAAATTAATTTATTGATCCCTATACGGCCTATATCATCTCTCTCTTTCTTTATATATATATATAAAACATTTGTATGAGTAAAAATTAATTTAACTTCCTACAAAAATAGTATTGACATTATTTAGTCAAATGCAAACCCTCTAATGTCTGGATATAATTTTGTTAAAAAAATATATTTTACATCTGTTATACAAAAGGTAACTACTTTGTGAAGCTATATCCTTACATTTAATAGTTCACTATCTACTTTACTTTTTCCTTTACCTAATATTATAGACAGTGGATGGAGGTTGACAAACTGTAGTAATTACTATATTATAATAAATAATATATTTTAACAACCACATTATATTCCCTTTGTGTATTTTATATATAAAAAATAGTAGTGTATTAATAATGCAAATTTCTAAAAAGTTGTAAAAAAATCCAAAATATTTTTCTCAAAAAAACTAGTGAGGGAAATTTGGTTGAAATCATTTAAATATAAAATACAGTCTACTCTGATTTCAATAGTTGATATTCATGTACCCAACATATCAAAAATAAACTCAACAATCTAATAACAAACAAAAAATTACATATATAACTCTTGGCAAATACAAAACAATTTGAACCAATAACAAAATAACTAAAATCGTCAGAAAAAAAATCATTATTTTTAATTTAAATATCCGAGTTTGACAACATTTGAACTCCAAATGCTTTTAAAAAAAGTGCTTGAGTGTATTCGACATTTTAAAATTGTTATAAGAATAACTTATGAGAAACTTTGTATTAAATTTTCAAGATTTTTTACCAATAAAAAAATTCAAATCACTTCTAAAAACTAAGATTTAAACTTATGTTTATAAATATATTTTTTACTGACATTGAATAATCCATACCAATGCTAAATTCAAAATAAAAAGTGTAGCTATATAATATCTCTCTATCTCTTTCTATATATATATATATATATATATATATATAAATATTTTGAGTGATATAACATTAAAAATATCATTAAAAAGTCATTAATGAAGTTTAGTAAAATATTACTAAAAAGTCGCAAGTAAAAATATTTATTGAAAAATAATAATTAAAATACGTTTATTTGGGAATTGAAATTTTAATATACTGTTACATTTTATTGAGTACCTACCTACAAAAAAATCGATTAATGTTATAATTAACAACGTCATAATTTTTACTAAATAACTTGTGTTTTAAAATATTTGTTCAGCTTTTACTATATTGTTATATTTATTATTATTATGGATAGGACAATTATTTAAATATAACTAACGGCCACTGGGACACATTATTTTGTACATCTCTAGAGTGTTATATTTTATGTTTGGACATTTATTACGTTATTATTACAATGTTCAAGCAGGACGCCAGAAAATTAAATATAATATAAATACCTTTGTTTTAACATTGATTAAATATAAATAAAAAGAAAGTCACTTGGGGCAGTAGGTTTTATCAAATTAATAAGAAACATTAGCGATACTTGTTTCATTTTATTTTATTCATATTATAAGACGACATAATAGATATAGTAAAGTTTAAAATATATAATATTATATAATAATTGTAGTTAGGCCTATATAATGTATATTATTGAGCACAAACGCAATATCATTAGTACCTAATTACTAAGTTTATAAGATTACATTATGCATAATATTCGCATAAAATCTTGCACCGAATTTAGTTTGCTAACTAAATGCAAACAATATAAGAGTTATGATCAACAATACTCAACGTTATCACTAATCGTTATTATTTAGTAAAGTAATGAAGTACCTATGAATATTCATGACACTAGGTACATATAGGTACCGAAATATAGTGAGCAGAAAATGTTAAATTATCGTATACCTACAGTGTATAAAAAAACAGACATGTTGTCATACAGGTCTTGGGTGGATCACAAATGACAGACGTTGGGATATCTTTAAATATAGGAACAACAAGTGTTTTCCAGAAAGTCCATTAAATCCCCATCTATGTCTGTTGGTAGTCAATGGGATTAAGACGTGTTTTACACGTGTTTAGTACATTTCAGACTTTGTAATTGTTATATATTATTTAATTATTAAAACTATTAGATCGCAAATGTTAAAAATAGTCATTTATTTCTTGATTTTTGTATTAATTTTTTGTGTACTAAATACTCGAAAATAAGAATTAAATTTTAACATTATCAAAATTTTAACAATTTTAATCCATTCTAAAGTTTTGAATACATAATACGGTCGAATATAGTTACATTATGAAAATTAAAGAATATCATTTTTACATTGAAATTGTATTTTTGTTTAATATATAAATGTTTTGACGAAAAATGAAAAAAAAAACATTTACCAGATTTTTTCAACTATTTGAATAGCTAAACTCTGTTTTTGATGTGACATGGGTCATATCCAGATACTTTATATAGTAAAAATATATAAGCAGTTGTAAATAGAATTTTTTTTACATAATATATAAAAATAATAGTATGAATATAAAATTGGAAAATTTAATTTGAAGAAAGTGTCTTTATAAGACAGGATGTTGTTGACTAATCATAACGTGAACGAAAAATATGTTATATAAATACAGTTTTTTTTTAGTTTATACAAAATTTAATCAATTCACAAAAATTATTATTGTCTAATAATTTTATAAAAGAAAAAACAATATTTTGTGTATGCTTAGTTGGTTGAATATTATATCTGAAATTACTGCTTATACAATAATATATTAAAATATTTAATCTGTAACTTCAGCGAATGACACATATTGAGATTTTAGTAAACATAATACTATTAATCTAAATTAATAAGAAACGAAAACGCAAATCGCTAAAAAAAAAATATGAAATATACTTTGACCCTAATTGGTTTAGCCCTATATGGCTTAGCCATTTTCAACAAAATCGTCTTATAATTATGTGACCGAGAATAGTTATAATTATATTTAATTTTCAACTTATTATCCAAACATCAACATATTATTTTAGTATAAGTAACTCGAATTTACAATTTTCAACACGTTTTTTTAAACAAAACATGCGGTTATTTAACTGAATATTTACCTCATTCGACTACGATTGGAACTTTTGCCGTAAATATAAAATCTATCTATTAGATAAAAGTTTAAACATTTCTATGTATTCAAATTATAATGTCGACACATCATGCATATCATGTACACTTGATGGTTCAGAATATAAACTATAAAGTGCACCAGTGGTACCTAAATACGGTTCAATTGGCGAGGTAATTTTAATATTTTATGATTTTCACATGCGTCGAGGAAATAATGCAGCGTTATCTGTTTCTCGTCGTCGCGACATATCAAATGGCTTCCGATAAAACGTAAAGTTACAAATCTTCTTCTATTTCGAACTACGGAAAATGGACGTAAGCCTTGTAGATCCCATAAGGATTAAGATCATATCTTATGATTCGTTTACGATCCTCGACCATTGGGTAATAATATATTATCGCGTTTATTTTGGATATTATTTCGTCGTGTTGTGTTGTGTAAACTTATTCAATCTTTGTTATTACAGCGGCTTGATGGTTTCGAGCAATTGTTATTTTTGTCGGAAACGAAATATACAAAAACAAACATTTAAATGCCAATATATAATATAGTAATGTAACAACTGCCGTGTAGGTATTCCGACTATAGATTGGCTAATTCTTTTAATTAAATTAACCGTCCCGTTTTAAAAACATGCAAGAATGGTTATCGAATTTAAATTCAGAACCGATATCAAACATAAGTTATACTATGTTCGCGCATACTATTACAATATTTCATACTCGAATTAACCGGTTAAATCGTATTATAGCGTATTTTCTACGTGGTACCAACAATTAGGTATATGTCATCATAATATATTACGGTTTACTGCATAAAATTAGAAAGCTAAACAGAGCAAATCTCATAATAATCGAAATAGGATCTAAAGCATCAAATCTATTTGACATGACTAACACATAAATATAAAATTAATTTCAATCAATCTAGTTGGGTTCCCTTTACAATTATCTGAAAAAAAAACTGTTCGGATATATATTATAGTATTGTCAAGTCTTAAAAGTAAAAACCACACAATTGCAACATTTCATTAGAAGAATGAAGACGATCCAATCGAGTTAACGCGCACGAATAAAAATGACTAGAATTGATATTTTGAATCATAAGTGACGGCATTCTTTCCGTGATATCGGGACGACAAAAAAAAGTTGTAATGACAATATAATATACATATAGTAACAAAATTCAAAACGTTTACTTTCGTGGCTATCCTGCGAGACCTTCACGTTGAACACGTAAGTCTACGTATGATATTCTAACGTAATTTTCCCAAAGATCAAAAATATATACATATATAATGTATATTCACTGTGCGGAAATAGATTTCCGATATAATATAATGTAATATATTATATACATTACCGAACCGTATATTATATAGGAATCATATGATAGTATTCAAATAATCCGACGAAACGTAAGACCAGTGGTGATTTCCCTTCGGAACCCAAAATTTGGTCTGAAAATATATTACTTCATCGGCGTGTTTTTCTCGCACCCAAATGTGTCACGGCAATAATAATTATCGGTTTATTTGCGGTCTGTGATCAGCTGGGGTTGCTTCTTCTTTCAATATCGATACCATTATGAATAGTCTCTTTGTAGAGATATACAACGCAGTGAAATGCACAAAACCGAAAATGGCTGAGTTCCAGACGTGACACTCTAATCGACTGATATCATTTGTATCTCCGAATGAACTTCAGTCCACGTCCACCCTCTCACCACTCGGGGTGGACATTCTAAAAGCGCGTGTCATCGTTGTAACCCCGGCAGTTTGTCTTGGCACTCGGCATCTGTTGTGCATTTATAAACAAACTATGATCCGAAAACTATATGATATTATATTGAAAATAATATCATAATCCCACTCTCTATGTCCAAAGGATTGTGATGATAATATATTTTCGCATGAATCCGCATGGCACTTGTAGTCCGAAGGATTACTGTTATTCTCTTCAATACAAAATATAATTTTTGGACCACAGTTTTCCTTTTTCAAATCATTACGTGTGCCGAGATGAACGGGTAAAAATAATCGTAATCGCGATAAATATTCCGGTAATACGACGAAGTGGGTCGGCCAAGTCACAATTTTTATTCGGTCCGCGACGAAGACGACGACGGCGACGACGCTCGCGATTTATGTCCTCTTGTTACCTACCCGAAAACAAAATAATAGCGACGCGTCAGCTGCTGCTGAAGACATCCGATATATGGGCGGCGGCCGTCTAGTCCACAATAGTTTTCCGAGCGATGGCAGGGCGCCGTTACGCGTCTTTTCCTCCCGCTGTCGCGCCACACGAGCCGCCGCCGCTGCAGTAATTGTACGCGCCCGCCCACCCACCCGGCGTACAGACACGCGTATCCGGCCGAGAATCAATCGGATTTTTCGTCGAATAAATCGCTCGGAAAATCGCAAAACATACACCGACCGTTTTCGTGAAATCGAAAACAAATAACGTATTTTATTTTATCCCGTATATGCTTATACGCGCGTGCGTAAGAGTGTGCTCGTTTTTCTATTATTTTTACTCGTGAAATCGATCTCATATTTCTCTTCTTCTTTTATTTCTTTTTTTTTTTTTTTTGCCCGAACAAAAGCGCGTGGGTTGTCTCTTGTCGTTGGGTATTTTTTTCTCGACCACCGCGCTGTAAATCCGCAATAGATATCGATGGAAATTATTAAACATCAACGGATGTCGGATAAACTTTGTGCGCACCACGCCCCGAGCCCACAGCGAATTGTTTCCCTTTCTGAATTACGTTCATAACTCAAACTCCTAACCGAATCATTTTACTCTTCACTCTCTCCCTCTCCTTACCTTCCCCTTTCCATCTCTTTAGCCCTCTCCTTCTCGTTATATATATATATATATATATATATATATATATATATACATATATACATGCGCATAGTTAACGTAACGGTCGACGGATAACATATATAATAATAACTCGCGATAACGTAAGGCTAAGACGTGTGCTTTTTGGAAAGGACCGTACATACTCCATGCGTATAATATATACTACTCGCCGTCGTACAAAGAGAAATAATAATAAACTATAATAAAGCGTAACGAACTGTGTCCATACGAGTATTATGTATAGGACCAAACGAGATTTTATATTTATTATTATTATTATTATTATTATTAGTATTATTATTATTATTAATTATCATTATAATCTATACACAATGGATTTATAATTTTATGATGCGATTCATCATCAGTTATACATATAGATATTTTTGAGTAAGTTATAACTTATAATTTCTTTTAACATCGATAGTAAAATCAAAAAACATAAAAACATGTAGAACTACAAATTGTTATTACGCACACTTAGTCATATTGATAAATGATAAACATAATATAGTAAATTATTTCTAATAGAAAACATGTTTTTGTGTTTGATAAACCGAGATATTGTATGGGAACATAAAATTATGACCTTCGATTAGGATTTTTATAAAAATAATTGCATGTTTCCCTGATTTTTTGTTTGTTTTTTTTTCAACTGGAACATTATTTTTATTTTCTGAATGTTTCAATTTCCATGGTAACCAAATAAATAACAAAGTCGATATAAATGTAATCACGTTCTAATTTTGCTTTATAGTAGGTAACTAGGTTTTCCTTAGGAACCTATGCTTAATATATAAAAATTACATTGCACACCAATTTTGGGTTACGGTACTTAGGTTGTCCCTAGCAACCGATGAATAATAAAACAATGGCATAGCAACCAGAAAATAAAACAAACCAGCAAAATATGCATACAATTTTATTTCGTAATCGAATTATATATTAAAGGTAATTATGAGAATATTTCAAGTACTACGCTATGTTCTGAAGTTTTAATTTTAACGAAAGTAGATAGATAAACGAAACATTTTTATATAGGACGATTTTAGCTATAATCTTGTGATTCGAAAAAATATAATTAAAAGGACTTGAAACTCTTCATCATAAGTACATTATTATTTTCTATACACAATGAAACTTAAAAAATATTTAGACTAATTTTGAGCTATTTATACCACAAACCTTCTCACATAATTCTACATTGCGTGGTATTTACTCGACAATTATAAAATGTCCTCGGAAAAAAAAGCCAACACAAACACTGCTTAGAAATTGTTTCATGTGCAATAATTTATCATTGAATTCAAATTAGTCTACTCAGTAACAAAATTGAACACTCAAAATCTACTATACAGTGGACTAAATTCTCTGTTTTTTCAATTCTAAAATAACTTTTAATTAATTTCCAAAATTGTTTTAAAAAAATATATAACTTGTAATAACAGTAGCTGTTTATGATATAATAAAAAAAATAAATATATTTCAGAGCGTAAACAATATTTGTACAAAGTTACCTACTAATAAAAGTAAATTGTTTACGAGTATGTCTATAACAAACAATTAATCGGGAAATTATTATTTATTTAACTACCTAGTACTCAACTATCATAATATAATGATTGGCATTGCTTCTAATAACAGACAGTAATAATTAATATGAAAAAAAAATAATTTCATATTCACAAATAATTATTTCATATAGTTGATTAATTGAGTACATATTATTACTATAAAAAATATTGTAAAATAAAAGATAATAAATTTTAAAAATCAGAAAAAATTACAGTAATTATTCTGTACATCATTTTTACTATCTATTCCTGTACGTACTTTAATTTTACTGATTCGCAATAGACTTTTCGTCATCATATCAAGTCCAGACAATTGTTGATATTCCTAAAATATTTTGTAGCTAGGTACTTTACAGGTTCGTTTTAACCGTTAATTGTGTTTTCTGGAAAAAACTTTTTATGTGATACCTTAAACAATACTTATCAGACTTACATTGATATGAGTTCGCCAATGGAACAAGTTATCTATTAATGTCCTCAGGTCACGGATATTAAGAAATAGAAGACCGCAGTAGATTAGAAACCATATCCTTAAGCCTTCATGCATCGCTAGGCTTTAAATTTCATTTCACGGAATTGGTTTAACCGAAATAAGACAATGTTGTTGTAAATTGTTTTTTCAAAATGAATTTCGTATCAAATACACAAGTCTAGTAAGGCGATATTATACGGTAAACAATATTTTTAGATAAATAATTATATATTAATTTGTATGATAAAATGTATTGAAACTGATATAGACATAAAATTATTTTACTTTGATAAGAGCAAAGCTGTATTTGTGAATTGAAAATATATTAATGTAAATATTATACGTGATATTGGGATGGTAAATATTATTAAGAACAAATTATCGGCAATTCTTGAAGAAAACGAACTTCGTTACCGCAGACGTTAGACACATCTTGTCGAATTAAAAAGTTAAAAATTGATAATAAAAAAAGCATTTCAAAAAAAAAACTTTTTAAGTGAAAAACCAAACTTTTTCTTAACAACGCTCTTGTAATGACAACTTTCATTCGATGATAATAAATTTTAAAATCCGCGATTAAATTCGTCAAACTTTGAAGTCCCCCATTTCAATAATTTTACACTCCGAAGCGTAATCGATTTTTTTTTTTTTGTTTGACCATTGTCGGTTTACCGAACAGCACAACGGCGTGATGGTATATATAGGTACCTACTGACTGAAAATCTGGTATTATAAAGTGAACTCTGTCTATATATAAGCTGCCTCCGCAAGCATTAGGGACTTAATACCGGTTTTTAATCCACGCCTTTGGAGGCGACGATTTACGGTGATAAATAGAAAACTATAAACAAAACAACTTGAAACCTCAGACAGATACGGTGCGATTGTTTCAAAAGTTTAATTTAACGGCGTACAACGGTGGGGTGAAAAATACGCCAGCGGAATGCTAGAGCCAAAATCCTACGCGATGGGTTGGTTTAACATAAAACTTTGCTATTTTTTTTTTTTTATTATTTTTTATAGTCTCCTAGGAGGTTGGTTTATTACCATAGATCCGATTAGAAATAAAAAAAACAAACTATTGACAGACTGGCATGACTATTAAATAAAAACTCAAACATGTTCCGGTTATAGTTACACAAAAACTCTTATTAATTGTTTGTCTTTTAGAACTTTTTTTTCCCACGACAAAGTTTAATTGCTGTAAAATTACTTTTGCTGTACAGTGTACATGACAACATATAACTTTTAGTTTGATTATTGATTTTAAATATTTTTTTTTTTTTAAATAACCTGTTATTTTTCTACTTTTAACACAGTTTTATTTAATCTGTGCTTTTAATATTTTTGTAAAATATAGAGTTGAAAAAAAATTCATAAACATTAAGAAAATACTTCAACTCAGTTCCATCAAAATATATTTATTTTATGTTTTCAATTTTTGTACGCTTAATCGTATGCCGTTATATGAATTATACACATCAATCACAAAACAAATAGTTTAAAATCCTCGTGCTCAGAATCTAAATTAAAACATATATTTAATTTCTGTAATTTATAGCCGGAATAGGTTTTTTATTTGCTCATTAAGGTATTTCCAGCAATAGCACAATGGCAAAATATTATTTTAACCACAATCAACATTTTATAAAATATATTGTTCCAAATTCATAAATTTCTTTAAAAGTGTTTTGATACAGTCTATTTTTTCTATATTGATGGCAATTATGTCAAGTTTGACGAATTTTCTAATGCCACTAAGAATTATTATACGTATAAATTACGTGTAAATAATAAACCTTCAAATTGCAACTATTTTCTCAACTTTAAGTAATGCTTATCGCATAAATTACTTATTTATGCAAAGTTATGCAATATAATATTTACATAATTTTTAGACGCAAACTTCAGAACTACAAAAAATTAATTTTTTTTATGCAGTTGATTCACCGGCAATCGTTTTAACAAATTTATTTGGATGGTTAATAGGGCAATTTTCAATCATATTCAATTTTAAGATTACATTTTCATTATTACAGTCCATTAAAAATATTAATAAACGTATTTTTTTGCAGTTTTTTAATCTTAACAGCTTTGCAATTTTTACATTAAACATATAAATAGTATAGTTCATTTTCGGGAAAAAAATTATTGTAAATAAAAATCAACGTTTCGATTAAAATAAAAAAAATGAATTCAAAATAACTTCACAGTAAAAGTATTTGTGACTTTCCCTAAAACTCTCGAACATTTCAAAATTCAGGAAAGATTTACAAAGATAAATAAAAAAAACTACATTCAATTAACAATAGTATATTTAAATACTATACAATACAGTCATTACATTGTTTTTGGTAAAAGTACATATTTATGTAGTAGTACAAAAAATGATTTTTTGTAAAAAAACAAATAGCTTTTTTGTATTCCCATTTTTATCAACCTTATTTAAGTTTAAAATATTTGATACAATTTATTAATACTATATTATATTTTGTATTTTAACTGTACAAATTGATAGATATATAAATTTAACAACATACATTATTTCACTTGATAGAATACTTTTTTACGCTTTTAATCATTTAGACATTTCTTTAAAATCATATCAACACCAATAACAAAATAAACACTATATAATTATATACTTATAGATTGAATATATGTACCTACTTATTATATTTTATAAAATGCAGGAATCCTACTCTGGAATCTAGTTTTTTAAAATTAGTATAAAATGAAGTTAAACAAATATATAGGTACTTAACAAATATGAGATTTGAAAAGAAATTTGTTTGTATATATCAGCATTTAATAATTACTTGTCGATATATTTGTCAAATATAATTATATAAAAATAAAGAGTCGTTCGACTATGGGCGCAAATTTTCAGATTACCGATTTAATATTTTATCTGCACTGTGGTCGTATTTTTTTCAACCGTTTCGCTAAAAAATATACAATAAAAATAAACATTTCAATGTTTTCCTCGAGGTTTAAGTCACACATCCGAACAATGACAATAAAAACGTTTTGTCTGCAATAACATTCGATGGTATCTAAATTAATGAAACATAATAATAATATATACGACGGGTGAACGGTTCGGCCGAGAACCACGTGGAATTAAACAAACTATACAACCCCGGACTAGGTTACTACCACTTCACATTTTTTCTACCCCTCGTAATGTCCTTTTGTCCTAGATTTCTCCGTAATCCCTTTGTCACACGCAATTAAGGTTGTTCCTATAACGAGCCCCGTAACGCCCGTAACACGTTTGTGCCGATTGCCAGTCGATTTCGGATACATAAAATAGCTACAGGTACGTGTAGGGTGATACACACACACACACACACACACACACACACAACCTTATTACGAGGATGTCGTTTTCATATTATAATGTTATAATATGGATTGTTGTGTTCAGTCCTTTTTTTTTTTTTTTATTATTATTATTTCCTTGTTTTTTATTTTTCGCAATTTTCTTGCAAGCCCATAAAACTAGAAACAAATTTAATTTCACGAAACGTTTATGCTTCGGAAACCAATAACACTCATAATTTCGTACACACTATTGCCGGTTCAGTATACGCCATGCGACTGCTTATTACACATAATAATAAAATATAATATTTATACGTATAGGGTGAAAATATCATCACGAATCGCTAATTATTTCTAAATTTATTAACTTTTGAAAAGATTTTTGTTTTTAATAATCGTATATGATAAAAAAAACTTAATTTTTTACTTTTTTCATCGTCATAGTTCTTAAGCTTTTACTTTATTATACAATAATATACATTTTTAATTTCACATTCGAATGCAGAATATTTTTCAGAGTATTTATATATGTAAAAATCAAATTTCGGACAAGTAAATTATGCGTTATAGCCTTTGGGTGTTTAAAGTTTAGATAAACAGTGGTACACGCAAAATGTTGGTCTATTATTCCACTCATCTATACTTAAATATAAAGCTGGACAAGTTAACTAATTATTTTAACTCGTTAAGTTAAATTAATATAAAAAAAATTAAGTTAAGTTTAAAGTTAAAAATTAATTTTCTTTTTTATTTAACTCGTAAAAAGTCAAATGTTAATTTGAAAAAAATGTAACTGGAATTTAGTTAAAGATAAGTTACTTTTTTCATGCAAAATTAATTATCATACCTTTTTATTAAAACTTAACAAATAACATAATATAATGGAGTTCTACTATTTTTTAAAAATGTATGTAATTATATTAATTACAGTAGGTACTTACATACTTTAATCAATTATAAAATTCAACAAAACTCCTATGATTACAACTACAGAGTTCTACAACGTTTTTGTTTAATAATAATATTATATAAACAGATTTTCTGTGAATTAGTGATTAAAATATTACCTATATAATTTTTTTTTTTTTATGTATAATTTATTACTTATAACAACTTAATACTATACAGTACATTATACATATTAAAATTTTTCGTCATTTACTCCTAAGAACTTATTATGTTATTTTAATACTAATTGAAATCTCAAATATAGAAATAATGCGAAACATTTGCGACAATTTACAATTTAGAACTTATTTAGAATACAGAATAAAATGACATAAATATTATATGATTTTTCAGATAATTATTATTATTATTATTATATATATATATATATAAATGAGTTATAAAAATCAAAATATAATTTTAAATCTATGAAATTTATGTTAGAAAAAAAAATTAAGTAACTTAGTTAAAATTAATTTAACATTTTGACTTATCTTTAACTTTTTAACTTGTTGATGCCCAGCCTTGCTTAAATACCTATGACTCATAAACTATTTGTCCAAAATTTAATTTTTACATATCGAAATGATCTAAATAATATCCTGCTCCAAAATATAAAATTAAAAATAAATGTTAACATACAAAAAAAAAAAAAATATATATAACGATAAAAATATTAAAAATATATAAATTTTTTTAGAATATTTTTGTTCATCAATCCACACAATTGTGTGAGAGAAATATTCTCTATAACGTTTACAGCTTTTGAAATAATGAGTGGTTTATGACAAATTATCAATCACGCCCAGTGTCATGAACATGTACGGATTTTTTCGTGTTTTTGAACAACACGCGAGCTCCCCGCTGAGGGACTGCTCGGGCAGGAGCCAGGTACCCATTAAAATTCGGATATTATATGGAACTTCAAAGCTACTCGAGAGACACGTCCTTTACGCGTGCTACGTGTCACCAAAACATAATAATACGGTTTCTATATAACAACGTTGTCGTATTTTATCGAACGTCGCAGTTTCCGCGCTCACGCCAATATATCCGGCGGATATTACTTGGTTCGTGACATCTCAATCCTGAGTTTTGAGCCTATATCACCCCGAACGCATAATATCACATAGATCGCGCGAAAAAGATTTTTTCAGCTTGTGTTTTTATTATAGCGGTTCGTGTGCATAGATACGTAGGTAGGTGGTGGGTATAGATTTCCAGCGTCGGAAGCACGTGCGCTACCGAGTGCTCTCGTGTTTGCTGCTTGAAGGACTAACCGAGAAAAAGATGGACAGAAACTAAATCGTTAGTGTTCGGTACGATTAACAATTGGGAACCGTTAAAAATATTATCCTTTACTCCGTTCGATTGTCATCGTGGTTGACGCGTGACGTCAGGTTTTATCGGTGGCCGCCCACCTATTTCAATACACGCATAAATTCCTCGACACGTTTTCATTAATTTATTTAAATATTAACCTAAAACACTCGAAATAAAAAGCGATTTTCGTATAATAAAAGTTTAGATATTTTCCTACGGCCTAATACAAACATCACATCAAAATTATAAATATAAAAGGTAGATAATGTTTATTTTAAATTTTAATGATAATAAAATAAAATATGGCAAACAAGCAACGACGAACTATACTTATTAGTCGTATTATATTAATATATGACGTATTGTAATAAGTAATAACACTGTATTTTGTAAATGTTCTTTTGCGACAATTGCTTTTAATCAAATTATAATATACTGAACTGGTAATTTATATGATGGAAAACTCTTTAAATTGTATTAAAAGTTTTCCAATAAAACTAACGAATACGCATGATGGGAAGTATTAATAATATTGTGTGTGTGTGTGTGTGTGTGTGTGTGTGTGTGTGTGTGTGTGTGTGTGTGTGTGTGTGTGTGTGTGTGTGTATACACTGCATTAGGTACGTATTTTTTCTTTTACACTTTGGAGTATTAAGCGAAAAACCCATTACGGTTATTTTTTAATTTTAATGAAAAAAGAATGGAAGTGTTTTTTTTTTTTTTATTAAAGCTATACGATTTTATTATATTAGGATACGAAAAAACACTCGTACGTACAGGTATATTATAATGATAAATTCATTAATGTCAGCCTAACGATTAATCATTCAACAAGCCCGTCACGATATCGACTTTCCAATTTGTCTCTTTACCCTCGGTCAGGTCATTATTGTCTACCTACCGGTAATTGCTTCTAACTGACACGTGTATCCGTAACATGGATTTTTTTATACTCCTACTTACAATATACTTATTTTGTTATTATAATTATATAGATTAATGTATTATGATTATTAAATTATATACATTGATGATTTTAGACTGAGAATTTTTTTTCGATACAATTTATGTATATATGTGTTTAATTTTATCCCAATGAAGTCTAACACTAAGCGTATTGTAATGCAATTTCATAACAAGAGATGTTTTCCATTATGACCACAATTAATTTTATCACAAACTAATCTAAAAAGCGAAATTGTATGATTTTCGTGAAATATACTTAATAAAATCATAGGATTAACCTCAAAAACTTCTAAATTCTACTATTCTTATCGTTATTATTTTTATTATTTTTAAAACCCATGCCTATACAACAATGCAACAATTTTTTTTCTAGTCAGAAGTTAAAGTTATTAAAATTTTGCAACATAGCCATCTAAAATTAACATAAAATATAATATAATAAATAATAAATATAATAAAGACACTATTGTTGATTATCTTTGTTGAAGCCTTTATTAATATATGATGTGAATTAAAAACTACAAATTAACGACTACTGGAAACGGGTTTTGTGTACATTACATATTATCACGTATGCATATATGATATATATATATATATATAGGTATATTATTCTAAGGAAAAAATATAAAAATTAATTAAAAAAAATATAATACACGAGTACAGCATAGACGGCATTCTACGAATTTATACAAGTAGAAATATTAATTGATATTTGTCCGGACATTTATACAATTTATAACAAACTGTCACCAACGCTGTTGTCGTAGACGGTGTAAAAAATAAATATTGATAGTAAAATAAAAAAATATATTTATATAAGTATTTTTATTTGTTCTTAAATACTTATTGACAAAATTACTCTCAATATAATCTTATTCAAAGATTGGATAGACCTATAAATAAAATAATGATAAATCTAAAATATAATATATTATATTCATAATATTGTTATCATTCGTTCCTATAAACTATGGAAAACAAATTACACCATTTTGTGTTCGCAAAATGTACGTTGTACAAGTTAGAGGTTTGTATAGCGTCTACAATATCGTCATGTTAGAGTACTCCGAGTTACCAGCACTTTTAAAATGGTGGTCGGGGTGGGCGAGGGTCCGTCTTTTGTAGTTTTTAAAGGTAAAATGTCCCCATTCGACGAAAATCATGAAGGTGAAAAGGGGAAACCCCTATTGGTGTGAACCCAAAGTTATTTAAGCTGAGTATAACCGCTGTTTATTAGACTACGAAGACAGTCTAATAAACAAAAAACGTTTCGTACTATAGCGACTTGTCCACGATATTCATTAAATTATAATAGTATAATATTATAATACAACAGACGCGGTGATCTCATTATTGCGTTACAAAACTGCGAGCAGACGTAATAGTGATCATAAAATTCAATTTTACTCATCAAATATTTACGATATCGTCATATACTAATTCGATAAATAATTCAAAAAATATTAAATTGTCTGTTTATGTTTTTTTTTCTAACGAGTACCCATCCTGAATAATACATTAACTAATTAAATTATGACGTGTTAATAATATATTGCAAAGCATAAACTATGTAGAAAGTAATCACTTACCATCATTAAGTACCTATTGTTCTCCTATAACTGTATATTATATAATAGGATTGTTTCCTAGCGTACATCTAAAATTACATTTTTAAACTTTTTTTTCGTGTAACAATTAATCGAAGTTTGATTTTGTATCATCAGCTGTTATTTAGAAATAGATTTTTTTTTTTTAATCATCTAATTTTTTTTTATACACTTGAATCCATAATATATATTTATACGGTTTATTATAATTTTTTAATTATTAAAAATATTAACGATTACGATGAAAAAAATTTATTATTAGACTATGTCTGGAAAATCCCAAGTTGTAAAACAAAACAAAAAATGTTCTATATAAACACCGGATCGTTTAAGATAGTAATATATTATAATGACGATGGAAGTATATATAAATAACATCAATATAGATGCTGAACAATATTTTCACTCCAGTAATTTTCATTAAAAAAATACTGGCGTGCGTCTACTTAAAAGTTAAAATAATAATGTTTACTACATTCATCTAAGCACTCGCGAAACCCTAAAAAACAATCTTTCGTACAAAAAGAACAATACCCTCCGTTTATTGGTGTAATAACTTTTTTTTATTACGTTTCTTTCAGTCAATAGCGAAGTTATGACTGTATTTACAAAACGGAAATACGAATACAAGTCGTGAAAACTTAAATTTAAATATGTTATTCAGTACCTGTTTTGACGAGCTTGAATGTGGCGGCATTGTGCGTTTTCAAGGAGTCGTTCAGTGCCGGATGCGTAAGGTCCCTGAGCGATAGGTCATCGCCCATCGCTGAGGCCATCGGGTTCATTGGTCGATCTCCTCTTAAGAATTTGTTACCGCCATCCACGACTGTAAAAATAAACGTAGAATTTATGGTTAACGTCAAGTCATTCGTGATTTTCCTTTAAATGGTAGTAGTAAAATCATAGAAATCGACGCGTAATACGATGACAATTTATATAAAAAGGTAACACGAGAAAAAAATTATTTTGAAAAACGCTGATCAAATTAATTTTTCCCCGGGAAAATAAGTTATTATTCAAAAATAATTAAATATATTTATATAAACGTTTTCTAATAACATTTACGATTTTGAGATTCGATTCGAGTCGATTTGGACACGGACACAATATAATATACTATAATAATTATATAATTTATTTTCCACTCACACTAACAGAATTGCAAAGGACCAAAGCCCTCTCGCGCATCACACACACGCCTACGGCAATTCGGTAAGACAGACGAAATGAGTAACGAATTACACAGAATAGTAGGTATATGATATATGTGCGAATACTTGCGGAAACGCATATAATATATAGACTTGATAAATCGGCTATATTCAGATATTATTATTTATGTCATGCGTTTAATAATAATAAACGCGAATAATGAGTTTTGTCCAGACGCCGGTGTACGATGAACGGCTGCGACAGGGTGACTCAACAAACAAAATGCTCACCCTGATTTTTCATTTAATAATCAATCTTTTCAAATCCTGACTTTTTGAAGTCTTGAATATTCTTGAAGACCATATTTCCAAATTCTAGTTTTGAAAAAGACCTTTTGGCTGAACAGTTTGAACTTGGTATAGTTAAATACATTTTAAATGCAATGTATAAATTGAAAAAGACATCAATTAATTCATTTTCATTAAATCATTTCCAAAGATCAATTATACTAAAATGTTCATATTCTTCAATTGATAGTCTGTATATGGAAAAATACACTTGAATCTGTTTGATTTCATTTTTTATGTAAATATCTACATTTTCCTTGTAGGTAAATATAAAGTTCTCAATACTTTGTACAATATCATTTTCTCAATAATTGGAACACACATATTTGTAACAAATAAAAAATTGTTTGAAACAAACGTGTAAGCTTCAATTCGTTTTTGTCTAATTCAGAACAAAATGAATCAATGATTATATAGTGGGTTTCAATTCTAAACTTATAACTATCTTGCAACACAGTATTATTTAAACCATGGAAATCTACATTTTTATTTAATGTTCTTCTTCCTTAATCATGGTAAAGACTATTAATTTCAGAACCAAGTTCAATAACTTTATTTTCATAAACTACACTACTGTTTCATAAATTTAAAATGTACTTCTTCAACAATTTTAAAAATTAAACACGTTTAACGGGTCACAAGAACTGTCTGCAGATGTGTAGATATATTATTAAACTTATTCAATATATCATTTCACAAAAAAAGATAGATATACAGTTTCTTATTTTTAATTTGTTTTAAAAGCATTTTAGTATCCCTTCTTGAGTCTCCATTTTCACTATTATTTTTACTAAAATAATACATTTTAAAGTTTTTATTATTTTTATCTAATTATGAGTAAGTGATTGACAAGAATCCGAATGGCAGGGCCATCTAGTTTAACTAAGGGATTTCAGTACAAGCAATCGGTCTTTCTCATTTTTATCTAAAGTATTGGTCAAAATATCTCATCTATGAATAGATCCACCAAAAAAATTGAATATACATTGTAGAAATCCAAAAAACCTGACTGCTTCGATACAACAATCAGCACTATGAATATCAACAAGATTCAGGGAATGAGTTGTGTAGGATATATAAACAGCCAAATTACATTTATTTTTTACATGACCTTGTAATCCTCAATATTTTTTACTCATAATTGAGGCATTATCGTATGACTGTCCGCGACAATTTATTATATTAAGTTCAGCTTTTTTTTTTTAATCGTTGAGACTAATTGTTATACAAAGTTTCAATAAAAAATTTATAAAAAAAAAAAGTTCAGCTTTTTCAAGAAATTCTTCTAAAACAACAAATACTTCAACTAATCTTTCATAAACACTTGTCAATGTACAGTACCAAATCACAATAGCCATCTGATCTACATTAGATTGTTCTAGAGTGGAATCCATGATAACAGAAAAATATTTTGCTTCTTTTATTTGGGCTAATATAAAATTAATAACATTATTTTGTAATAAAATTATTATTTCATTGCATATGGTCTTAAAAAGATACGAAGAATGTCCTTTTCATTTGTTACTGTGCCTTTCTATGTGTGATTTAAAAATTAATTGAATTCAAAAATAAGATCCAATATACCAAGAAAATTGCCATTGTTAGTAACACCAAATATTTCATTATCACCTCTTAATGATAAACCTCCAAATGTAAGAGATTTAATTACAGAAATCACACAAATCATAACATTATTTTAGTATTTTGTCCCAGTTGATATTTACACCAATATTTCTTTATTTATTGAATGGTTAGAATTTGAACGTAATAACCATTTTGTAAATGCACTTTTATGATCAATACTGTTTTCATGTTGTGATAATTTCTCATATTTCTCCCATTTATCAAATCCATTGCTAACAAAAGGACTATTGAAATGACTTGAAAACAATTTACACATAAAACAATAAATGGATCCTTGTTTATTTGAGTACATTACACACTTTCGATCACCAATTTCTCCATTAGGTAGAGTTCGTTTAAATATGGAAGTTGAAAAAAACCTTTTGTGATCTAAGTATACAAAAATAAAATAATTGTATTCATTAATCATTATTGGTTAAATAAAAACATATAATATAAATAAAATACCATATATACGTACAGACTGTTTAAAATCATCATTCTTATTTTGAAAAAACTCTGATCCTTTCTGAATACAATATTCTCTGAAACTGTCATTAATTTTTTCAGGCCTATAGTATGGATCACTTATTTTATACTTGTTAAATACTATGCCAGAAACCACAACAGAAATAATTGTCATCTTAATTTCTACATCCACAATAAAATAAATCAATATATTTTATTAAAGTATAACAACTTATTGCCAAGTAATATCACCTTGAACATTTTCAGTTAATGTTAAATAATAGTAGTTTGATTGACTAGTATTATTAATAATTATACTTTGCTCGTTTAAAACTGTTTCACTATGTTTCACAGATATACCTTGAACTTGGTTGTTAATACCTAAAATAAATACAAAACAATATTTAACTTTGTATACCTACATTTAAAAATATATGAACATAAATAATGCATTTATTACATTATATCTGAAATTCTATAATATGTAATCTCATTTGTAATTAAAAACTCATGACAAAGTTGGAAAAATACTTTTTTTTTAAAAGTGAATGAAAATAATATTTAAACATTGGAAATTGCAATATATGTAGGTATAGTACCTATGTAGGTTAATGTAACATGTAAAACATCATCAATAATAATTCTCAAAACTAATATAAAATTTAATAATTTGTGTTTAAGCTAAACAATATTTTTTCTTTTTGACATGAAACATATGAAATTGATATTTTTGTAGTATTATTATTATATTATATTATGATTACTCATACAAATATACAAAAATAAAAGTATTTACCTGAATTTAAAACGTAATTGCTCATTAATCCTCTGTATTTATTCACTTCAATTTATTGTTTTTTCTTTTCTTTTTCTTTTTAAAGAACGACTTTCAAAATATCTTTTCATTTTTAAAATATGAAGAAGGAATGAAAGAACCAAACATTAACATATTAAACATTAAATAAAAGTCAAAACGATAACAGAAAACAACAAATTTGTTGTTGACGTGTTGTGTACCGGTGTACAAAAATAGCTTTTGCCTGTCCAATTGATGGGCGACGGCAAGCGATTACTAATAATTCTGTGTAGTAATATTCTGGTAGGTATTATACAAATTATACACTTTAGCAGTATACTCTGTGTACTATATATTATTATGAATTATTATAAGAGGTTTATTTATTTGACATAATTGGCAATTATTATTAATGCCGTTAGCAGATTTATCATTGATTTTTTTAGGTGATTTATGCAATGTTAAAGGCTATAATAAAAAAAAAAAGTAATAAACAAATCTGAGACTGCTAAATAAATTCCAACTGTCGAGACCCGGGGGCCATTTGATATAAAAAAATAACCTTTTATTTATTTAAAAAAAAAATAAATAAATAAATAATACATAACCATTATTAGAAAAACGAAAAAGTTAGTTTATAGTATTATACGATTTTAAGTAAGTATAAAGTATGAATAAAGTAAAAACTATAAACTAATGTAATATTTTTGAATGTTGTTTTAAATTCAAATGTTTGTTTAGTCACGGTCCAGACATCGGAAACATATGAAAGTAAATTATTTTGGGATTTCCGATACACACTCAGAATATTCTCATATATTAGTTATTATTGTTTCATCAATAATTGTCTATATATAAAATAATATTTTGTAACTGGTAAACTGGATAAAATTAGTTTTTATTAAAAGGTGAAAGGGGGGGGGGGCGAGGCGGTTGACTTTATTTTATGCCTATTTCAGTGGTCGGGAAATTAAAAATGTTGAGTAACATTTGAGCGGCAGAAACGTCATAAATACTTGCGGGGCTATAACCATTGTATTCGAAATGGTTTGCCAAGTCCGACGGCTGTACTACGAAAAATCGTGAAAAATAAATCGCTCGACAATTTAATGGTTCTGTCATACACGAACTCTTCGAAAACCGCAGCAACAAAACGGCAAATTAACCGCTTATAATACGTTGTTGGAAAACATTTCAAGTTTGTTATGCGGTGGTTATATTTTTTACAAAACGACCCAGTTACAGATATTGGAGATGTAGCGGGCTGGGAAACCTCAAAACAATTGTTTAAGATTGTATAATGTTATGAAACTTTCACATAGTATGGTTTTTTTTTTTTTGTTTCTTTCCCTCCACTTTTGCATAAACTCAATGATGCTATTATATATTATAATATTGTACATACACCTTGTGTATTGTTCTAATAACTGGATTACATATTTATACACTTAAAACGAACAACTCCGTGCAATTTTTTCCATTTTCGTCGGAGTAGTAGGCCATTCGGCTGTCATAATTTTTGATATACAATTATTAAGCCAGCGAGTTAAATGATTAAAAATAGAAAGAAATCGTTAGACACAAATGAAGAACAACATATATAATATCATATATGTACATTAATTGCTTATAATGCGATTTAAAATGTATTTAATTCTCTCGAAATAATATTCCCATTCAGTGTACTGTGTTGTAATATGCATATGGCATAATTCATAAATGCCAAACCTATGAACTGTATAGGTTAAGAAAACACGCTTATTGTACGAAATTTAGCATTAAGTCTTGGTCAATAAGTTTTAGTAAGCGTAGCAACATAAAACTAGGTTAAACTGTAATATATAAGAGATAAGAATGTATAAGGAAAGACGCTCTTCAGCGGTAGTCGCTTGATGTGATCACCATTCACTGCTGGACAAATTGTAATAATTAGTGTACTATGTTAAGTGTACGTTGGAAGCGATCGATGTATACGACAATTTGAAATAATCGTTATTTTTAATTATGTTGTAACGTCACGGAATTTAGGGCCCTTGCCAATTTTTTAAATTAAATCTTGCCTTCATTTCTTTTCAACAATCGCAATGGTCAACACTCGACAGTAATAACTGTTTTTGTTTTTCACTTATTCCCCACTTCCCCCAGATTCCAGTGTTTGGAAATTACGGAGTCAGCTGTTCTCTGGTCATCGTTGCCGCGCAGCCGGTACGCGAATACAGAACAACCTGTAGTACCCAAATTATTTTACATTCCTCCTCCACTGGACACCCCCACTCATCAATTAAATCGCCCACGGCCCAACGGTCCATTTCAAATTCTATAAATCGTTCTCTCTTCACCAAGACCACTGAAGTGCCCGGACGTATCTTCCGTTGGACATTTTACAAACCACGACAACGTTCGACTTGTCGAATTTTAATTTTTTTTTTTTTACCCACATCGTTCAACAACAATGATGGTCTGAACAACTATCAATGGGCCTTAGTGGACGAATATTGAAGCTCCGTCCACGTCGTCATCAGTTACAGCAATATGACCCCCAATAGTCCCCCGTCGTTTAATATCCCCATGTGCGCAGCACATTTTTATTATTATCATATATTAACCATTGCAGCAATTCCATTTTTTATCCAAATTAATCCCCTCGACCTCCAATTAAAACAATTGTGCATACGCGGCTGCACTGAAACCTTTAGATAGTGGACTGTGTAGGGAAAATGAATGACCGAGAATGTATATTGTAGAATGACAATGCCGGAGGAGGTTGCTGTATAGAATTTTCCGTAAAATATGGACTTGTATATTTACAAAAAATTTTTTTTACATGCGACATCTTGTGATTATGTTAGTAGTAAGGGGGTAAGCAGACCACATGCGGTCGCCAATACAGCGGGACAAAACAACCCGACATACAAACAAATACAATTTTTGAATACACAAAATATAACAGAGGTGGGTGATAACAGAATTGATAGCGCGTGTACGACCTGGTACCGGGTGGCCGGTGTACACTCAGCGTCGGTGACAATCGGCCGATCCGTGTTCGGCGGCGGACTGGTGCGTGCGTAGACGGACGTGTCGGACGAGAGACAACGACGACGGCGATTGCGCGTGCGTGCAAGACAATGAAGTCCGGCGGCGATTACGTAAACACGGCAATTGCCGTGCGGAGCAGCGCGTGCGGGAGCGGGCGGCCGTGCAAGTGACGCGGATGACCGCACGGATACGGGGGACGACGGGACGGACAGGGCCGCGTGATCGTCACGCATCCGACACCCAAAGTCCAAAACGATCGTCGAGGCGCTCGGACGACCTGGGCTACGCGAAACGGTGACACGTCGGAACGACCGGACCGCGCGGCGCGGGTGGCGGAGTGACACTCGAGACGGAGCGTTAATTCGAACGGGTCGACACATTGCCGTGCGAGGTTACACGCGCGACGGAAGCCGAGCACTACGGCGACCGAACGGCTCGGACGACCAAAATCCGATCGGGCTGGACTTCAACGGCGGCGGCGGCGCACCGGTTCGCACAGAAAGCGGAGAGCACAAGCGCGCGACCGACGGCGATGTCCGCAGGAAGACGAGACGAGTAACCGCTAGCGGGAAGCTCGACTGCGGCGAGACCGTCCCCACTCCGGAGGTACAAGGGGTCGGCTTCGCGGCGCGTTCCAAGTTAACAACGTTGCGACACGGAAACGTGACGGATACCTCCCGCGAAATTCGAATGCCGTATTTCTGTATCCAACAATAATGTATATACCTGTGCTTGCTAAACTGCCATTTATAAATATACTATCGTGATTGTCATTCGCGTGCACATTGAATAAACTGTACCCATAATGTCTTTACCACGCCTTTAAATTTTGCTCTTAAAAATAAATTTTTAACTTTTTTACTCTTAAAAAATCTTCTCTTATCTTTTACGGGCAAATAATGGTCACTTATTTAATATAGTTATTATTAATTATATACATATATGCATTCCAAAACCTGTGAGTTTCTAACCTTTCAGGAACCACGCGGTTCGGCTCATGGGTCATCGGCACGAGTGTTCCCCTCGGCCGACGGGTGTGTAGTAGACCCCCAAAAGGTCGAAACGCCACAATGTTTATTATAAATAAATATTAATTTTTGAATATATTCACGCAATCACATCAAAGAAGAAAATATTAACTCTTAAAATGTTATTGCTGTGACTTACAGAATTGTGTATTTCATTATGAGGTAATAAATATTCAAATACCTATAGAAATAAAAATTTACATTTTTCACAATTACACTAATATTAATAGAAAAAAAAAACTAATATTAATATAAACTCAGAACTATAGAACAAGGGTATTATTTACTGTGGAAAAAGTGTATAATATTTTAACGAATTAGAATAGTATATAATATTTTAAGCTTTCGGATTTGTGTGATTAATGACCGACATAACGCGTTATCGTTATTTCGTTTCGATTTCTTAAACGCCGTTATTGTTCCAAAGCCGATGTTTCAAAATGTTTTTCATGTTGCGACTAATAGGAGAAGATGAAAATATGATACTTTATGAAAGCAGCGGGAGATACAATAAATTGTCCATATTCGATTTCCTCATATTCGAGCTCGTCCGTTCTGAATGGCAGTGAAAAAGCTATTGGTTTTGTGGTGATATACTTATTTTTATTTTCAATGGGTCGCCGGGAACATTATTAATAGTGAAATGACGTATTTCATTAATTTCCGACCTCAAATATATATAATATATTAAGTGCTCTACAATAGTAGAATATATAATTTGAATTCGACTCTAAAAAAGTTTAAAACGCACAACAAAATAATATATAATATCGTAAATAAGCGTATATTAAGTACTTCGTAATGATTGTACAAGTATTAATAATTTTATTTTTTCGCTTTCTCGCTATAAATTTCGATTGATGCAAACGCCACCGCATAAAAAGAATTTTTAATGACGTGCGTAATATTGTACAATTCCAAAACAATATAATAATAATAATAATATATTTGCTAAAATATTATTATACGGCGTTATTTCGGGTGTTTATTGTAGGAAATTATTGTTGTAAATTAAAAATTTATAATTCATGAATACTGTGAAATATTTAAATGCACATTAAATGGCGGCATTTTCACCTGGAGCAGCGTTCTGCAATTACACGACTGATAGAACTCCGAGAGATCGTTTTCGCGTCGTATCAAAATTAATTAAAAACCACACGCATTTCCACCACCCGCCAGCCACCGTCGTGCTCTCATATTTTCCGTGTTGTATTTTATTATAATATTATTATGTGT
Organism: Pentalonia nigronervosa; assembly: GCA_014851325.1. Classification (NCBI taxonomy): domain Eukaryota; kingdom Metazoa; phylum Arthropoda; class Insecta; order Hemiptera; family Aphididae; genus Pentalonia; species Pentalonia nigronervosa. The sequence goes on along the minus strand of JACXSJ010000622.1, from coordinate 16,348 downwards.
GTTGGAGTAAAACAAAATCCGAAGGAATCCCGCGACAAGCGCAAAATGGCTTATATTATTTACATATCGGGATTCGGGGTTATCCGCGCGTATATATATATATATACAGTAGACGATAATCGAAATTCTTGACTGAAACCCTATAAAAATATAATTAAATTATTTTATCCCCTGCTGCTATTGCGGTTTTTTCTTAGAGAGAGAGAGAGAGAGAGAGAGCGCGCGCGCAGTGAGTCACCAAGAATACGGAAAACTCGCGTAAACGCTTAGCTTACCGAACACTGACTTTGCGCGTTGAACTCAAAGAAATTTTTCACAAAATTCTTGAGACTTTATCGGAATTTCTAATAATTACGCTTATCTAACCGTCGTCATCACTGAATGTAAGACTGAATTTGTGTAATGAATGTATGTTTATCTCGTTTAAAAAAAAACAAAATATATGGACAAATATTTACGAGCTACGTAATATAATATCAATAGATAGGCGCATTAAATTCTTCCGTGATCCATATTTAACGTTATTATTTTTCTAATCACATAAATGCCGTGGTCGAGTTTAAATCATATGATTAATGTCGCAAAAATGAAACGCACAAATCGCACAAATCCTGAACTATAATACATTCGTTGCAAGTTTAAGATCGACGCTATTTATCTAGTACTGAATAATAACGATCACCGTTGTACGCAACTACTTAATATTTTGTAATATTGTTAATATAATTATAGTAAAGCTGATTATAGAAAATCTGTAGTAGGTATCTGTGTTCGCGAGCCTCATGGATATCAAGAGCCAAAGTGTTTACAAATGAATTTTATAATTTTAAAAATAAATTAAATTCATAACAATAGTAAGTAAATTTTAATTTTTGATAATAAGATGCAAGCTGCGAGTTGGCACCTCTAGTATATAGTATACATATACGGAATTAGATTGAGTTTGATGAAAATTAAATACTTTTTTTTATCTATAACGATCCGTAATTTCAAATTATCCACTTGTACATGGCCATGCTCGTCGCAATCGATTAATAAAGAATTTTTATTGAATACAATGAAAAAAATACTATAAAGTGGTTTTTTTGGGTGTGAGGAGGTGAGGTTTGGTGTGTCGTCGTTTTTTTCTACGAGAATAAACTTGTTAAAAAGAAAAAAAATGATAACCTCTTTCACGGTTTTGTCTCGTCACACATGCACCGTTTAAATGTATATAAATGTATACTATTATAATTTTTTTCATCGAAGACCATCTCGAGACTCGAGTACGTTAAGATGGCCTGGTATAGATGATTATATACAGGATGATTTTTTAAGCATGCTCACACATATTTTTCCTTTTATAGTACATTTATTAAAATTTTAACTTTTAGAATTTTGAAGTAGGTATACCTAAAGAGTGTCTTGTGTCCTGCTGAATAATTTAAAGTTAAAAACGGGAATTCCTATTTAAAAACCGAAAGTTTGTATTGTCACAGGATCATTCTCAAGTAGTACAAAAATCTCAAGATTTCAAAAACGATATGGTCTTCGAGTGTATTTAAAAATTCTAAAAATCAGAAATCGAATGTGTGCATAATATTTAAACATAAAAAAGAGCGAATGTGCTTAAAAAATCACCTCGTGTGTGTGTGTGTGTGTGTAATTTTATTATATATATACGCGTGGGCATGTGGCTGACCGGTCGCTCTACGGCAGGGGTGGCCAACATGAATATGCTCACGATCCACGTGGATAAACAAAATTACATCGAGTGCCAAAATGTTTATAAATACGTTTTATAATTAAATAAAAGAATCATAATAAGTAAATTTTGGTTGTTGTCAATAGTACGCGAATATGACGCGAGCCGCAAGTCGGCCACCTCTGCTATCAACCGCTGTCACATTGCTGCACAGAAAATTCGCGTTACATCGATACGAATATAATATTCTTAATCGTTAAAAAAATGTCTATCAAAACTGCTATTAGCTTCGCGCTTACACGAGCTGTCTATACGTATTATACTGCGGCAGTGTCGCCGTTGTCTACCCCCACACGACATATTATTACGCGGGCGCACTGCGCAGTTGTCCCAAAGGACTAACGGATATTTTTATGTGGCAGTGTGTTTCCGGCTTCCGGAATTGCTGGTACATAATGGTTTTTCTCATCCGCCACTGATTGTGTGTATACACACCACGCCGCCACCGTTGTGAACAAATTTGTTTTATTGTTCTTTGTTTTATATATATATATATTTTTTTATAAAGTGTTCCCGATATCAACTCGTAGTGTTTGGAAAGAAGGACGCGAACGATACTGTTTCGTAATATAATGCATATAAATATAACACGGCGATTCCTGTACCTACGTATATTATATTTATATACCTGTACGACTTGTACATTATACTTATTGTAGTATCCACATGTGAGTGTACGCTCGAAATGCGTGTGCGTGATGTATGTACGATTTATTCATCGTGAAATGTATCTTGAATAATGTTTTTAAAACATGGCGTTTAAGAGACGGAATAGCAGCGAGTGTGTTATTATACAGAGCGATTCAAAATTTATGTTACGACCACTATTTATATTAATTCAAAACAGAGAGAAATGTACGATGCAAAAGTTTTTTGATTTATCTAAAATTATATTTGTACATTTTATAATTTTTTACAATATTTTAGGACAGTTTTGGGAGGTCGACTTTAAAAATTTATTAAAGCTTTAAATATCTCTCAAGCGTAGAGTTTTGCATTAATTAATGTCGTCCGTGTACTGAAATGTATTTAAAAAAATGTATACATATTATGTTTGTAGAATAAGTACAGGTTTCTATTTGAGTTTCTAGAGATGACTCCTAATAAAACCATCCTAAAATATTGTAAAAAACTATAAAATGTAAAAATTATTGTAGATGTTTCTACATTAAAAAACTTTCATATCATACATTTATTTTGTCTGATTTCGAATATCTATGTGATAAAATAGCTGTAACATAAATTTTGAACCACTCTATATATACTTTTGTTTTGCGCCAGCGCCCCGGTCACACAATGGAATGAAAATTTTGCAGCTATTTCTATGAAATTTATAAACGCGAGGAACAATAAGGATATTTCGATAGATATAATATGAAATTATTTGTTATTTTGTTAAATTTCAAAATTTTCCAATACTTCGGCATCTCTTACCGTGCGATTATTAATATATTTTTCAAATTTATAATCTAGTTCTTTTTTTAAACGTACTCTAAATATTATAGTTTTGATGTTTCTAATAATGTAGAATCATAGATATTGAATTGTTGCTTTACAAAACCATCACGACCGTTCAAATTTCAATAAACCAACAAGTAATACATAATATGGTTTCAATTCAAATAACTGGTCTATATTAATTTTCCCATTAAAAATTTTTATTTTTACTATTTTTGAAATTGAAATTTAAAGTTTGGTAAAGCATATAGAAAACTCGTAGTGAGACATTCTTAATTTTTGGTAACAAAAAATTGAAAACAATTACTCTCTATTTGTTTTAAAATTACTTACATTTAAAAATGCTTGATTATAAAAAGTTACTTAAATATTTTAAAATCGTCGGTTTTGGTGAAAAAAAAGATTAAAATCCTGTCTACTACTCAAATTAATATTGAAAATTCACGGTATTTAATATAGATTTTTGAATTCCTAAAATGTAGTTGCAGAATAGAACATGCTTTATTGACAATGTTATATTGTTGCTTTAAAATGTATAAACATGTAGTATAATGGCAGATGAGCTTATCAGGAAATTGGGATTTTCCCGGTAGCCTCTCGACTGAATTTAATGTTTGTACATTATTGAATTTCAATACATATAATTTGCAGTATCATTTTAACTAGAAATATAACAAGGCCCTTTGATTAGTGCTGGCCATTCTGTATATAAAGCATTCTGGGAGCATTGCACACAATTACAGGAATATCTTGAAAACGTGGTGTCGATTTGAATATAATTGTTTATTTTTTTGGAAATTGTTTTATCAAAATGTATTTACAAAACTATAACATTTTATTAATTATTGATTATTGTTATTAGCTATGCTGAGTACTGACACGGTGATAATGGTGTTAATTTATAATTAACAATAATTTATTTATTTATAATTTGTTTTTTTATTAACTAGGTATTAATTATTATTAGATATGCTACAAAATTTGAATGTAGTTCTTTGAATAGAAAGTATTATAATTTAATGTGTAAAGTAGTATATTATGAAAAAATTCACAATACCTCTGTTTCACATCCCACACAAGGCAAAACTGAAGAATTTAATATTTCTCATCTAAATAAACAAAGTTTAAAAACACAAAAATGTTATGAATTATGATTTATATATAAAAGAATAACTTAATAATTTAATTTAAGCGTCGATACGTCTTGATTAAATATTCTGAAATGTATTGCTTGATATTATTCTCTAATTATTTTTAAATAAATGAAATAATTTGTTTACCTACAAACAACGTATAATGATAACAATCATTCGTTAGTCTATAAAACAAGGTAGTTAATTTAACTTTAATACTTCCTTTTGTATACTATACAACATTTTTAAACTAAAAGCAGCAAATTGTGAAAATTGTGGTACGTAACTAACCCTAAGTACAATAAGTCTTGAACAATTTTATTTTACTAAATGGTTACTTCATCAACATATTTTCAATCAAACAATCGTTAATTAATTTTCTTTGTTTTTAAATATTATTATCACAGACTATGACAATACTGATAGTGAACAATTCTTTGTAATCAAAATCTTTTTTTAAGATAGTAAAATCTTAACAGTGATAAAATAATTATTCAAAATAAGCAACCTACTAATAACAGCAAGCTATGAAAATTAATAAATAAATGCATGATACGTGTACATTTTTTGGAGTGTCTGCCTTATTAAAATCAAGAATGTGAAATTGAAAATTTACTTTCAAAAGGGTTAAAATTCAGGCGCATACATTAGTAATTCTAAAATTGAAGCACAAAATATAATAATTTACATAATTACATTTCATCTATACTCTAGGTAATAAACATCTTGACAACAACTAATTAATTATCCTTTTTTGAGAGAGAAAGATTATTACTATAGTCTATAAAAAATATGATGATTAAAAATTATTATTTTTCGAGATTCCAAATTTGTCTCACAGATAAATATATACTTTATCTACAGTAAATGATAAATTATGGTGTTATTCATTTATTATTACAATATTAAGAATTTACAACAATTCTACAAATTGAAATTCGATAAGCGAAGCGAACAGTACATTTTAGGGTACCCTTTTGTTGAGAAGCCTTCGAATTCAGTTGCCGTCAACTCAAAATATCTCTATCCGCCACCGCGCAGTACCTGTATCATTGTCCCGGAACCGAGATTAGCGATGCGGCAACATGCCTTCACTGTTGCAGACCCGTGTCCCTCTGTTATTAATTGTCATTGTAGTATTACAATGCCTACGTGTAACGCGGCGCAGTGTATAGGCAAAATAGGTACATCACTGCCTCTGAAGGAACGCTTTTAGTGTTCAATATTGACGGCACATTTCGAATTATTTGTTTATTTTAAAATATGACATCTAATGTCCGTGACTTAGTTCTAGATTTCACAAACGACTAATTTCGAACATCTTTGATGAGAAAAAACTCCATTCAGTGTCAAAAAATTATTCGACAAGTTCGTGATTCGCACGGAAACTGAACGGTTTAGATAAATTCCTAAAATTTAGTTGTAGAATAGTGGTTTATTCACAATATTTTATCTTTGCTTATAAATGTGTAAACACGTAGTACAGTGACAGATGGGTCTATCAGAAAATCGGCATTTTCCTGATAAGCTCTCGTTCCGATTTGATGTTGTTCTCGCGCGATACAACGACACATCACATTATTGAATTTCAGTACATAATATAATTTACAATATCATTTTAACTAGAAATATGACAAGGCCTTTTGATTAGTACTGGCCATTGCATGTGTAAGACACTCTGGCAACATCGCACACGATTACAGAAATATATTGTGACAGAGATATCTTGAAAACGTGGTATCGATTTGATTATTATTGTTCTTTTTTGGAAATCGTCTTATTAAAATTTGTTTATTACCTAACAGTATGAAACTTTATAAAATATTGATTATCGTTTTCTACTATACTGAGTACTGACACGACATCAATGGTGATCGTTGCTATTTCCATTCTGCGGTATATTTATTAACTATTAGTTATATGCTACACAAATTAAAAAGTGGTTTTTCGAATAGAAAAATTATAATTTTAACCAACTAAATGACCGAAATTGAATAATGTGCTAGAATCGAAGGTTAATTATTTCTATTTTAATAAACTCTTTCCGACATTGATATTAAAGTGCTTAGATTGTATTAATGAATAATCATATTATGCGTTCAAACGATAATTAAAGAATTATTTTATACGTAGATATTTCATTAAACTCAGTACTTGTCTTAACATTTTTTTCACTAGGCAATATTAATTTTACCTTAGGAATACAATTAATAAACTTTATATTATATATTTTATCTTTTGCATGGCTTTAAATCCATAAAAGCTCGACCTGCACGTACACATATGTACTTAGACAAGGAAGTATTATAGAACTACATTAAATATACTTATACGCGGGTTCAAATACAGCGAGTCCACTTCTATAATGAGATTATATAATTATGAAACATAAATATGACCTGGTGAATATTTGTGATAGTTTCAAAAGCCATGAGTATAAAATAATTTGATTTGATGCAAACTGCAAACAATGCAAACTTTTATATAGAATTTTATAAAAAAAAAAAAAACGGTCTATATTAATCAAATAATGAAAAGCATAATATAATATAATAATGATAAATACTCGATGAAGGTAACTAACTTATCGATATTATATATTACAGTTTAATTGTGTACCTAAATATTATCATATTTCTCGTACCTACCACGTATTATACATTAATATTATAAACAATACAATTAATTATTAAAATATTTAAGTGCTATTAAATTCAACAACAACTACGTTAAATGGTAAATTAAAGTTGTGTACAAAAGTACTTTAAAGTATAAAATAAAATTTGTTTTTTTTTTAGACATACCAGTATACCTATTACCGCACTGTACTGGTACTATTAGGTATACGATCGTTATATTATTATATTTATTGTGTATACATTCACTTATAATTGCAAGTATAAAATTTCATAATAAGATTATTTATTCATTTATTTATTTATGGCACTGCTGCTACTACTGCTTGGATATAATCATACTATAAACGAATAGGTATATTTTTTTCCTCACATTTTTCGATGAAGTAGATATATGAGCCAAATCAATCGACTGGTACAAACGGAATAGTTAATACTTCGCGTATTCAATAATGATTGAAACCACTTTTTTTTTTATCGAGGTTACGAGTATTTTTTAATGTGATCTCGTCAACCGAAGTGAATATTATTTTTTTCCTCCGAGCTTATGTTCGCGAGAGACACTTGCTTTGCCACGTTAATTGGAGTGGTGTGAAAAGGGATCTGAATGTGAAAAAAATGTTCAAGCATCGGACCCCAGGGGATCGTTATTATCAAGCACTCAAATATTTCAGTTGAACGTCACGTATACATAAATAAATAAGTTTCAAAAAAAGTATATAAAATACAAGAACAATACAACTTATGTTCCGTACTTCTGTTTATAAAAGCGTCCAATTTCCTCAAAATCGTGAGAAACCAAACATCTGGTGTATATGTAAAAAGTACACAGCGTCTTTTAAGGTTTACTAATAAATAAATAGTTAGATACATTCTTGGATCTCCCTTCAAGAATGCATTAAAATGACATATCCTTTGTTATTTGTTATTATTTAATCAACTTAACGTTAAAGTTTCAAAGAAATGCAAATATTACGAACTTCTATTTTGGTAAAAAAAAAAATCAATAACAAAGAAAAATTCCGAATATTTTATAGTAAAATATTCAATAAATTGCAAATCAAGTGGAAATATAGTTATATTATATGCGTAGTATTATATGTGTTTAATTACTGCGAAGTTCATTATTGAATTGTATACACAATAAGAATATTATCATTTTTAATTATCAATTTTTTTTACACATAATATTGTTATTTTTTATTGTATAGAATTGTGTCAAGTGTTGTATAATAAACTCGTACTCTCTAGTTTACACGTATCAATTAAAAAATGTTTAAAATAATATTTTATAACAATTATTATTTTAAATGCACGAACTTTCATATTAGTATTTTTTGTGTCGTTTGTACAATACAATTTTTATTAATATTATTCAACAGGGTGTTCGAAAAGTTTGGAAATGTTCATCACACTAATTTGGTATAAATAATATACTTACACTTAACAATAGCATAATATAAAACTGTTGCACATCTATTATAGGAAAAAAAATTTAATCACCGCTTTAATTATACCCTAATATTATCATTTTAAAGTCTTGACTGGCCTATAATAACAATAGTTTCCTAACTTTTTGAACACACTTTGTATAATATGGACCTAGAGAAGAAAACGATTAGATACGTTATTATAACGTGGCCAGGTGGCGACCAGTTAAATATACGATATCCGGGGAGAGTCATTGGACTCTATAAATATAATAACCGTAGCACGTGGGTAGATAGATACTGAGATCGTAAATAAGTGACTTCGATTGCTAGTCATCAGATGTATTATAATTATATTATTAAATATAACAGTACGTATTTACAACTAGGCCTGTCTCGTGGCTACACCGAATTCACTTGGCCAATGTCTGCAGGGTACTGCTGTGTATTACAAATTAAGACGGGCGCGATCATATTAATATAACCATATCTGTCGTCATCAGCATTATTACATATTTATACATACATATCATTGTTACATGATTATTAACCAAACGAGTTTAAAGCGCACATATTATACTATTCGTGTATAATAGTCGATCGTAATTCGCAGTGGAGTGTCCAAAGTTCGGTATTTTTTCAACCGTCGATGTGTGTGTGTGTGTGTGTGTGTGTGTATGTGTGTAAAAACGAAAAAACAAAAAATAAAGTTCGTGGGTAAATACCCACCTACCCGTATATTTAATCGCTCATTTTACTATATCATAATTTATTTTCACCTGGGACAGTACGGTGTTGGTCGCAATAGCAACGTTGACCGGACCGCTGCCGTTGACGCTGACATGTTGCGGGTCGACCGAATGACAGCTGTACGACTTCGTCCGCCGGGAAGATGACATACATGCTTCGAAGCGCAACATGGCGATGGACTCGCAGTCCTGTACCGTTTTAAAGCGATATATCTGTGAAAAAAAAAATACAGACGCGATGAAAATCGTAGTGACCAAACCGTTTGTCGTCCAATAAAATATTATATATTATATTAAGTCGTTTTGCCAGCGAGTAATAATAATAATAATAATAATAATAATAATGTACGTCACGAGCGCCACCTTAGCTGCTGTCTCCACGGTGAACGAAAAAAAAATAGCTATACGAAATAATAATAGACGTTAAGTTCAGAGTAATCGATACGATATTCGCACCTCGAGTCTTGAGGGGGCGCATATATAATGTCATATTAGAATACTGTTATATATAATATAATGAAACGGAAGTGTTTTTCTAAGGTCACCGATCGCCGTATAACATGCGTGTGGCATAATATATACTAGCTATCATAATATGGGTATTTAAATTATAACTGAAATAACTTCATTCCGAATTCGAATGCGATTTTTTTACCTCAACATTTAGTAAATCAGAACGTTAAAAATATACCAATAATATTTATTCGTTTGTAATATTTATTAAAAAAAAAATTTCAATTCAATTATTTTTATGAGTATAATATTATATGTTATTATAATATATTTTATTTTGTAAGCTCAACATTTTAAAATTATAAAAATAAATAAAAGTAATTAATAGTAAGTGTTATCATTTTTCATATTAAAAACTAATTTTATTTATTCTATATTTTATTGAAATTAATTATATTAAAAAATAACTGCGTTTACAACTTCTACAATTTATCAAAACTACAAAACTAATATCTTTTAAGTTTTAATTTATTTTTAACTACATTATCATGAAAAATTTAATTTTAAGTTAACAACAAGAGACTCAAAAGAGTATATTTATAAAAAAATATATATTTTTTTAAAAGTTTGAAAAATATTTTTGAATGACACAGTCTTTGTTACTCTTAAAGGCAATGTTATGCCTATTTAATTTTGACTTTAAAATGTACATTTATATAAAAAAAATGTATATTCATTTTTTCTTATTATCCTAATAACTTTACACCAAACAATATGTCATCAATCGTGTCTAATTATTTCATTTCGATCCTCTCAAATCACTATTATAACAGCAAACTAACAAATATATTATCGCATTTTGGTGGTTGGTAATATAAATTCTAACGCAGCCATCACCTTCCACAATAATATTGTATTTATTGGTCATTTTTATTAAAAAAATGCAATTAATTAAAATCATATGAACATGTGTAGCTATTACGTCGCCTACTGTAGCACAGTATTCGTCTACATTTTAAGACACATTTCTGTAGTAAAGTCATGATAATGCACAAACTCATTTTTGCAAGATAAAAACGAAGTAATTTTTTTTATACACGACGACTTTTACACAATATTAATATTAACAAAATTGTTGTTGTTTGAAACTACCTCAGCGTGTTTTTATGCATTTATAATAACGGCAAGACCATAAAAAAGATACGTTTCATCGATGTAAAACCGGTAGAATGCTATCGTTTTATTATATAGTGTTTTATGCATTTTTAAGAATAAATTTCCAACGGCAAAGAATGTCGTTAAACATTATTTTACTGTTTTCGCGGGCCCGCAACTGTAAAAAAGTAAATTGCGGACAATTTACAAGCCACGGTAAACATGATTCATGCAAATTAATATATCCTCTTATTATCCAAGGCCATAAATACGACCATGTGTGGGTAACATGTTTCCATATTTGCACATATTTACACACGCATATATATATATACGTGCGAAAATACGGTAGTTGGACTTAATTAGAGAGAGGAAAGCCATTTTGAGCATGTCGGTGTATAACAACAACTGTCGGCACAAAACCAGAGGGATTAAGTTAAGTTTTGCGAAATTACCATTCTGATTGCCTTTACGCGCCCTTAAACGGCTTTTATAACAGAATATAATAAATAATAATAATATATAGGTAGGTATAAGGTAGGTATACAGGGTGATTCCATACTCAACACAATATTTTCATTTAATAAAGCGATTATTCAAAACCTGATTTTTGACATTTTTAAATATACCCGAAAACGATTTTTTCAAATTCTTGAGATTTTTTTTTTGCATTACTTAAGAAATGCCCTGTACAGATACAAACTTCTGTTTTTCAAATGAGAACCTCCCTTCCCCCGTTCAACCTTAAATTATTAAGCGAATAAATTTTCTGAAAACTTTGACGTATTTTAATCAAAATTCGAACGAATAGTTTTTGAGTTATTTAATTTTGTGTACTAAAGACAATATAAGTCCATGTTAGTGGGATTATAAAGATATGAGAGCTAAAAAAATTTGAAAATTTCAGCAGTTAATATTTATATCAATATTTATAATTCGTAAAAACTTTTCTAATACAATAAAAACATACTCTATCTAATATTACATATATTTTATATTTTTATAATGCCATTTTTGGACTAATAAAAACATTTTAATAACTGAAAAACTACTCGTTTGAATTTTGAATTAAATACATCAAACATTTCAAAAAAATTAAACACTGAATAATTTTTATAATAAAAAAGGGAAAGGAGTTCTTGTTTGAAAACAGAAGTTTGTATCAAGTAGTACAAAAAATCTCAAGAATCTGAAAATAAAGTCTTAATGTATATTTAAAAAATTGAAAAATCATAATTTGAATAAATTCATTATAAATGAAAAAATGAGGGTGACAATGCTCGTAGAATCACCCTATATATTATTGATGTTCTTAAACTTTATTTTTTTTACATTCCACTTATATAAAAAATGAAAATATAATATTTAATTTACGAATATCAATTATCGTTTGATGACATCGTAATCGGCTTGAACGTCATATTTTATGCGAATACAAAACATGAAGGTTGTGTAAAATAATTTTAATGATTATAATATAACGTCATGCAATTTTAGCAATAATATAATAATAAGACCACTGTTTACATAGGATTTTCAATTCGTTTTGGCGGAAAAACAGGGTTTTCCAAGAACCTTTAATTGTTTTCCTCGAGTACCCACGTACGCCTAATGATGCAGCATTATTCTAGGTAATATTATAGTCGTGTACTGCCCGACCTAAGCGATTTTTATTATTTTTTTCCACACATACGCCGTCGGGGCGTCCAAGCAAAAACGATTTCAGTGGCAGCGGGGAGAATGATAAGGGGAATGGGTATTGCGCAAAAAGTGAGAAGACGCCTAGGATATAATATTATTGTAGAGAAAAAGGAAGAAACAACTCCAGTATACAATATGTGGCTATGGTTCACGTGATATTGACTAATTTTCTTTTTTTTTTCACAACCATGCTGGTGGCTTGGGGAGAGGGGGGGGGGGGCGTTCGAGAAAAAAAAATAGGCCGATAAATTCGTAACGTTTACTTCAGGCACACACGATGTGAAGTTTTTCAGGTCCGAGTATACACAGTTGCGCATATAATACGTATCTCGGATCTCGGAAGATCGAAGTGCAACTACTAATATTTAGAGACCCCTTAAAAAGATTGCTATTTTTAAATAATTTGATACACATTGATTACATTTTTTTTATTTGATAAAAGTAAAGATGGATTTAAAAAAGAAAATATTTCAACAAGGTATACCACCCTTTGGTTTATGCCAAGTAAGGGTAAAAATGAGTTAATAACAGTTTAAAATAAACGGGTGAGGGTAATTTCTTAAAATACTTTTTTTCTTGGCCATTATTCTCTTAATGATTTATCTCTTTATTAAATTAAAAAATCTAAGACACGGACCTGAAGCCCTTAAAACAAATTCATTCTTGAGGCTCCGGTGCATTTCTCCCCTTGCATCCCATCTAAATTTGGCACTGGTGGCGGCTCGTTGAGTTCATGAAGAGGACGTAGAGTCCAATTATTTTATCCATTTCCTACCCGATTCCTAATGCTTTTAAAATTGCCATTCTATTAATTCGCCGGTGATAATATAATATATATATATATATTAAGAAACTATTTAAATTAATTATGTATGTATGACGTATTAAATTCAGATAAACAAGCGCACCGAAAAGACAAATCTTAAGTGAAATGTTAGTCGTCAAATAAATAGTTAAAATGTAAGAAACAGTGTGCGAATAGTACCTAAGTCTTATTTTTTTCATATTTGAACAAAATAATTAGACGATAAGACCGAAAACGACCGATGATATCCCGAAAATCGATTTCAAAATGAGCACAATCCATTTGTAATGTAATTAAAGCGGGGAGGGGGAGAGGGGAGTCTTTCTTCTTTTTAAAAAATATATTTATACGTACCCCTTCTAATTATATCCTAATCATTAAAACGTTTAGTAATATTCGGATAAGCATTTTTTTTTCATTTTTGTATCCCCCTTCTAACTTTTTTCAAATTCAAGCACAGATAGTATGATCGGGGCACAGCAGAATAATTGTGCCCGCCGCGCATAAACGAATATTAAAATCGTACTGTACAACAATTCATCACGTGAGACTTCGCATCTGATAGCATATATCATTATTTTTTTTCTATAATTGTCGGTTCTATCGACTATCATAATATTTATTACGTCTTAGTTTTAATTTTATTCAAGTTCTTTCTTTTCATCCGAAATTTTGGGTGGGACGTGCTTCACTGCGAATAATATAATATACGATACGAAAAATGGTTTAAGAGAGCGCAGAAGACGGTGGCCGATGTCTGTCTGTCGGTAATGTGCACGACCGCGGTAAAGGACTTTTCCGCGTCCTTAAGGCGGTGACGTTAGAGAAGCCTTTGTGTGATGGATAACATAAAGTGGATATACGTATAATACACGCACGCACATAATATTATATAATGGTATCGTCCTACCCATCGTTTGCTGAGGGTAAACTCATCGCAACCCGTTTGCACATGTTATATTATTTATACGTTGGCGAATGTACCTCCTACACGTAATATATATATATATATATGTATGTGTATTTATATTATTATTGTTATTATTATATGACAAATGTTATGACGGGACCGTTTGCATTAATCATTTTCCGTTTTGCATTCCTATAAGTATTATAATATAATATCGTCTTTTGTACCGTCGCCGATTCTCGTTTCTCGTTGTTTACTCGGTCAATATTATGATGACGATGACGACAATGATAATTATAGTATTAATAATAGTCGTAACATTGTGGTACGCAGTGTAGCCGGTTAAATCGCATCATAATAGGTATACAATACCTTCCTACCTAGGCCGCGCATAATATACAAACGGAGTGCAGCCGAAGTGTATACAATATAAATACAATATGTAATGTTCACATAATATTACATAATATGTTAATATCATAAACTATTCCTATTGATATGACGTACATAGGTATAGAGTTGCATATTAATTAGACGCACGCAGTGGCTGCGGGATGTAGAGCAATTAATACGAAGCGATTACTTCGTGTCTGTAAAGGGTGGGCGAGTGGGTTCCTGGTAGGTGTGGTATTATATAATATAAGACCTCGAGTCCTCACCACAAGGCACAAACATCACGACGATTAGGTTATTATTATCAGTATATATTAATATGTTGCCGAGTTTAGAATCGGCCTTTTGCGACTCCCGAGGTGTAGCAGAGAGGATAAAAATATTTCAAATACAAGCAATTTGCTTCAAAGACAGATTGCACCGTCACTGAATTTCAACGCGGTAGTCATCTCTACTCACTATTCTGCTAATGTGAATCGTATATTAAATTGTGCCGCCACTTCTGGGACGATCTTTGCCTCGAATCCAGATATATTGTCGCAAATAGGGTGAGGGAAGAGGGTTTAGGGAGACTTAGTCCCTCCAAATATCAGTCAAGTCCCTCTAGTGTTCAAAAGGTACAATCCTGTTATAAGAGACTACGGCTATTGTCGTGACTACCTGTACCCAAGATTATCTCTATTATCGCGACTACCACAATCTTAACGATATCCATGCGCGACAATTTACAATTATCTATAATACAGGAAGTCCTATGTTATTTAATTTTTGTAATGTTGTGTTTCTTTTAAATTACATTTAAATTTTATAATTTATTTTTTAATTAAACAATAATATTATAGACATTTGAGCTCTACCTAATACTGAAGAGCAACAATTTAGCTGCTTCAGAAACATGGTATTTTACACCACACACAAATTATGGTCATGACTCAAAACTAAACTTCGGAAAACTCATAATATTTTTAAAGTGTAATATTAAAAATATTATTCTTTGTATTATTGTATTTTTTTTTCAGTCTGTCTGTGACTGGACGCCGAGTGTGTATGATTACAGTGTAGGTATTTAAATCTTTTCTTTATTTCATTTTTTTTTATCTTTTAGTGTGGCCATAATACATATTAAAAAATTTCACAAAAAATAAATTCGTTAATATAAATAAAAATAAATTATAGTCTGTGATAATAGGAAAGTGAGCAAATTTTAATTGTCTTAGATAACAGCAGGATTGTGGCGTTTCACTAAACAAGGTAGTCTCATATAATAACGGGAAAGTAACGTTCAAAAGCTAGATTGTAATAATAGAACTAATTGTTTTATTCTGTAGTATTAGACATGTTAAAAATGGTTGAGCCCCCCCCCTCACAACAAATTTAGGCTATTTGAGACTATGTCGAAATGGTTTTCGTGCGTCCATCAACGTCGACGTCTTGTTCCTTCCGTCACACGGACGATGGCCACATCAGTCTTGCATCAGAGCAACACGTCTCGGTTATAATTTATAACACAATACAATATAATACAACAATATAATATAATGATTTATTACATTAATAGTATTACGTGTACGGGCAACGATATTATGTACACGTCGGAAACACGGTGACGTTTTAAACGGACGTTTAAGCCGATTATTACGGTCGGGCCGATGCACACGCGTGTCAATATGGGTAGGTACCTATAGAAATCGCGTTCGAGGCTTAACGCTTCTGCACACACACACACATGACACGTCGCGATTTTTTTTTTATTATTTCTCTTTGTTGGACGGATTCGAGTG